>VUYV01000126.1:2248760-2290094 GCA_008711295.1 Anarhynchus alexandrinus
CGCCGCGGGGCGGGATGGCGGCGGGCCCGGGGCGGCCCCCGGCAGCGCTCCGCGACCCCCGCGCCCGGCAGGTGAGTGCGTGGCGTGTCGCCTGGGCGGTGGGGACAGGAGGAGGGGGACATGCTTCAGTCTGAGGAGACTTTTCTCAGCCCCTTTTGACAACCGGAGGTTTATTTATTGCTTTTTTTTTTTAATTCCCCAACAAGGATAATATAGACTTAGATTTAAACAATTACTGCTGTCCTGTCCGGTCATCACCATAATATTGTTTTATATGTTGCTTTACCTGTCCCTTAGGCTTTCTCTTTATTCTTTCAATCATAATGAACTGATAGCTAAAGGACAGAATGTGGGGTGGGTTGTGTTTGGTTTTTTTCTTCTTAGTTTTATTTTGTGAAACTATTAAAAAGCCTGGTACCTTTTCACTGTCTATTTGAGACTCTCTGTTAAATCCCCTTCACCTCCTTATTTTTTTACACAAATAAAGCTCATGCTGCTTTTAGGAGAATTTTTTTTTCAGCCTGAGTATCGATAGAAAAACTTCAGAATGATTTAATGTCACAGCAGAGCCACTTGAGATATGACCAAAAGGTAAAGCTGCCTGTTGGTCTTTAATTTCAGATACTCTAATACTTTCTTCTTGAAACCGCTAATTTCTTCTTTACGCCTTAAAGGAAAGGTTCTTCATTATGAAAGCTGTGTGAGTATTACATGCTGCAGCTAATAGTGCTAATGGATTTTTTTAAATGTTTTTGCAAGAACAGATTTGTGAATTCTGGGGACCTAAGTCTAAAGCCAAAAAAGACCTCAGAACTCATGGATTAATCTGTTCTGAGAATAAGGTCCTGTCTGTTCTTCCCTGGCATGTAAATTTAATCCTTTACCAGGTCATCTTGAAAAAACAAGGTGCTGTAGCCGAGGCGATACTTCTCCAAAGCAGCAGCTTTTATCACTGAATAAAGGTTAAGAACAACTTTGTTCAGTTGGATCATTTCTCCTATATTTTTAGATTCTATTGAGGTAGCTTCCTCAAAGACTTGTCTCGTTTCCCTGGAGTACTACCGTTGTCCTAAAACACCCATTGCCCTTTTTTTTCAAAGCCAGAATAACTGTTTTACTGATATTAATAACCATGAAAGTAGAGCAGCTAGTTGGCTTTGTATGTTGGCGGGTGCCTTGGGTATAGTGGTAGGTGACCATATACTTATTTGTATGTAGCTTGTGGTAATATTTTGGGAAAAATGTCTAACTTTCCATGAAACTGGGAGGATTTTTTTACTTCCCAAATCATAGAACCATACAAGAAAAAAAACCAAAACAACCGTAATTTGACTGTTTGCAATGTCATTGAAAATGGCATTGGTAACATTTTTGGGAAACATTGTGAAGAGGGGTTGAAGTTGATGTAAGAATCAGATATTGCATTTTGTCCTCTTATTCCTTAAGATCTTTCTTGAGCTCAAAGAATCTTGAATTTAGTCCTGGAGAAGTAAGCTTTTTCCTTCTGAAATGAGAGGCTGCTTGCCTAGGGCTGTGCGTGAGATGGGTACAGGCATACCAAAATAGAGATGGATTGTGATACTGCTCAGAGCGTTCAAGAGGACGTACTTCTCCATGGTTCTTATGCTCTTCCTCTGCATTCCCTTTTTGGTCCTTGTGTTTGTAAATAACAATCACTTGGCAAGTCCCAGATGTTGAAGGGAGTGTCTGGTGACACAAATTGGATGTGTTACCTTTAAGTCCCTGGATACGCTCATATGAATCTTGTCAAAAAAAGTGGTTCCTTATTTTGTTTATACTTCTGCATTCGCATTACCTAGGACAGGTCAGGTGCATTCCTTTTTCCTCGTTTTAGAATCTAAACATAGAGATAAGTTTTTTAACTTGCTGCAGTAAAGACATCTTGCAGGCGTTACTGCATGGGGAGTATTGGAGCTGGAGCTGCGCGGCAGCCAGGACTAAGCGCGCAGCTTAGGACCGCTTCAGGTCCCGAATGAAGAAGTTTCCTGTCTCCGGAGGAGGGCGGAGAAGGCAGACCCAGGCACTGGTGCTTGAAGGCATTCATGCCTCTTCTTGTTTGCCTGCCTCACAGTTTCTTCAGGCAGTTCGCTTGGTTACTATAACATTAACTGTTGAACTTATAATTAAATAGTAAGAAATCATGATGACTTAGTATTTGTTTCTTTTCAGTTACCCATGGATGTATAGTCTCCACAATCAAACTGTTTCTTCCAGATGGAATGGAAGCTCGATTGCGATCAGAGTAAGGATAAGTATCTATTCATGTGTAGCAAAATTAAACTACTGCATAATGAAGATTTGATGGATATTATGTTTCAAATCAACATAGGAACAGTTTCTTTTCCTGTGATCATGCAAAGAAAAAAACCTGAAAGCATGGTTCTTTTGCAGGCACTGTGGAAAAGAAGTCTTATTTGATTGTTGCTTTTAGAAATTAATACAACTATGAAAGAATAAAGAAGTTCTATAAAAGAATAAAAAAGTTCTTATCAAGTTGGGCTTTTCTGACTGTGGGTTAGCGTACTGGAATGGATGTTATAAACAGGAATATAGGACAAAAAAAAGAAAATGAGCATTCTCCTTACCTCTTTTTTTGTTTAGGATTATTATTTTTGGTCCTTTAAAAGCACATAGGATCTACCAAAGTGAGATTAATGGTGTGTCTGTGTGTGTACACATGTGCACATAACACTGTTTATATTCCACATATAAGTAGTGCAGTAACGTGTCCTCGTGGTGCAGTTATTTGGTGTCACGATGAAAGAAAGCTTTGCCTGACATGAGGAGAAAAAAAACCCAAACATTGATGGAATAATGTTTAGAAACTGAGATGAATATTGAGAGGGTTTTCTGTATATATGTGCACATTTTGGAGAAAACATCAAAAAGCAGTAGAAACAAAAAATGTAAAGGTTTTGTTTGCAGTAATTGAGTGCCAGTTACAAATGACATAATTTTAATAGTCTTTCATCCTCAGCAATTGTATGTTTTTGTTTGTTTATTTAAATATTCTTTTATTATTAGTATACAGAAATATTTGCATGAAGCTTTAGGGTGTCTTTGCTTCTGGGAAGATAAGTCAAAATTATTATGGGAAATTTTCCATGTAATTGCATGGCCTAATAAGAAATAGTAGAAATGCATGGTATTAAGTTTTTAGTTCTGATGAGAATGTGCAAGTATAACATTTGCTGTAGTGAAAGTGTAAAAAATTCTGTAAGTTACCAAATATTGTTTCACTCTGTTGAATTTTTAAACAGTAGTATATGCACTGTCTTTTCATATCTATTATTTTGTGCATGTAAATCGGTTTAAATCTTAATAAATCGGCTTTTTAAAAAATCCAATATTATGTAACTGCTGAAATAAAAGTTGGTAAAGAGAGTTTTTAGAATATACTTTGGATTTTTAATTTGAAAATAGTTCTGTAACTTGGAAAAAAATGCTCAACAATTAACTGGTTTTGCATGTTTGTATGTTAACTCTTCGTTTTTATCTGAAGAATAAACTTAAAAATAGAAAAGCATCTTGATTAAATGCAAGTATCTTCTAGATTTTTGAACTGCTATTCTGCACTTTGTGTTCACTTTTAATTTTTTTTTTTAGTGTTATCCATGCTCCATTACCAAGTCCTGTTGACAAGGTAATTCAGTAATTTGCTGTTTTCTGCCTTATTCAACCACGTGCTGTTTTCTGACTTGTTATAAAGATGGAGACATAGTGAAGTCCAGTTACACTGAGATATGTTTTCCACTACCTATTTCTACCTAGTTTAATATTTTGAGTGACATTTAAGGTAGAGAAGGTAATGCAGTATCACAGTGTATATTTTAAGGTAGCTTGACTTCTTACAGCATGGCATCTGAAACATGGCTTAGAAAAAAACCCATTGATGTTAACATGGGTAAATTTCCAGGTACAGGTTGACTGACGAACAGGTCTTGGGTATTGCATAGTTTGATACTTGATCTGTTCTGTGGGACCCAAGACTAGCTCAGATTTGGTGTTCGGATGAGGTCAGTTGTCCTTGTATTATCTTGTTTTTTATGGAGGAGAAGCTGTGCTGCACAGGCTGGGAAGTGCTCTGGCATGTTCCAAAAGCAGATTGAGACCAAACCTCTCTGCTCCTCTTGTTACAGGTACAGCCAGAGTCGCTCACTGTAGAGTCATGGAGTCAGTAATGTCTAGTGTAATATTTAAACTCAATTTTGATGATGTGGGGGACTTGTAGAAAAGCTGTCAATAGATACGCTCTTGAGACAAATGATCAGGAATTGATTGTCTTTCTAGCCTCTAAAAAGAAGGGTTAACTTAGGTTCAAATCAGAGTTTTAAACGTGAACAAAATTTTCAGAAACTAAGGAAAGTTATTTGTGAAGTTAGCAGCCCGAGGATTTCATAGACTTTGCATTTAAGTTGAGGTTTCAAAACAGTGTATGTACTTTGAATCCAGGGCAAGGCAGAAATTCTGAGGTGGGACTGTGGGAAAAACAGCTTCAAAATTATGTCAGTGTAGGAAGAGCCTACAAGAATCAGTAAACACGTTTGCCACCCCCCCAAGTCCAGACAGTTTCTGGGACTGGAGAAAGAATAAAGTAAGACTTACCAAAACCCAGGCTTTAAGCCTGGCAGAGGTGGTGGCACCGCATAGTAGAACTTCTTTAATTGCATGTGAACAGAAATCAAGCAAGATAATGGTGCTAATATGCAGCAAGAACAGTTATGATTAGAGATATTATAGCTATTCCCCAAATCTGAAACAGATACCTATAAAGGGAAATGATGAAGATGATGGCTAGTAAGTCAACAGAAAATGCGTGATGAAATGGGGGGTGGGTGGGGGGAGAGATGATGACATTAAGTTGGAATATAAGAGACTTTATTTGCAATTCTGGAGACCCCTGATTTCTGTTTGTCCCTGGGTTAAATGGCTTTGCCTTTGTGCACCTTGGGTTTTTTTTTTTGTCGGTTTAATCTCAGCTGAAACAAAAGCCTGAAACTCTTTGGTATGTTGGTGGTTCAAGAACTTGTAAAGATATTAACACAGTGGGGCCTCAGTCCAGAGTTGGGAAGTTCTATGATTAAAAAAAGAAAGAATAAATAGTAGCAAAACAATAAATGATTGGAAATGCCAGTTGTTAGATAATGTTAAGTTTACCTTCATGACTAGATTTAAATGATCAATTTTGCATTGCTTGAGTTTAATGAAAAATCCAAAACCATTTTGATTCTTAAATTTCTTTATTTTTCAGGTTGCTGCTAACACTCCCAGCATGTATTCTCAGGAATTGTTTCAGCTTTCACAGTATCTACAGGTAACTTTTCTCTTGACAGCGTTAGGTTGGCTAAATATTTAATCTTTGTTCAAAACACAGATCTTGCGCTCTGTATATCTTTATTTGGCTGGAATTTTGTAAACTGGAACATGATAAGCATTTGACTAACTTTTTCTGTAGTGAAATAATGTAAAATGTTCATGCCCAGAGAGGTGGTAGATGCCCCATCCCTGGAAACATTCAAGGTCAGGTTGGATGGGGCTCTGAGCAACCTTATCTAGTTGAAGATGTCCCTGCATATTGCAGGGGTGTTGGACTAGATGACCTTTAAAGGTCCCTTCCAACACACTGTTCTATGATTCTGTGTTGTAATTGACCATAGTATAGACCTATGTAAACTTCTGGGGTTTTGCATGAGCAGTATGAACCATGACTTTTATAAAAGAAACATGAAAGCTCCCTGTTTTATAGAAGGCTCCCTGAACGCTATATACCTGTTTTTTCCTGGCCTATCTCCTATCCTACCTTATTGTCCCCCATTTAATTTTGCTCCCAATATTTTAAGCATCATCCCCTGTGGTGAATGTGCTGTGTACACATATAAAACTTTTGGTAGAACAAAAGAATGGCAAAACAAGAGGTCGTTTCATGTGTCCAGAACTAGTTTGTTTCTGTGAATATAACTACTTAGTATGAATATTTCTGTACCTGTTATTATTGGAAAGTATAAAGGGGGGGCAGTGCTGGCAGCTCTTCTTCCTCGTTGGCATCACCAGCCTTTATGTGCCTGCTCCTGTGTCATTTTTAAAAGATGTGTTTTTCCCTAAGATGTCATGTCACAAAAGGGTTAGACTGCAAAATGGCAGCACGCTGAAGTGTGGGCTAATATATATAAATAATCTCTTTAGAAAGGATCATAAAATCAGCCTGCTGGAAAAAATGTGAAAACGTTCTTCCTGGTAACTTCTGTGTAGCTTTAATTTATGTATAGTTCTACTGACTTATTTTGCCTGTTTGTTCACATGAATGATGAGGCTTTTGAGATGGATACTAACATTATATGTATTTGCTGACATAGCAGGAAGCAGCTCAGGCAGATGCTCTTTCTTGGGAGGCCAAATACATACTCGCTCAGCAATCTGTTCATTCTCTGTATCCTGGAATTGTTAACGAAGATGCTCTTCTATCTTACTGTCATAAAATAAAAATCGAACAAAAATAGTAGTTCTTGCTTGGCATTTTCTTTTGTGACCTGATTTGAGGGCCCCATTGCATGGGAGCTGCCAAACTGCCTTTTGATGTTTCCAATTTTGTTACTCAAATTATTGGAAAAAAAAGTCAAAGTGTGTTTAAGTCTTGGAAAGAATAACTTGTTACTATGTACATGCATGTGCAACATATGCATGGAAAATGAAGGCTTTTAGGAACCCGAGATTGTAGGATAACATTTCCTGATTAAAATATCCAAGTAAATGTGTGGATGGATAAAATGGGATGGGCTTATTATAGTTTTGAATATGTGACAATGTTTTCTACTCACACTTCCTTTTTTTCTTGTATTTTGGTATCTCTTACGTTGCTTCTGTTTTTCTGAGTTGTTCTAGCTGAACTGACTGGTGCTCTGCTCTCTTCACAGGAAGCCTTACATCGGGAACAAATGTTGGAACAGAAGCTGGCAACCCTTCAGCGACTACTTGCTGTCACGCAAGAGGCTTCAGATACTAGTTGGCAGGTATCTGCAGCATCCTTTTCCTTTATGGACTGAAATATGCAGAAGTATTTTAGCTATTAATTTACAAACAATGGGGGGAAAAAGCAGCAAAAAGCTTATGGCAATTCTCTTAAACTCTGCAAAAGAATGTTTAATAAATTTAGTGGTCATGTACCAGTTTGAAATAACGATTAGTAGTAAATACTCCAACAAAATTGAAGTCTTTAAAGCAGAGCGCTACTGGAACTACATGAAGCACGTGTTAATACTAAGGTGATACTTCTTTTCTGCTAGGCTTTAATAGATGAAGACAGGCTGCTATCAAGATTAGAGGTTATGGGAAATCAGTTACAGGCATGTTCAAAGGTAAGTCGTTCACTTAAAGTTGAATGCTCAGAATGCTGAAAGATAGCTCTTTGGAAATGTTTTGAAATTAGGTAGTTGTAGGACAGCAGTTGGAACATAAACTTGCTGAAATGAACCTGTGCAATTTTGATAATCTGAATAGCATGACCACTCTAGATCTGGTCCATATTTCACAGAATCATTTTAAATCTAGATAAACTGCTATTTCTCAGCATTTTTTAGCATGAACTGATTTCTTTTGTATATGTGTATAAACACGTATGTACCGAAATGCAGAAAAGGAATTTCTGTCATCGGTGAGAAGCAACCATTCTGTCCTGTTTCCTACGGATGTTTCTTTCCAAACAGGGATTTGAAAAAAGGCATTATCAATGAGCTGTCTGATATTCAGATACAGAGCAACAAGTATGCCATGCCTTGATTGTTCTTTAGGTCACCTATGCCTGCCTTAAATTTTTATTTTCATTTTGTTTTTTATTTTTAATTCCTCTCAACTGTCTACATTATAAGAACTTTTTTTTGCAGGTGCTGATTGAGGTCTTTCAGATGGGACCTCGTAGGTTTCTGGCTTGTCAAATTATAGGCTTGACATGGTCTTAGCAGTGTCCAAAAAACCCGTATAGTTTTCCTATAATCAAAGCTGATGTGTGCTGCCATACATACACTTCAAAAAATAACTGGTTTACATCCAGTCATGTCAAGAATCTTTGATCAGTGATTTTTCCGTAACATTTTCCCATGTTCCAGAAATTGCTAAACATTTTGGAATAGAACAGGTCTTATCACAATCTAATATATTTAATCAGCAAAATACTAATTTATATTGTATCATTGTATTTGAATTATCTTATCTTATACGTGCAGAATCAAACAGAAGACAGTATACGAAAAGAGCTTATAGCATTACAAGAAGACAAACACAACTATGAGACAACAGCCAAAGAGTCCCTGAGGCGGGTTCTTCAGGAGAAAATTGAAGTGGTCAGAAAACTGTCTGAAGTGGAGGTACTGAAGTTTTGTGCTTAGTCTTCTGGAAATGCTGAAATAGTTATAACTGCTGCTACTTAGATCCCTGTCTTGTTGCCTGTAGTACACCAGTATTTGTTGTATTGTGATGCTTGCAGTATATACAAAAAAAAAAAAAAAGAATGAAGAAACAAATCTTGCGCTATGAGGACACCATTTAGTTGTGCTGCTGTCACCAGCTGATGCAAACTTCTGGAGCATTCCTTGCCTCCTGAAGACCCAGGTGCCTCTTGAGTAAGGGGGCCTTAGTTTAGATGCCTCTTCACATTACGGAGATTTAGAACACTTCCTGGGAGCCGTTTTGCTTACATAATGTGTTACATCTTCTTTTGCTGGGTGAAAGGTGTGATGAAATCTATTGATTATGTTGGATCACAAAATATTATAAAACTTTCACTGTTTATCATAAAACAGAAGAGAATAGGGGAGATAGATCACACATTTCAGTTCTTTATTCATGGAAGTCACAATTAATTGTATAACCTACTGTGGGTTTTTTTTACACATGCATGAAGCTAATATGTTTTTGCATAATGTGTTCTTTAAGTAGAACATTACAAAGGTTTGCACAGCTAGCGTTTTTGCCAGGACTTGAGCTGTTTGTTTAGCCTTAATTTAGGAAGAAAGTAGTTAAATATGATTAGTTACATATACTGTTTGAAAAAAATAGATCAACTTCAGTGTTTGGTAGATTATTAGTCTCTATTTTTTTTATTTATTGCATAATAATTCTATCTTACAGCGCAGTTTAAGTAATACAGAAGATGAATGTACTCACCTGAAAGAAATGAATGAGCGGACTCAGGAAGAATTAAGAGAATTAGCAAATAAGTACAATGGAGCTGTAAATGAAATTAAAGATCTTTCTGACAAACTAAAGGTAATGACAGAACATCATCTGACTTACGATGATACTATAATGCATGGAACAAATAAATACAATTTAATTTCTAATGTAGCAATCAAAGGTTAAGAAACTTTTTAAACAGGTGAATGAAAGAAAGATGCACATCCATGTTTTACATATTCTTTTGGATTACATTTAATGTAATTGAAAGTGCCATCAGTTAAGTAAATTTCTAACAGCTTTCCTTTTCATTCACTTTGAAAGTTACCATAAATGTCAAAGTATATTAATATTTAAAGGTCCTTTATGCTGGAGAACTAAGTAATCACAGTAAGATAAAGCCTGTTCCCAAAGAGCCTGCAATCTAGATAAGTAGAAGATGTGGAGGATGAAGGTACTTGTGTTGTCTTTGTAGACCTGAGACAGTTGTTGCATTTGTCTTGAATAAATACTGGAATTGGAACTTAGATTCTTTGAGTCCTAGTTCAGCACCTCAGACAGAAGATTTTTCTTTCCAAATTAAAATGTTAAATTTCTGGGTTTAAGGCCATTGGTTTCCCAATTATGAGTTAATTACGGATGGTGATGAGTATGCACAGAAGCATCAAAATTGAAACTTGTTACCTAGCTTTGAAGGAGGAATGTCTTTGAAACTTAGTATCTTGAAATCCAGCAAGGAGAAAGACCAATGAAGTTGGCCTGTGCAATGTACATTCAGTTCAGAAGGACTCTTCGGTTTCGATTGATTTGAGGCGCAGGGAGACTTTAGATGTTTCTTAGTTCTTGGGCCCTGGTACTGTTCCTGTAAAACTTAGGTTCCTCAGACAAAAAGTTAGTTAAGATATTTTGAGATTCTTTCTCTCTGTTACTGTGCTTGAAGTGAAATTTATAGAAAAATAACTAGAAACATTTTGCATTGCTTCAATTTTCTTTATCTGACTAGCAAAGTAAGTTAGTTATGGATGTTTAGTTATATAAAAATCAAGGAAATCTATTACTTTACATGTTAATTTTGATTTGTTTGGGGATTTTTTTTATCTTTTTTTTGAGCAGGTAGCAGAAGGAAGACAAGAAGAAATCCAGCAGAAAGGACTGGCGGAGAAAAAAGAATTGCAGCATAAAATAGACGAAATGGAAGAGAGAGAGCAAGAGCTTCAAGCAAAAATAGAAGCTTTGCAGGCTGATAATGACTTCACAAATGAGCGGCTAACTGCTTTACAAGGTTAGTCACTAGTGGGGAAGAAACTTTGATTATTTGTTTTTCTTTTAATCTGTGAAATATCTTTTTCTTGGACTTCTGTTTACAGTACGGTTAGAACATCTTCAAGAGAAAACTCTTAAAGAACACAACAGCTTAGGTAGGTGTGATCAGTTTTTTGTTTCAAGCTGGTTTCCAGATTTTATGTTCAATTACTTTTATTATAATGACCTTGTAGTCTAGGGGTCTGGCAAAAGAATAATGTTTTACAGCTATCCCAGTAGTGCATTCTTCTTGGGATCGCTTGTTAACACTGAAAGACGTGTGGCCACAGCAGAATGCCGGTAGAGGGCACTGCTGTTGTGAGTCTTCGAGCTTCTGGGTCATTGCTCAATTTAGAGCTCTGTGCCCCCTCAGATCCAAGATTTTGAAGGGTTTTGTATACATATATAAAAAAGGATTTTTTACATATGTATGTAATAGGCAGTAATTCTTTGGATGATAGGAACCTCTTATACATTTGAACAAATGGGAATGTGATCTGTAATGCAGGAAAACACATTAAATTTTAGTTCATTAGATTAGATACTTAGGAGAAGGAGGACATATGAAAAGCCAGATGCATTTCACAACGCTGTATTTATAAAGAAACAAAACCCGAAATGTTTTGCTTGGTTCCAGAAATAATACCCTTTCTTAATCCTAGGCATACAAGTTGATGACTTCATACCTAAAATTAATGGGAGCACAGAGAAAGGTAGTGTATCTTAAGGCTACCTTTTGTCTTATGGTTGATGTTTGAACTTGAACAAATTCAAAATGTTCTCTAAAATTCTACTTTGGATAATATTCTCTTAAAAAATGAAATCGAATTTGTCCAGTCCTCTGACAATATTTTTTTTTTTTTGCTTAGACATTCAGTCTAGGTGTTTTTAGAATGTTTTAAAAAACATAATGAGCCAACTTGGAAGTTGTCTTTTTTTTTTTTTTTTGGCTTGTTTTTGGGCTCTCACTGGAATCAGTAGAAGTCTACCAAATGATGTCAGGTTTGTGATACAAGAAAGTGGAAAACTCATTGACTTTTTTCCTCTTAATTTTATTTTCCCTTGCAACACAGACACATACCGTTTTTGTAGTAAATTGGGTATGGTAAGTAAAGTCAGCAAAACGTATTTTTTTCTAACTATAACATATGAAAAATATGAGGACATGAAATTCATAAATAGTGGAAACTAACTTTTTAAAACTCAAGGATGTCTTTACGTAAAACAGGAATGAATACAGATTGAACAAATTGTTGGAGTTTTTTAAAGACCAATTACTTAAAGCTAAGTGTTTTAACTGACGTGTCTCAACATTCACTTGAAGTGCTTTGAATAAAATTGTCTCATAAGACTTTGCCCAGTATCACGTACAGCAAAGATTATTCCAGATGGAATTCTAAGTTCACTAAATTGTTCCATTGGCTAAGATATATTTGTCCTCTTACGTTAATTTTAAATTTTACCTTGGTGTAGCTTTCTTCAGCATTTGCTGTGTCTTGCTAGATAGCGAAAGCTCTGAGGAATGGTGGTAGTATTAGTTGGAAGGTTGGGGCACTTACATAGAGAATTTGTGGTTTTAACTAATATTCACAGTGTTTAAGGATTATTGTGTACATTTTTGAAACCATTTTAGAACTCTCTGTGCTCTAATTCTTAGCTTTTTACCTTTTCTTTTGTATTATAAATGAAGAGCTTCTTAACTAGGGAGACTAATAGCAAAATAAAAGAAGTTAATCATGGCAAAACCTCATGTCTTATTTGAGGCAGGAGGAGAGCTCTGTTAAACACTGACAGGAACTGTACAAAAACCTCCCCTTAATCTAAGTACTAGTTATCCCTTAATATCATAGCATTTTAGGCGCTTAACTAAGATGCACGCTGAGATTAGCAAGCAGGAGACTTCATGTCTATTCCCAGTTCTCTGGATTGCCATACTTTGGTTACAGGTAGATTGATCCATCTATTTGATGCATACTTTTAGGTTGGTAATACTCTTAACGCTTGATAGAATGGTTAAGAAATAAATTTGCTTTTAATTTTTTTAAATCATCCACCCCAGAAAATAGTTAGCTTCTTTACAAAACAAATATGAGGTACTATATAGGGTTTGTGATTCTTCATTCTAATCATATAAACTGTAAAAAGACTTTGAAAGTTAAGTTGTTGGAGGTTATTAGAAAAACATGCAATACTGTGAACAAGAGTAGCCTAGAGCTAAATTGAAACATTTAGTAAAAGCTTTCAAGGTTTGAGTGCAAATACATAATTGTTTTAGAGAAATAATTGATAAGATCACACTAAATAGGATTTTTTTTTAACAAACACTTTTTTGTTTGTTTTAAATTTGTTGGCAGGAGTTGCTTGTTAATTTTTTAAATACTGCTACCTTTTATCAGTCTGAGTTTAAAAATTGTCTGAAACATTTCAAATTTGAATTCATTGTTATGTCATCATAACAAATATCATTGTATCACTGATACTTTTTTGTCAAAGTTGAAGCAATCCCTTTTTGACTTATTTTGGATTACATAAGAGTCAAAGTGGCGTCTGGATGGATGCATGAAAATATAGATTCCTCCATCCTCTGAGTAACAGTAGAAGTTGTGGATAAACCTGGGAGTTTTAAGAAGCTGTCTGCCAATTTCTTTTTCTTTAGGAATATAGACAACATATAACTGCTCGTTCGTCTTTCTGTATGTTTATACAGTCTATCACCTTTTTCTGTTGTGCGTCCACCATGCTATTTTATTATTCTATATTTTAGTGTAATTTTCCGTGTTTTCCATTATTCTGCCTGTTGTACCACATTCTTCTGCATCTCTGCTATACCTGGTCCATCCGCATTCCTCTGGCGTTTTAGAGCTTGCTGGCCTGTGTTCTCTTCATGACAGTCTGTGCCTTTCTGTATCTTCCTGTCCTTTATCTAGCCCTCATATAGTGACAGATGGGCAGTAATTTTCTCTGCCAGATTTTGGATTTTGTACTCTTGAAAGCAGCAGGAGGCAGTAACTGCTTTTTTGCTGAGTAGTCTTGCATTATTTTCGAAGAGCTAAGAATTCAGGGGTTGTGGTGTAGATTCGGCAACATTGGCAGTGAAATTTTGCATAAGGGAAAGACTTCACAGTTGAAGGCAGAAATCAGAAATACAAAGTTTTGGGGTTTGTGCTAAATAGCCTGTAAAGGAATTTTAAAAAGTCCCCTCTATCTGTACGCAAAGGTATACATACCCCACCTCCCCTGCCCCCAGAGAGGCAAATGGCAGTAAAGCCATGGAAAAACAATGTGCGTTTTAAGATTCCTTTTGCCTCTCTGTCTCTCAGAACTTCAGGTCAAGTCCTCAAGGTATGGTTATAGGCATACTACCGAGCTGTTGCAAGAATAAGAATTTTACATTACTTTTTTGTGTGGATGTCCATTCCATTAAAAGAGCTCTACTCTGAGTAGAGGAACTAAGAACTTATGTTATGGTCTCTCTAGACTCTTTTTGTAACAAAGCGTATTAAGATGATGATGGTTAGGCATTCATTTTCTCTCATTCACTTATGGAAATTCTAGTGCAGAAGAGAGTAACTTGCTTGTACATCAAGCCACGGGTAAAGGTTGTGTACAACTGAGTTATTTCATTAAGTGGTATGCTTCTCAGTGAGTTGCACCACTCCTGGCTTTCATATTTAAGTTTTGCGAGCCATATATTATATCAAGAAAGATATGAGAAATTTGTATACAGTCACTTAGAGGATGATGTAAAAAGGCAAAATAAAAAAAGTTTAAATATGGAAAACAAATGTTATAGCCATGGTGCCGTCTTTTAAAAGCCCTGTCCTTGTGGGTTAGAAAAAAGTTTACCTTTTAGAGTAACCTTGAAATATAATATAGCTTAGTATGACATATTGGATCTTAACATCTAAGCTTCTGATATCAGAAGCTAGTGATTGAACAATTTTGTTAGAACGTCACACATTTTGCTGGTCTGTGTACTAAAAAGCAGCCTTTTCAGATTGCTACATTCTTGAGCTCAGGATTTTTGAAGTTCTTTAGAAAGGAAGTGTTAGCACCTTTTTATGTGAAGAGATGCAAGGTTCTGATGGAGTTGGGAGCTGAACAGGGTCACGTTGAAGGACTGGGGTAAACCTGGGTATTGAGCCCAGTTTTAGGATCTCTGCTGTAGAACTGTCCTTTCAAAAACTGTTGTTTCTGTGCAGTGAAACTTTTGTTTAAAATGTAAAGAGAGATACTCAGCAACACTTTTAAAGTAAATCTTTTTCATTTCAAGAGAGTATGAAGAATAGACATGAAGACTAAAGAAAAACTTACTAAATGCTTTTTTAAAGCTAATCAAAAAATGCTGAAGAATGTAGGTTAAATACATGAGGTTTTTATTTCTTCAGAGCTTGGATTTGGTATTTGTAATTATCCATGTCTGATTATGAATTAACAAATGGGAGGAACTAGAGGCATCAGTGCTATGGAGTTGCATGTTTCAGCAGTGTATCATCTTATGTATTCTAAATTTACTGTGATTTAAATATCACTTATGTGCGTTAATCTTTTTGCAAAAATATGAAGTTGTCAATGGAAATTTAGTGGAAGTCATTTGTCACCACCTAACCTGAAAGAGCAATGCTGCAAATGCCAAATGCAGAATGTTTGGACTTTCAATAATTGGTTCTTACTAAATTTTGCTTTTATTTAACAATAATTGGTTATGAGTGGTTATTTTTTTTTAAATAGCTGCTGTTGAGGTAAGGGGCTCTTTGTTATGCTTAAGAACTGCTGTTAGATTTTAGTATTTAAAAGTACCCTTTGCAAATGCAGTTAAAGTACTTCTCATCAGTTCAAAAGAGTAATCTATTTTCTGATATCACTCAGACATTTCAATTACATGTCTTGTCTGCTTGCATATTAACTCAGATTTCAGACCTTCACTGTAAATACACAATTACAAATATTGTTAATATACCTTTCAAATTTTTTGTTGCATCAATTTGAAAATGATAAGAAGATGTAAACTTAAGTGTTTCTTTCTTTACTAGAGCACTTTCTTTCAAAGAGTGGAGGGGACTGCACTTTTATTCATCAGTTCATAGAGTGTCAGAGTGAGTACAAGAGTGTTCATCACATTTGCTTTAAAAACAACAGAAAACCCCGAAAAGGTGGATAAAAACCAGAATTTGTCACTATTGTTTAATATTTCTGTAGCAGCAGAAATTTTCTAAGCGTAGAATTGTGGCATTGTGATATTAAGCAGATGCCTGTTGTAAAGAGGATATCTTTGCTCTTGCAAAGCGATGATCACATTGTCTCTTCTTGGCAGTTAATCCGTTATTGTCCTCTGACCAATACAAGGGTGGTAATGTTGCCACATGATGTTTAAAACTGAGTGTAATTTTTCACCCGTTGCAAAGTAAGAAGTTGACAGCCTGGCACTGTCAGTTTAAGCAAACATCGCAGGCAGCAGTAGGACAGAGATAAGGTAATGATGCCTTTCCTTCATTTCACATATCTATAATTTATCTGATAATTAAAGGTCTTAGACATTCTTCAAATGAGTTGTTACAAAGAATATAAAGGAAAACAATACCTTAATTTTTATGTGGAAATCTAAGAGATTCTTTAAAGAAAAATAGAACATAAATATGCCGTCCCAATCTTTAGAAAGATGAAATGAAAAAGTGTTTTCAAAGCAAATGGCTTTTGAAAACGAGTAATAAATGAGCGCAGTCTGCATATCTATAATTAAAGAAAAACTTAAGCTTTTAGTACTTTTTGTCCACTGAGAGGAAAATACCATTAGGAGAGAAAAGTGCTATTTTACTTCAAAGAAAACTCCTTTGTAGCATAAAGAATTATTTTTTTACTTCAGGTACATAATTTCTGTAAACTCTTAAGTTAAGCAGAGAGAAGTATTTATAAGCAGAAATAAGACAGTATCTTTTTTTGATATTATGCCCATTGGACTCTTCCGTACTGAAATTTAAAAGGGAAAAGAAGTGTAACAGTCTTGTTTGACTTTACTCCTTGTGATATGGATTGCAGTGCTGTAAACTGAATAACAGGATACTGCTAATATTTGTCAAAGGAAATTTAAACTATTCATTTGAAAAATGTTTATTTTTAAAAGTGAATGACTGGTACCTACCTTATGTCAGGCTGAAGTGTAAAATAATTTTAAATTTTGCAAAGATCTTATATGAATCCTCTTTATTCAGTGCATAAAAATGAATTGAAGTTAAATGTTGGAGTAAAAATATTTTTTGTCTAGAGTGAAAATGAAGAGCTTACTGAGTGATGTTCAAATACAAATTGGTTGCCTGTTTTCATTGTTTGGATGTTAGCTTAACCTATTTTAGCAAAACTTGTATTGGTATCACCTCTGCAAACTATGTGTGACCGGTTGTCACTATTGAGAAGCAAAAGCGACCGTCAGGATCTAGTAGAAGAGTCTAACATGCAATTGCAGTAGTAATAAGAGAGTAAAATAAAGATGGACTTACTTATGCCTCTCCTTTCTTGCGAGATTGAAAGCTAGATTAAAGACACTGTAAGGCCTCGATTGCATCATTTTTCGAAGAATGAATATGAGTTCAAAGGGTTCAGTATTCTGCATCATTTTTTGTGATAGTATAAGTTTTTACTATCTAAGCAAGAATGAAAAAGATTCCAGGTCAGCAGCCTGTGTATTTATTTATGGACTGAAAGTTTGCCTTTCCCAAACTCAAATATGTTTAGTCAGGCCCCACAAAATCATGAGGTCAAAAAAACCTGCAAACTGCGGGATCTGTTACTTGAATTTTGTATGTAGGTGCTGCCCTTCAGTCCTGCTCTTTGCTCTCTGCTGCAGTGAGGGTTGGGAGGCAAGGAGAGTTGTACAACCACGCAGTTTGTCTAGAAGAGAAAGTTCTGACTTGTGCTGGGACAGCGGGGCAAGCGCGCATCTCCATAGTTCTGGGGAAGAAGCACTTAAATTGGGAAAGCACAAGCAGAGAAATGAGGAAAAACAGCTTAAGTCGAGGAAGTGGAGTATGTAAGACAGCCCAAGAAGGAAAATTAGATGATTAAACAATCTATACAAACAGTTGCTACAGAGATATAAGGCAACTGAAAGTACATACCAGTTAAGAGTAACCAAGACCTCTCAAGGTTCTAAAGCTACAGTTTTTTTGGCGAGGGAGAAAAAACAGGACACTAAAATCTTATTCAAGCTGCATTGCAACTGCTTAACTTGGTTAGCATTGTTTCTAAAATCTAGCTTCTGTAGGTTTTTAAAGACATTTTTTGTTTATTTTTATTTTTTAAGCAGAACGTGGCTCACGATATCATCCAGTAACCTGTCCTGAGCTATAATGTGAATGTTATGAAATCTTGCTCTGAGTGATCGGGGAAGTCTGTTATTTTCTGATCATCACATCCAGTTCACTTGCTGCTCATTTCATAACTTTTTTTTTTAGTAAACACTGGTGAAAACCAGTGACATCAACAGCAAAAGTCATGGTGCTTATTTTTGATTAGTACACAATATGAGTTATTACCAAAAATGGTGATGATGTATAGACAAAAGAGAGATTTGATGCCCTGCTAGCTTCCTATCTTTTGCTCCAGTCTAACTCGTGTCCTTATTTTTTTCCTCAGTTTGTGATTTTTGCATTTATGATTTTAAATGCAAGTCAATTTTTGCTTTTTTACTAAGGTGTTGGGGTTTTTTTGTGTGGTGGGGTTTTTTTTTTGTTTGTTTGTTTTTTTAATTTGTCTGTCTAAAATGGGGTAGGTTTTGGATGGATTGAATGGCTGTTTTCAACTTTTCCATGAATTCATGACCTGCAGATGGCAAGTAAAGTTAAAGTTGCTTACTATCCCGTTTTTCAGTTGGTTTGAAATTTGTGTGTTGAGGGCCAGGTTTCCTTTCATCGGTCTTCAAAACTGGCCTCCTTCAAAGACTAATTTGATACTAAGGTGTAAATATATTGGGAACATATTACTCCAGTAATCACTGTAATGTTAACAGATCTTGACTATTATATTACACATAGTGATAAGCAACCTAAATCTAAAAGGGAATTCTTAAATTGAAAAGATAGGAAATGCCTAAAAACCTAAAGGAAAGCTGCCTTTGAACTGTGTTCATCAGCAAAATGAAACATAGACTATCTTAAAGAGGAACTGAAAGCTTAACTTCATAGCAGATTGTATTAGTTAAAATTATTATTATTTATGATATGTATCAGTAACTCTTTTAAGTAGTGACTGGATAGCATGAAAGATAAAAATTATTTGTGCCAGAAATGAGAGCTGGGATCCTCACTCTAATTTATATATAGCTAAAAGTGCACAGCTTGTTTCAGGGAATATGTGGTTTGATTTAAAAAAAAAAAAAAAAAATTAAAAAACATCAAGTTTATGAGATTTTCTGCTTTTACTTTGATTGTTGTCTGGATTCTGCCATTTTTAGTGACTAGGGTGGTAACAGAGTGCAGACTAAGATTCTATGTAGTTCAATGACATCAAAATCCACTTTTCTGTTTATTATCTAAATATATGCAGGCATGGCAAAATAAACTATTGTTGGTGGCTTTGAAATATACAAATGGCAGCTTAAGCACAGCGAATGTTTACTTGTTTTGAAAGTTAGGAGGGATGTCAGGCACCATGTGGAAAGTACTGGCTGTGCCAGCTTTGGGTCACACTGGGCAAGGGGACCTGTGTGTTACCGCTGAAGAAATAGCGTCAACAAGAATACTGTTGTATAAATGTTGAAATTCGTAATGAAGGTTAGAAAATAGTAAACCACCATGGAAAAGAAATAAAAAAATTGTCTGCAGTATTGTTTACTCATAGGAATTGAGAATTCTTAAAAGTGTGAAGAGCTGCTGCAAAGGTTTCAGTTTGGAAAAACATCTGGGTCAAGAAGATTAGATTCTTTGTTTTGTACTATAATTATTCTGGTTTTAACAGTTACTGAATTGTGAAAACTCCAAGATCCTTTAATTCCTAATCCTAAGTTCTCTTCTGTAAACTGATTATAGAAGCCTGTTTTAAGCTAACAGTCCAGCACAGATGAGGTGTTACCCCATCAGCTCAAGCAGTTGATAGCTACTTTGAGCGGGTAGTTTTTGCCTTCAGCTATTTTTTTCGGAGATAGGGGCAGAATTCCTCACCTGCTTTCTTGCTGCCTTCCTCCCCGTCCCCCTTCCAGCCTCAGCTCAGTCCTGGAATAATCATATATGAAGACTTTTGTTTAGATATTATTTTTTTTAATTAAAAAAAAAAAATGGAAGGAGTGCTCATGATATCACTCTGTAATTCTTCACTTGTGGCTGCAGTAACCTGATTCCCTCCGCGATGCCTTCCTCAGTCTAGGCACAGTGACTCTCTCCAGCTCGGACGAACTCGAGATTGTTCTGAACTTGGATGATGAGTAATCTCCTGCAGTTGCTTGACACCTGAAGCCAATCCTGAAAATCCAGTGTGCCATTCAGTGTATTTCTGAAGCAGTATTTGTAAAATGTTATAGGAATTCAAGACAATATTTGTAGATAAAAGTAGATGGAGGGAATATCTCTTTTGACTGGTTTGTCTGGCTGTGGAGGCGGGAAGGGGACAGGACAAGCTTTTGGCCATCGGAACCCTTCTTCAGACCACAGGGGTTTTTTTTGTCTGAAAGCTTGTCTGCTCTTTAGGATTGAAAAAAGAGATCTCTATGCAAATGTTATGTGCCTCTGTCCTTAAATTGTCATGGTTACAGCAACATGCCATCAGAGGAGTACAGACACTTCTTGATCTTCAGAGCTACTTGAAGCTGGAAATGTTGGCTAAAGCTCACTTTTTTTAAAATTAAAAATTTGAAAAGGATTTACTGTCATCCAGCTTCCTTAATTTGAACCCTCCTGTATGTGCTGTTCGCTCAGTCTTCGCTGCGTCTCAGTTCCCTGTGTGCAGCACAAGGGGTAGCCAGCAAGCTGGGCTCCCTGCCTGATGGCCAGTGACCCGGCAGGGAGAGCGCGGAGCAGGGTCAGAGGCAGCTTCCAGCCAGGTGTTTCGGTGGGTCTAACGGCTTTCAACATTGGCTAAATTGCAAGACCTACTGCGTAGAAATTGATGATGTGATCTGTAAGATATGTGACCCTCGATAGTTTTGCATGTTGGCATCGCTAGCTGGTTGTTAAGGAATTTGAAATCTCTGAAAAATAAGTTAACAACTGGTTCAATAGTTCTTTTAATGCCTTTGATTAAAGCAAACCTTTTCTTCCCTCGGTCTTACTGTTTGCCCTCGTGTCCTAGCTGGAGTAGGGATGAAGTTAGCAATCTACTCTCAAATTCCATGCTTTAGATTTTTATGCACCTGACATACATGAATAGACTTCCCTGTCAATGCTGTATTTAAACTCAATTTCTGTGAACCTGAATGTCATACATGCACAACTTTTTGGAAGAAAGACTTATTTCTGTGTGCCTTTCATAGGAACTGTTAAAGCAGTTGTGATGTGGAGGTGGTTTCTCATTTGCCGTTTTACTGTGGCGTATTTCTAGATTTCTGCTGTATCAGGTGGTTATCTATTTCAGGCAACCAGGTTTTAGAATTTCTTTTTTGGTAACTGTAAGTTGAGACATGTATTAATTATTTAATGTTCCCAGTTAGATTTTAAAAAAGAAAAGTTCATAAAAATTAATTTTCCTAACTTCTCATTAGTGAACTGAACCATTAATAATGTAAGCTAATAAATTGCAGAAGAAATAATTATGCACTTTATCACAAAGTTCCAGTAGGCTTGTGTGCTCTGTTTTTTTATTCCATGCCAGAATAAAGTTTTTGTTCAAGCTTCAGTAGGAAGTAATATTATCAGCTTTTAATTTGGTCATGGAATGTAGTCTACGTAGATGTGTGCAGGGAAAAGCTTGCTTAATTTGAGCTTGGAAAGTAACGCTTATTTTGTTTGGCAGACAAGATCATAGATGAAGGACATCTAACCAAAGTGGAAGAAACAAAGCTTTTGAAAGGTTAGAATTCTGGATTATTTAACTGTTTTTGAAGCATGTTTTGTATGTCACTTCAGTGCATGTTTTGTCTTAAACTAGCAGTTTGAGTTTTGTTGAATACTCACTTAAGAAAAAATCAATAAAGGGGAGGTATATTGTTCACTGAACTCTGCTCCAAATACTGTTGTAGGCTAAAAAGATCTAAAGGAAACGATTTTTGAAGATTGAGTGCATGAAATCCTAGTCTCAGCTTTGACTGAGTTCTTACCTGAATGTGCATTTTAAAAAAAATTAAAATATAATAATTTTTGTAAATAGATTTAAATCTTTAGTGCCTGCATAAATTTCAAACAGGTTTTTGGTTTTATTACAGGACTAAATAGAAATAATATTTGGTCTAAAGTTTTAAATAAAAGTGTATTTTAATTTGACTTTTTTCTAACTTATACCCTCATAACTTTAAAATAGCTATTAACCTCCCAACTAAAATATAAATGTCTGTCTGTAACTTTTTTCTTTTCTGTATAAAACAAGTAAAATACAAGGAGCTAATTAGAAAAGATTTATCTTGTCAAGGAACAGTCGGGCTTCTCTTGCAGTGCCAAAATCAGGAATGCTACAAAGTGGGCAGATCAATATTTCCTACCTGTCTAATAATGTAAGATCGTTTGGACTTGTAGGCTGACTCCACTTCTGTAGCTTTTTATTAATGTCTTGACATACTAACTCATTTCTTTACCCTCTGTCCTTCTGCAAAGTGTTCTTGTATTGAATAAATGTTAGCTTATTAAAAGTTCTGGTATTTTAAAGACTTCTTAATTTATCTTCTCTTACCTTAATGTATGAAATTGCACCTTTAATTTGTTTCTGTACGTGAGTAAGCTATAGACAGCATGCCATATTTGGGAAAAGAATGCATACAATAAATGTAACGTAACACTTGCATGCCAGTTATCTTGCAAAGCAGTGAGCTATTTTTAGTGTTTGTTAATGTATTCTAACTCCTCAAGCAAGTATGATGTCAACACATTTTAATATACTTCATCATTTTGGCTATATTTATTCAGCTCAGTTTTATTATAGGAAATAGGGACAACTGCTGTGAAATAATATAGTGCAGGAAAGAGTTTTGTGCTTACGAGTCTGGTTCCAGAATAGGAAGCAGGTTTCTAAACCATTTCTCTTTTTCACTTCTGCTGTTCCAGATGTAGGAACTGCTGCATCTTTCCTCTGGTGCCTAATCTTGTTCCTTGTTTCAGGGGTAGGAGGTTAGGGGGGAGGAAGAAGCTGATGTACCCGAGGGTGGGTGGGAGGGGAGTATGGGAGGGAGGTGGGGGGAGAGAGAATTAGTTCAGCGGCTGGAACTTGTGCTGTTCCTCCCATTCCACACAGAGTAAGAAAGCTGTGTTTCCACGTGTGACCAGATATGGTAAAGTTAGTTGGACAGAGATATTGCTCATCTTAGCACTTCTGGATTGGGCACTAACACAAACGACATGGGTGAGGCTTTTAGGATATACTTTTCTTAATACTTAAAAGAATGTATTACTTGGTTTAGTAATTATTACAGTTTTAATGGCAATCTTGTGAGCTTGATTCTATATGATACGTGTAAAATGCTTTGTATTGTCTAATCTTTAATATCTTTAGATATTAGTTAAAAACCTTATTCCTAAAAATAGGAAAGTACCCTTTTTGTTTTAGCAAAGGACCATCCCCAAATATCAAGTTTTTAACTACTCCAGTCATTATGAGCTTTGACGTCTACTGAAGTCATATGAGATATGTTTGGAATAGTTGCCAGGTCCGAACCCCTAATGCACTTTAAGTGTGTGGGTGCTTTCCTATTCTTCCTCTCCAGTGATTTCAATTACATTAAGATAGGAAGACTCTGGCTCTTGATCAGCTGCTTTGTTTGTACTTCCCTTCTTCTGTTTCATGTACAAGTGGATGTTATTCTGGCACAGAGGAATAGAAAACTTTTCATGTTAGCTGAAGAAAACTTTTTTTTTTCTATTAACCTGTCTGTGTTTTGTCATCTTGCTAATTTCCCTGTGTAAGTGCACAGTGCATGTTTTGGGGGTATTTAGTTCTGTTTGTTCTCATGTTAGTTGAAAAAACAATGCACACAAGCTTTCTCATTACTCCTTGGTTTTTTACATATTTTCATATACTAATGCTGTTGGTGTAACATGTATTGATTTATTTATTGCTGTGCATCTTTCTTCCCGTGTCCTGGTACTTCTTTGTTGCATTTGCAGTATCCATATGTGAAGAAATTATTTGTGTTCACCGTGCTTTTCTGCATCTATGGTAGAAGTAAAGTCTGTGTACTGGCAATGTAGTAATGATGCCTTTTTATATATATATCTCTACCTGGAACTTGAGACTTGGAGGAAAGCTCTATTAATCTGTGGGTGGGTAGTGATGCTGTCAAACCAAGGCTCTGCATAGTCAACCAGGAAAGATTTCATTATGTATAACCTCACTTGCATGTCGGTGACATGGTTCCTCGCTGAAAAAAACTTACTGGATTTGTCCACACCGGAGATCTTGTGCCTTTGTTTGATGGACCCATCAGAACTAAACTGGAATGGTTGTTTAAAGAAAAAAAAATAAAAAATGACAACCTAATAAAGTATTTCAACTGAGTCAAGGATACTTCTGTGTGGGAGTGTGGGAAAAGGATACTGTGATATAATTAAGTCCCCTCACCTTTTGAAAATGTCTGCTTGTCTGGTCTCCATTAAAAATCTAGAACTGGTAAGAGAAAAAAAAAAAACCAAACCCAACTGTGTGGCTTCAGTAAGCTGCAAGTAATAATGTAAGTTGTGTATGAACAGATATTTCATGAAGTTATTTTTTGGTGGAAAGGACACAGACTGCCTTCTTTTAATACAATTTGAACTGAAACGTCTTTCTAGAAATCAGTGTATTAATTTATATTGCTCTGATTCTTTACTGGTTCATACCACACTTCTGTTTAACAGTACAGTATATACAAGACTTGCTGCTATTATTTTATTGTCCAAAATACTGAAGCACAGTTTTATTCTTAACAGCAGTTTCTTTCTGACTTGTTACAGTATCAGCATTGTTCCAGTTTTCTTTTCTTATTTGTTCCCTGATTGAATCAGCTTTTGCACCGAGTTCCAGCTGGCAAGAATACAGCTTTAACAAAGGTTCAAGCTGTGCATGAGGCAGTTGCATCCCCTATTAGATGCTGGGCTAGATTAATGACTTTAGTGATGCTGAATCCATTTTAGCCCAGACTAAAGCAACCACCAGGTTTTTAAGTGTTTCTTCAACTATGTTGTTTTCTATCGACACTTAGCAGTAGTTAAATAAATAGAAGTATAGAAGAAATTATGATTAAGAGATTGAACAAAACATTTACTGATTGTAGTTGATTTTCCTTGTCTCTTACAGAGAATCAAGCAAAAGTCAAAGAATCTGATTTGTCAGACACTCTTAGTCCAAGCAAGGAAAAAAGCAGCGACGACACTACAGGTGAGTGTTTAACTGAGGTTTCTGTAACATCTAATTAGTTTGAATTAAATCACTTAATCATGAGCGTTTTCTAAAAGAGCTGAGAAGGTGTGTATTATGCAGAGCCAGATACAAACTTAGAGCAGTATTGTCTCTTTTGCGACTTCATAACTAACTGTTGTAAAGTGAGAAGAATGTAAAAGCTTCTCTTCACTTAAAGGACACATATACGAAAAGTGTCTGCAGTCTACCTGCTCTCTGAATGGTGTGGGATTTGTTTTGTTTAGATGCCCAAATGGATGACCAAGATCTAAATGAACCTATTGCTAAAGTAGCTCTTCTAAAAGGTAAACAATTATTTTTTTTTTAATGTTAGATGCATGGTCTTTATATATATCTTCTTGTCTACCTGTTTTTTCTCACATGTGCATTGAAGTAGAGTGCTGAAATTCAAATGTTTTAAACATGGTAGAGTTGCATTTAAATATCTATAATGATTCCTTTGGGTGATGTGATAGAAAAGTGTATTTCTAAGTGTTACTATAGAAATAATTTGTGCTTAAAGGTAGTTTCTGCACTTATAACTTTAAGCACAGTTGAGAAGCAGTTTCAGCATATACTGAAGTTTGGGCTAATAGTGGTGGGGAGGGGGATTCTTCCATCACTGACATGTTTTAAGCATTGCCAAATTTTACTTGTATCATTTCCATTGCTGTCAGAAATGCTTCTGTTAGCTTGCACATGATGGGTTAAAAAGAAAATCTAAAATCTTTTTTTGGTTAGCACATTCAGCTTCCTGTTATAACCTATTTAGAATGGTTGCTGAGCCTTAGCTGTGAGCTTCATACCTAGAATTTTTTTTTTTTCTACTGCCCTTTGCACTGAAGGCCTGTACTTAAAACTTGATTAGCAAGCTAATATTTGCATATTCATGAGCTGAAAAATTTTGTGGGATATTAACTAGTTGTTAAAATTTAGCATACAGAAAGTTAATTTTATGCTTTATGTTCAATTAGACATTTGATAAGATCTGTAAAATGATGCTTGCATTGGGATCACAAGTAAAAAGAATGTCAGGGTTCTTCATGGTTCAGAAAGATAAGAAACCATAACAAAGCTTAGGAGACCTGTAAAAGAGCTTTTTTTTCCGTAATTGTTTACACTTCTCTAATTTTATGACAGAAGGACTTCCAAAAATTGCATGTATTATATGTGTTTCCAAACAGCAAGACTAAAACTGATTTTGATTTTTCCAGTGGATATCAGTTCAGCAAAGCAGTTTAAAAAGGAGTGTTTAAGATACTGAGTGTGTTCCATTTGGGTTTTGATCTGATGTCTGCAATTAATAACAAGTATATTCAAGGATTTCCTCTGTTAGAAGATAGAATCTTGTAATGTTGTTCCTAGTGATTATGATAGTCTTATTTTTGGTAGTTTGGCAGTGATTTTTATTTAAAAAAAAATAAATTTGGTTGAATAGCATGATATTCATTAAGTACCAGAACTTTCAGTCCAGAATGAGATACACATTAAGGAGTTTGTTTCCTGCAAGCGTTGTCACTTGCACAGAATTCACAGCTGGAACAGCCCTTTGTGTATAGACAGTACAGCAGAGAAACAGAATTCAGGCAGCTCATGTCAAAATTTTTTTGTTCTAATTCTTACATTTTTAAGATAGCCAACTGAAGAATACTCCTACTTGGCTGGATTTCTTAGTTATATTCTGCAGACACATTAAAAGTAGCCCATGGATCCCTCAGGCTGAAAACCACCGATTCCTGCATTTTACTTATATGCAAGTGAAGTCTTCCTAAGTTCTGTCAGAAAGGTTTGTTTAACAGCCCAAGACCGAGATGAGGCTGCTGTGAGCATGCTGTGTCCTGGGTTAGAACAGTCTCGTCTCACGGCAAGGGTCAGGTGGAGTTACACGTTCTCTGTCCAGGGTATGTTAAACTGGCAGGGAGGGTTAATTCAACTCTGAAAGAACTAAAATCAAGGGTTTTTGTAGTAACGTGGAAGCGGTCTTTTGTCACTGTGGATGTTCTCATTGCTTCAGCTGTCTTTACCCAGTTGAAGATTTAGACCATATCCATTGCTGAAGTTCTAAGTTAATAAGAAATAAAATACCTATTTGCATAGACCACTTTGCTACTGAATTCTGTATTGAAATTAACTAAAATAATTGGAATAACCCTTTTTCTCTTGAGGCTATTTATGGGCATTCCTATTTTGCTTTTATGAAACCATTAAAAAATATCTGCGCAATGAATCATTTGCCTTCATAATTCTTATGAAGAGGCTGTAAACCCACAGTTTTGTTTGAGGTTTTGTCAGAGAGCTACTTCATATGCCTGACTTTGCCCTAAAAAGGATCTTTCAAGTGGATTTGTCATGCAGTCATATAATTACGGAAGAGTGAGAACATTTCTGATCTGGCAGCTGTTTGGAATGCGGAAATGGCTGCTGGAAAAGGCAGCGTTCCTTTTTGTTTAACTGTTGGAGTTTAGAAAACAAATTAAGGGAACAAGAAAATGATGAGGCATTTAATGGCCGTAGTTTCCTACAAGTGTATTTTCCATCAATAAACTTTGAGTGCATTCAGGATTTGTTTCAAGTTTCTACAGTTGGAATCTGGCAAAGAGAGGAAGGGGAAAAGCTGTCACAGATTAGAACAACTGCTTTTCTTTTTTTTTTTTTATTAGCCATTAATAACAGTTCCCTGGACGCTTCTATTTAGACAGGCTGTTTGACTGCTTATTGCAATGTTAAAAACGGGTAAATGTTAAACAGATGGAAAGAAGCAATAAATGTCACGGGAAGGTTAGTTACCGTGTTCTTATCAACTTCCTTCTATTTTCATAGTAACTACAAGACTGATCTTTGGAATTTTAATAAAAAGTGTTTTCAGTTGAGAGTTTGCTGACTAGTGGTAGTTTACATAAGAAATTTTGAAAATCAGCAATGGTCTGTTGATTGAGAAAGTCTGGGAACCGTTGTTTTATGTTGCAGTAGCCAAATACTTTATTTTAAATATATGATACAGTTTATGTGGATTTTATGAAGCTGAAGAAAACACAGGGTTTTAATTGTTTATCTGACTTCACCCGAGTACTCTGAAAATAGTTATCTGAATTACCTGAGCAATTCTGCAAAATTCTGAGTGAACTACTGTGGCGTGGAGAAGTACCAGCCTGCTCATAAAGCTGCTTCCACGGGCCAGGCACGTACAGATAAGGCATCAGTTAAGACCACAGCTTGTGTGGTTCTGTATCATCTCTGTTGTCAAAGCAAAAGTGTAAAGGCAAACACATAAGCAGAGCTCTGTTAATATCTTCATGTTTGTAAGTATTAATTTAATCTGAGCTTTGCTTTTCTTTTGGTTTTATTGAAATTTTATTTTATAGATCCTAAAACTGCAAAATATTCCTTCACACACCATCATATTCTTTAATGATTTGGAAATGGTAATTTTTCCCCAAAACTTACCCGTGGGTTAGACTCCTTTTCTTGGGCCAGATTGAAGGAGAAGAAATTTTCATGTGCTTTAGGAATGATCTGTACAGATCATGCTCATTTTTTTTTAACAATTTCAAATCTAGCAGTAGAGTTGATGTTATGGAAAACCTCAGAGTATGCATGTAAAACAAAGTTGTGTTAATTAAGAACCTTTGTTCTGATCACAGAAGAAAATTTTCCATGAGCTGGAATAAATGAATGAGGGCTTTCAAACTGTTGTATTTGACTCTTTTTTTTTGGCACCTTGTTGTGATTAATGACAGAATTCTCTACACTTCTCTGGGAACAGTTAGTCCAATGCTAAATACTTTTGGAAATTGCTCAAATACTTTCTTAATTGCAACCTTTTACATTGGTTCTCAAACCAGGTTTTTGTGAATTTGCTCCTTGAGGGAACTAATTCTAAGCCTGGTGATATGTAGTAATTTTATTGTTTATAAATAGAGCAATCCTACTCCTTAAGGAATCTTTTTCAAAACTAGAGTTAGCACAAAAATGATGTTTGCTTTGAACTGAAAGACATCAGAGACATTTTCAGTTTGGGTAAGACTGAAAAGCTGTTATTTTCTTGTGCTGATATTTCTTGGCTTTTGATTTAGAAGCAGGTCAGGCATATGGAAATTCCCCTATTGCGTTTGAGTACGAAAGAGTTTTTACCTTGACACTGTCTTTGCTAAGCGGATTACCTTGTCCTATAAGTTGAGTTCCTCATCTCCTTTGAAGCAGTGTTATCTTTTATAATGTGTGCTTTCATTGATTGGAAAATGCTGTCCCCCAGAAAGTTCATTTAGGGTGTCTATTGTTGGATTTGGGACACTGCTTGTTTATCAGGCGTGATTTGAGCTTAATTTGTCAACTTCCTCATCCATTTCTTCTGAACAGCCTCATTAAGGAGGCTTGAAAGTCTAATTGCTCCAAGTGTTTATCCATGAGAAGCTAAGAACAAAACGTGTTCAGTAAAGAGAAAGTTGGATTTTGAACTCTAATACACTATAAAAGAAAGTATTTGGATGAAATATGTTGTCCTCTTTGTTCTTTCTGCTCTCATAATTTTGTTCTGAAAAAGTCTAAAAGCACGTGTGTGCCCTCAGCTCTACTCGATCCCACCAATTCATTACTGTGAGAACAGGAAAAACATAGGCTCTATTCTTAGAGAGATAGAGTATGAATATTTCAGCATGATTTGATAAACTATTATTTTAATGAAGAAAACAGGAAAATAACTTTTATAGCTACTTTATTGGTGATATATACAGTGAAATATGAATGTCAAAAGTATAGTGACATACTAAACTATAGCTTGTATTTACTTTTTTTCTTTTTAGTGAAAGGTCCAGATGACCAAACCAATTTATCTTTTGGGCTTTTTATTCTAAGTAGTGTGGCTTTATCTTAAATCCATATGGTCTGTAGTGGTAGATGTTTATTAGCCGGTTAGCAGTGTAACACATCTACATTTTTGTTCTCCCTCTCCCATGATGTACAGCTGGACTTTTTCCGCTGATTTCCCTCCTTTAGCCCTCTACCTATATAGTTTATTAGTGCTGTTTGTACCTATTGTCAGATCTGTTTCCGCACAGACACTACTTAAGGAAAATTTAATGAATGGGAGTTTCCTGGTTCCAGTTCCTGGCGTTGCAGATACCTGCAGGCTGGAGTGTTGTCTTCCTCACTGTCACTGCATCTAGCCTCTAGTGTGTGCCTGTTAGAGGACACTGCTATTAGTTACAAATATTTATTTTCCTCTTTTAAATTCCCCCAGAACTTGAGCTTTAAAAGTACTTAATTTGTATGTAACTGCAAGTCATCTCTTATAAGCCCAAGAGGTATTTAATATGCATTTTAGTGAATACAAAACTTGTGGGGAAGAGCAAATATTTTTATTTAAAGTTTAAATAACATGCGTAGGTAGCTGATCATGTTAAAGATATACCTAATATTTTAAGACATAGTGAAAAAAAAATTAAGGGCGAAATTTAGCTTAGTATTCACTGGGCCACTGAGTGAAACGAGGAGGGTGGACTTTTCTTCATTTTCTTCATTTTGTTTTAGAAAATTTCCCTAGATTTTTCCTTTCCTTGTAGTTACGGTGCACAGAGGGAGAGGAGGAAGCCAAGCCTTGCACGGTAGCAAGCGGATTGGCAGTAGCAAATCACTTAATAGCAACTCTTTGCATAATCTCTTGCAGCTGACCGGCATTACCCAGCCGCATCGCGCGGCCGGGTCTGTCGGGGTGCCGGAATGCTGCCTGCCAGGGCTGGTACGTGCGCTCGGGAGGGTGGGCTGGGAGGCAGGGGACGAAGGATCGCTGCCGATGGGTGCGCGCTAGGAGAGAGGGTCACAGCAGATTCCTTTTCGAAATGCACAAGTCGTAAACACAGTCCAGGATTGTCTTATGCTTGTTGGTCCTCCATTTTAGTGAATGCAGGGATCCTTGCCAATCTATACAGTGTTTTTAAAAACTGTCTAAATTTTGTTTGGTTTTGTTTCATACTGCATGTTATATGTAATGAATGTTTTAAAGTTTGCATATGTTTTCCTCCTTTTAAAGGTATATTAATATTTTTGCTAATATTTACCTAATCCAATTTTGAGTTTACTTTAACTAACTTCAGGTGTTTTGAAGAAAAAGTCGCCAGCCATCACATGGCAGTGCAAATTAAGCTGTTGTACAAATTTATGATTTAAAGAAAATGTTCTTTTATCAGATGAATTGCAGGGTGCACAATCAGAGACTGAGGCTAAGCAAGAAATTCAGCAACTGCACAAGGAGCTGATTGAAGCCCAAGAGCTAGCTAGGACAAGTAATCAAAAATGCTTTGAACTTCAAGGTGAGACCCCGATCAACTTGGTTGTGTAGGGTATCCATTAAGATTGTATTTATCAGGTGGCCTTACAAGGGGGTCCAGTTTTGCTGACTGTCTGTTAGATAAATTTGTTTCATAGCATTCACATCTCCTGCACAGAATGTCAGAAACTTTTGCTTTTTTTCTAAACTTTATATACAGTCTGATGGACTTCTGACTTTTTGGTTCAAGATAAACCAAAATCTTTTCATAGTATTGAATACATACATGAACTCCGTATATTTCATCCTTGTAAAATATATTCATCCATAGATGAATATATTTTATAGGTATGAAATATATTATTAACCTGTATTTCAGTCAGATAATGCACATAATTTAATGTATTCAGTGGTAGTTCTTTGTTTAGATCACCTTATCAGATATGTAGCTGTATCATTATCCTCAGCAAAACTTTGGGTTGTTTTTGACAGGAGATAGTATAGTCCAGTTTAATTGCATATTGTTCAGTGTTCTTTATGAGGTATATTTACAGCTTTTTTTTTCTCTTCCCACACCAGTTTGCATTTAGCACACATGGAGTTTTTTAGATCAGGCAACAGATTATATTAATTTCAAATTAATTGTAATACTACCACAATAATGGAATGATGTTTTAATATTAACTTTTTATTAAACTACTTACACAGTTACTAGTTCGATAACTTACTGAAATAATATGGTTGTTTTAATTTTTCAATTAAGGGGAATTTGTAACTAAATTACACAGCTGAAATACTAACAAAAACTTTTGGGCACATTTTCACTTCCGTTTGTAGCGCTATTGGAAGAAGAGAGGAAAGCATATCGAGTGCAAGTTGAAGAATCTAACAAGCAAATAAATGTTCTGCAAGGTAGGAAATTATTATTTTTTTCACCCCACTCTTTTAGGGAAAATATATGGCTTTGGCTGTTTCCGTGGCATCATAAGAGCAAATAAAGGAAAATGTTAATTGAGTTTGTTTTAAATCTGATTTCTTTCACCATGCCTTTGAATTTTACTGTGAAATGTTTCTTGTCAATTCCTATGCTTCTAATCATAACTTAGAAAATGCAAAAGACATAATCTGTAACAGATGCCTCTTCGCCTTCCTCTTTCTTTAGTCTTTCTCAGCTTTGAACAATCTATGGATTTCTTACTGTGACTATTTTATCGTCAGAGCACTCAGAAGGTTTAGTCTTTTCTTGTGCTACTCAGTCTCTTCACTTCATTGGTAGAATCCTTGTAAATAATTTTTTTATCACTCCAGATATGCATCCAACCTTAGAGCATACAGTAAAATTTCTGCAATAGAGATACTGACTATGCTTTCTGAAAAAACAGTATGACCAACCATGCTTTTTTCAGTCCAAAATAATTACAGCAGAATGTAACTTGCGTCACGTATTCTGTATCACATTAACCGTCCATGTGAGTGAGCTCATTGGTCAAGAAGCTGTCTAGCCTTAAAATCAATAAGGGTTATGTTGTGACTCATCCTTAGAGCAAGTGTTAGGTTGAACATATACTCAGCCATTGATTGTTAAGAAACTTGTAGGAGCTTCATCATACCTTGGTACCTTTGTCAGCATATCATTTGGTTTGGACCTAAAAATGTTTGGAAGGCAGATGAGCAGAGAGGCAGATGGACTGACAATCCTCACTTTCTTAGGAGATCAAAATAGCTTTACCAGATTACTTTATGGGCATTAGTTTGTTGTGGAATGTGGCACTTGTCATATACCAATCACAGAGAGAATCTTGTATAATAAGCATGGTTTTATATGAATGTTAGGAAAGAACGTTTACGTTTTCTGCCATTACATCTGTAAGAAAAAGGAGCTTACATAATAATAATCTTCAGAACAAGAGGAGCAATTTAATTTTGAATCTTGTCCTGCTAATAATGAAGATTCTCCAAGTAAAAAATGCTGTAGAAAAAGTTAGAAATTAGAATTTGATAGTTATTTCTATGCAGAAAAAGAAATCTTTTTTTCCTCTGAAAAAAAGGGACTCAAAGTAGAAGCTTGACAGAGTCAAACTTAACTGCCTCTTGTCAGTTCAGTACTTTGTCTCCTGAACCCTTCATGGGTGAGGTCTTGCTTATGTTTCCTCCTCTTCTCTCTCCATGGTAGTTCAAAATGCTCGTTGTATGTTTGCTGCTTCCCAAACTTTTAGGGTGTGACACGTCTCACAACTTGGGAAAAGTTGTCAAGATGTCAGGATTCTCTCTTGGCAGCCTCTATGAACTGTGGTGGAGAAAAGAATCCTGGCAGCTTCATGCAGTAACATTTCTTAAAGTATTTTCATGGAATCAATGTTTTAGGCCAACCAGTGCTACATGGCTTTATATGTTTGTCATAGAGAAGTGAAGGTGACGCAGCAACAACTGAGATTCTGTCTCTACATGTGAAGTTCTTTAGATGAACAGATAGGTAAAGCAAGGAAATTCAAGTAACTTGTCATTACTTACTTAAAAAAAAAAAAAAATCGAGGCGTTCCGTTTAGATGAGATAATGACTTACATAAATAAGAGATGTAATGGAAGTTTTCTTTCTAATTGCCCTGAATTCTGAAGCACTAGAATGCTTCAGAAACCATTCCAATACTCTTGGTAGTAATTCTTCTGTGTGTGTTTTTTTTACAACTGCACCAAATTTTAGAAATGCTTCTATGTGTTTTGGAATTTCAGTTATGCCATGCTTGTTTTCACACCTGAACACTTAAAGGGAGAGTTGTTCACCAACAATGCAAACAGAAAGAAAAAAACCCCAAACTTCTTTGAAATGCTGCTATTACTGAGAAAACAGGAATTTAGCTTGGCTTGAAAAAGAAAATAATATCAGGAAGATATGATTTGAAAAAAATCACTCCATTGCTCATTAATGGTCACCTGCTGTGTTAGCAAGTCATAATTCGTGGTGTTTAGAGACACGTGGTTTCCTAGCACATTGGTTTGGTAGGGTCAAGGCTCCTGATGTAAGGATACATGGAAGGGCAGTTGTTAATGTATAATGTGTTGTATTACTGTTCTCATCTACTACTTTGTTTGCTATTCCAAACAAATGAGGTGGTAGTAAGCCTCATGTTGCTCACATATATTTAAAAAATTCCATCATGCTGCAAATGTCTTTGTTATGAAACAGAAGCTGTTTCATCTTATACAGAATTGCTGTGACAACTTACTGTTGTCTATAATAGCTCTTATGTATTACAGTATATAATAGCTATCATGGTTTTTTCCTGTACTGTCTTTTTCCTCCAGAGTGCAGGACTGGGTAATTCATAAATTCTTTAGTTTACCTAATGAGCTAAATGCCTTACTGGAGCCTGTTTAGAGAAGGGGGAAAATTTGTGTTTTTCTTCACTGTATGTCAACTAAAAGCAAAGTTTCTGGGTGGTACCTGTATGTGAATTCTACCTATATTACTGTATATGCAGCTACTGAAAAACATCAAGTATAGTTGTCATGAAAGTACAAGTCTCTCTTGAGTAGTTTTTATGCTATATCAGTTTATGGCACGACTCGCTCACATTCTCAGTGTCATCTTCTATAACAGATTGAGAGAACAAAAATAAATACAAGACGTCTATGAAGGTTACTCAGCCTTGGTTATCTTGCCCGTGCTTTCCACTGTCCTTTTTTGCCCTTTGCTTCTGAAACATATAACTTTAAATGCATAATGCTGACCATCTACAGTACCTTATATTAGGTTTTCAAGTGATGTTAAGAACTTCGCACTTTTCTTCTCATAGCAGTTCTTCATTAATTTAGTAATTGCTTTTTCCCATGTTAAAAATCAATGAAATATGTGTGAACTCTGATATGTGTTCTTTAAAAAGCCAAACAAAAACACTGAGCAAGTTAAGCACTTTGCTTTCATTAGTCGGGGTTTTAACTATAATTTTGTTCTTCTTTCTTTCATGTTTCCCTTTCCTCTGTGCTGTACTTTTTTTTCCAGCTGCTTGAACTGAATTCTATTCGCATGCGTGTTCATGAAAAATAGTTTTGCTCAGAGAAGAGATGTGTTTAGTAATGAAACAGTTTTGAATGGGAATGATTTGTAAGGTTTGCTTCATACAGAAATGTAAAATAACCTTGCATGTATGTGACTGCTGCACATTTACAGTCAACTGTAAATGCTAAAGGATGACTTATAGTTCAGTGTATTTGGTGCAGCTGTCCTTTTCAAATCAAAATTAATCTTGCACTTTGAAAAATGCTTTTTGCAAATAAGTAATTTGTATTTCCTTTACTACATGTTGAGACTGGAGCAGAAATTAGACTCTGTACCTCAAATATTTATAGACATCACAAGTTAACTGCTGAACAGGCAAACATTTCCAATGCAGCTTTGCCAACTGTTTGGCTTGTCAAGAAGCTTTCTTGCTTTTCCTCTTGTCTCCAAAGCCCACAGTGTCCTTGTTGTATAATACTTGATTTGCTTACAGTGAAGTTTGATCTAAATCTTGGTTTCAGATTTTGGAGATTTGCTTTATTATCAGACACGTAACACAAACCTGTCTAAGAAAGCTTTGTCCAATCATAATTCTTGTTTCCTCTGGCTGTCTGTAATACATCACCCCGCATACATGTCTCTTTAAGGGTACAACACTTGACAACATTAGTATCTTTTTCAATTGCGTTAGGATTCTTCAGTCCTGTTAAACATCAACAAGTTGAGAAAGGGAGGTATGTTTTATTAGATTTTCTGTAAATACAGTTTTTAAAAATACTAACATTAACATATGCTTTCCAGCTCAGTTGCGAAGATTACAAGAAGATATTGAGAATCTTCGTGAGGAAAAGGAGAATGAAATTTCAAGCACTCGAAACGAACTAGTCAGTGCTCAAAATGAGATTCTGTCACTTCAGCAAGTAGCAGAAAAGACAGCATCAGAACGTGATACAGATATTTCTGCGTTGCAAGATGAGCTGCAAACAGTGCGAGCAGAACTCGAACGGTGGCGGAAAGATGCCTCAGATTATGAAAAAGAAATTGTCAGTCTGCAAGCCAGTTTTCAGCTCAGATGTCAGCAGTGTGAGGATCAGCAGAAGGAAGAGGCTACTCGCTTAAAAGGTGCTTGATTAAAAGGATGTCACAGACCAGTGCTAACAGTAGCATCCTTCTCAATCTGATGAACGTCAGTTATTCAAATCACAATTTGTCTGTCTCTCTGTGGACATTTACTATGTCTCTCTATATATTCACGTGTGTGTTTATATATGTGTATCAAGGCTTGTAGTGTTAGAAAAGCTGTTTTGTATACTTCCTTAAATAGTAATTGTCAATTATGCCTAAATTAGCTTAGGTACCCTTTGATATTACAAGTAGACCAACTATAACACCACTTAAAAAAGACAGAAAACTTGTATTGATATTACCACAGATTTCCAAAAGGATTTGTGTAACTTCTGTGTAATTAAAGCCCATAAATGGGTAGCTTCACTCGAGACAAATAACTGTATTTTGTTGCTTAGTAAAACAGTTGATATTATCTCATTTTTAACATAAAACTGTTAAAATAAATCTTAAATTAAAGCTTTATTCTGGACGCATGATGTAGAGATATACAAATATGTTGTGCTGAGCCAGCATAGGGCTACTTCTGGGCTTATTTATTTGTGTTTCACTTTACCTGTGGTGCGCCTACATCTCAGGAGGGCTGCTTGAGAGCCACTACTCCACGCCTGTAGCTTCAGGTCTTGGAGAATGCTAATAGAGTTCAAAAGCTCATACTGAAACTTTGTACATGCCACAGAGAAACTGGCATATGTAAAATGCTTTAAATTCTGAATCAGTTAGTCTTTGTGAAGTTGCCAGAGAAGCCTTTTTCCAGTTCAGACTCCAGTCTCTTGTATTACTAAGACCTGTGTAACACTGATTTTTATCTATTTTACCAGGGACAGATTTATGTCAAAGGTCTTATTTTCAAACTTTAGTCATTGCTTTAAACATTCTGTTCCTTGGAGCAGAGGCATGGTATCTAGTTGTTTGCAATTTTCAAGTCTGGGAAATCACTTTCTTCAAATGCACTTTTCTGTCACTGTTTCTAAAATATTGGAGTAGACCCATAAACAGACTGTTTTCCACTCCTTTTTGCCTTACAAAAAGCTCGTGTGAAAAAAAAAAAAAAAGCACTAGCTTACTAGCTTGTGTAATGGCTCACAAACCTTGTAACAGTAGAAGATATGGTAATGTTTTATAGGTACGTGTGAGAGGATTCATGTGAAAGGATTATAATCAAATATATTTGACATGTACGACTGATATCAGCTTTTCCTCCATTTATTAGCTAGTGATACTTGAAGCAGTCATGAAATAATTTTAGTCGATTCAATTACATTTCATTCATTGCAGGTGAACTTGAAAAGTTGAAGGCAGAGTGGAGTGCTCTGGAAGCTGAATGTGTTACACTAAGGAAGGAAAATACTTCGCTTACATCTGAACTTCAGCGGCAAGAGAAGGAGCTTTCTAGGTAAGGGCACAGTGAATTTGTCTAGGGAGGTATCAGAGTAGCTGAAGAGGGTTTTTTTGGTTGTTTTTTCTTCCCGAAAATGGTACTAAATGTCTGATGGTGTTTTAATAAGTGTATTGAAATTTTATTTATATCATAATATTGGGCAGAACACACTTTCATGCTAAATCGTTATACTAAGCTATTTTTTTCTATTTTGCAAATGCTTTTGTATTGCTTATCAGCCATGTTATATCATCATGAGGTAACCTGACTTATTTTGCTGCTTTTAATAAGGACTTGGAAGTGTGCATTGTGGAAGTATTTAGACTTAACAGTTGTCCTTCTATTTAAAAAGATAATAAACCACATAGAATTCCTAACCTAAAATTTTCTCAGTGTTCAGAGTTAGAAAATGGTAGTATGGTGTCTCGTGGAAGCCTGTCGCATTGTAAACAGTAATGATGGGCAGTCATGTTTTGCTTAACAGAAAAATACAAATTGTTTTATCACAAGCACTGTAATATCTTTTGTGAGGGATTTTGGAGTGCAGGAATATTTGTATTTTACTGTATTTCTTTTGCTATTTGAACACATGACATTGCTAAAGGCTATCTACTGCCTGGAAGTAATCCCTTCCCCTAATGCCCTGTTATCCCTTCACCTGCCATTATTATGTTGTTTTTCAGTTTCAGATATTGGAAGTTAATTCACAGAATAAATATGGGACAGCAACTTTGTTTTATTCTAGATCTGAATTTTACCATCATGCTTAGATATCTGTGTTTTTTTTTTCTTCTGGCTTCCTCACTCTTGTAAAATCTAATTGGAAAAAATGGAACTTTCTCTCAGTAAAACATTTCTAGAAGTAATGTGTTATTTTACAGGAGTCAAACCTTTCTCTTTTTTTTTCCATCATGCCCTGATTTCCACTTGTATTTTTTTTTGTACACAAGGTCACATGAGCAAATACAGGATTTGCATAATGGAGACGTGCAAGATCTCTCCCTTATTTTTCTTTGTCTTGCACAGGCACAAATTAACTCTACTTGGTTATTACACTGAAGTTCGTAATGGCTTAGTTTAGGGCTTTCTATGACTGTTACAAAATTGTAGTAAACACTTGAAGAATATACTATCTGTTAGCTTATACAACTGGAGTAAGCAAAGAAGTGAAACACTTCTAACAACCTTGGACAGACTTCTCATTGCAAATTTGTTTCAAAATACTTTGGAGGATATAATGAATACTTAGTGAATACTAAAAAATAAAACAAGAAACTAAAAATTATGAATTATACATTATTTAAATTTCATATTATAATTATTTATACACACTAAGATGTGCCTATGTATTTAAAAGCAAGACTGTGGCCGGCCTTTTGTGTCAAAACTTTGTATAGGGAGGCAACGGTGATCTGCACTTCCACGACAGGTCTAAGCTGATATTTCCATATTAAATAAAAATAATGTGTAAAGCTTTGGAGGATGAAAAGTGCTTTAAAAAAAAAAATCTCTTGTTTCTTTAAATTTAAAACACGTGAGGAATCAATTGTTTTGGTTTTTTTTTCAGCTCTCAGAAACAGAGTTTAGCGCTAACCAGCGATATAAGTGTTCTTGAAATGTCTCGAAAGGAACTTGAAAATCAAATGGGATCTTTGAGAGAAAAACATCAACGGGATGCAGCTAGTCTAAAAAGCCAACTCAGTGAAGCTGAGAGTCAAGCAAAGGATGTTCAGAAAGAGGTAACATGAAACATTATTTCTGTTTTGAGAGAATTTAGTGCCCAATGACTTTTGACTTTTAAGCTGAAAGAAAAGGAAAAATACAAGATTTCTAGAAATGAAAATTTTTCATACTTTTATTGCAAGTACTTTTATGGTAGCTAATATTAGATAAACTGGGGGTTAAATCAAAAAAGGAAGATTTCAGATAAAATTATTTGTGTGTGTTTTGGGAACTTCCTAAAGTTTACTTTCGTGCATTACCTTAGTGAATTTAATTTTAGGCTGTTCAGACAGGTAAACCCTTATCCAGAGTCTTCCTGAAGATCACGGTATAGAGTTTCGTTAGCTTTTATGAGTCAAAATGAATTCTTTTTAGTCAGTGTGATCTTCCTGGTTAGCTTTAAACTCTTTTATTTAACAATGGGACTACACATTCTCTGCATAAGTCTCCTTTCATTTTACTGGATCACTAGGCCGCTGAAGATGATCAGCAAGTACATAAGGAAGAGCTCACATTTTGAGCGTATATTTAATCTGCTTACCCTCTAAAGATTACGTCTGAAAGAAGGCCATAACCTTCAGCAATTACTTGTTTTCTCTTATGAGCATTTTGAGTGAAGTTTTCCCCAGTCCCTGCTTTTAGTTTGTTTTGCAGTCCTTTGCTTTGTCATTAATTCATCCATGTCACGTTCCTTACCATTTTCAGAATTTGAATACTCGTGTTAGTCTGTGTTTTTGTAATCAGATGTATTTGTAAAGAGGCCCTATCATTTAAATTTGTGGTAAATGCCAGTACTGAAAGCCATTGGTTCTGTCCTTGTTTATTCCTGTCATGAGGACTACTAGAAAGCTTGAGATCTGTAGGAAAAAAAGATTGCGAGTTTGAAAAAGAAGCTGCTCATACTGTAAGAATATGGGACACATTCACCCAGTATTGTTTGTACTTGACACACACTGAGGATTATGGTGTGATAGTAATGAGGCATAATATTTTTTTAATGCCTTTCTTACTCTTATGTTTGAATTTGCTGTGTGGGAAGAGGGTTTGATTTGATTTAATTCATACAGAATGTTGGTTTTTGCACCTGCTTGTTTGGTGTAGGTATTTAAGCTACAGCCTAGATATAAGACCACTATCTAAACATAAGAGACTCTTTATTCCCCTGTTTCTTGTTCTGTCCTCATAGTTTTTACAGTCCTTTCCAATATGATAATGGGTAATTGTTTGGTAGGAGAGATGGATTAAGGCCTTGCATTTACTTCATATTCCCTTGTTTTTAGTAATCCTAACCCTTCAAAGTCAGGGCAAAATCTTAATTTAGAAAAAAAGAAAATTTAAACTAAGATTTTTCTACCCTGCTTTTATGAAAAGAGAGTGTACTGATGCGAGGCGAGTTACTCTAGGCAGATGACAGGAAAGGAAGCTGTGTGCTAAGCAAATGTAAGCGTGTGTTGGGTGTCCAGGGGTCCGCAGACCGTTCTCTCTTTGTCTTTAGTATGAAAGAACACAGACTGTGCTCTCAGAGCTGAAGGCGAAATATGAGATGGCTGAGCAAGAAAATCAGTCGCTCACAGAAGAACTTAAACAATGTAAAGAAAACCTGAAGCTGCTACAAGAAAAAGGAAACAACGTAAGTGTACAAAGTATGTGGGGAAGTTGAGTTATGACACTGGCAATTCTGTTGATTGGGGAAGTATGTAAGTGTCAAACAGAAAAGGACAGACTTTAAANCCTGAAGCTGCGAAAAAGGAAACAACGTAAGTGTACAAAGTATGTGGGGAAGTTGAGTTATGACACTGGCAATTCTGTTGATTGGGGAAGTATGTAAGTGTCAAACAGAAAAGGACAGACTAGACT
>VUYV01000126.1:2295164-2499756 GCA_008711295.1 Anarhynchus alexandrinus
TCCCACCAAGTTTCTACGATGCCAATGAGATCGTAGTCCTGGAGTCATGCACACATCTCTAGTTCCTCCTGTTTTTTTCCCATGCTCTGTGCATTTGTATAGAGGCACTTCAGCCTTGTCTTTGTTGAGGCTGACCTGGTTGGAGCAGCTGTAATTACCTTGCACTGCTCTCCAGGCAGCATTCCTTTGCCGTGTATTAACAGTGCCTCCACATTGGCTCCTGTTGGTCCACGAGCTCCTGGCTCGTCTATGTAAGACTGTGAGCATGCTGCAGTGTAGCCAGCACATTTTGGAGCTAATGGCTGCAGGCCCTCACCAGTACCCTGTTCCTCTTTCCTTGGTACAACATCCCTTGGCTGGTCTCAGGCAAACCCGATAATACCCCCTTTCCCCGTCGAATCTAGTTTAAAGCCCTGTTAATAAGCCCTGATAATTTTTGGGCAAGCCCCCTTCTCCCTCTTGGAGTGAGCCAGCCCCCATCTGCTCCCAGCAGGCCTGGTGCTGCGTAGGTCATTCCATTGTCGAAAAACCCAAAATTGTGGCGGTGACACCAGCCACGGAGCCACGTATTAACAGACTGAGCTCATCTGTTCCTTTCAATGTCATTGCCCTCAATAGGAAGTAGGGATGAAAAAATAACCTGTGCTCCAGATGCCCTTAGTGACTGTCCCAAGGCCCTGATATCTCTTTTGATCATCCTTACACTCCAATCCACACATTCATTGCCCCCCACATGGAACAGGAGCAGTGAGTAGTAGTCCGAGGGCTGCACCAGGCTAGGGAGTCTCTTTGTGATGTCCTTGACCCGTGCCCCTGGGAGGCAGCAGACTTCCCTGAGAGTGGGGTCTGCCCTACGTATGGGGCCCTCAGTCCCCCTCAGAGCTGAGTCTCCCATGACTATAACCCTCCTTTTCTTCCTTGGAGAGGTGGTCTTAATGTGGTGAGTACACCTATCTGGTCCTGGTGGCTCCTGTGAAGTATTAGGACTGTCGGCCTTGTTGTCCTTAGGCTGTTCTACCATGCCCAGGGCCTCATACCTGTTGTACAATGGTACAAGAGGGGGGGAGGCGGGCAAGGAGGGGGCTCGCTTGCTGCGCTTAGCACGGACTTGTCTCCATTCTCCATTTTCCATTAGGCCTCCCGTCCCTTCAGCCCTACCGGGCAGGTATATGACATCCCTATGGTCTTTCTTTATTTCCGCTGTCTGGCCCGGTCTCTCTTTCAAGGCGCCCTGCGGGTCCCTGTGCTGCCCCGGCGCTTCCCTAGCTCAAAAAGCTCAGAAAAAGCCCCTTTTTTCACTGAGATCGGCCGGCTCCGCTGCGGACATGCCTGCACCGGAGCTGTTCGTCTCGGCGAGATGAGACGATTAAAGACGAGATGATTAAAGAATTAAATTTTACCATAAGTCTTCTTACTCATTTTCATGCTTTGTAAGGTGGGTTGTTGAATACTATAACGTATCAGACATTTCACATCATGAATCGTTTCCACTGCCTTGACAAGAAAGAGGATACAAGTCTTTGATGTGATTATGAAGTGTAGTTACACCAAAATTACTGCTATTTCATGAATTAGTCCGGAAAGACAAAGAAAGAACTGATGGAGAGGTTATCCATAAAAGTGGTTTAACTCAGCAGTTTTGAATGTAGCCTGATGTATAGGGTTGTTCTGCTGGCTAATGGGTCTTTTCTTAGCATTTCTATTTTTGATGAAAATTTTCATGGGATCATATTGTACTTTTAAGCTAGAGTAAGACCAGCTAATTACTTGATCCAGTCACTGGATAGCTAATTGAGTGTTTAAAAAAATAATAACATTTTTTACTATTGTGGCTTGCATCACTGAATTCTGAAAACTTGTTAATTATGTTGAAAACACAAACAGCTTCTGTTTTCACACTAATCACCTCGCCTTGCTGTGATCTTGATCTGGAGAAGGAGCATATGGCAGCGTGTTGTTAAGACTTCCTCAAGTGGATTGAGTTAAAAGAAATTGTCACATCCTCTGCTTAGCAGGGGTGTGGGGGGTGTGTGTGTGCAGGGTGAAGGGGAGAGGTGGCTTGAGAGGCTTTGCAGGGCAGAATTCAAGAAGCTCAAAAACACGGCTGGATTGGAAAGGTCAAGGGAGTTACATGGCAGTACAGTGTGATACGAGGCTTTTTAAACCATATTACTCTATAATAGCATTTTTGCTACCTTTATTTCTTCACACATTTTTCTGGTTTTACAGGCTCAAGGCCACCACTGCCAGTCCCATCACACCCCTTACACGGAAGAAGATGTCTCATGGAAGACAATAAAAATGCAGTAAGTTGTGTTCTGCAGCTTTTCATGTTTTGCTGCATTTTTGCAACTCTGAAACTGTGTGTATCAGTGTACCATGTAAGCAGGTATCTAGACAGGATTGCACAGCTAATATTTTTGGAAACCCAGTTAGCATGACTTCTGCACTTACACTCAATCTTATCAAGCATAAATTCATATTATGACTCATTCAATGAACTGCCCATTTTTAAAGCTTCTTAAAGAAGTCTAAAGCAGAGTATAGCAGTAACAAACGTAACAGTGGTGATATTATATAACAGTTGCACAGAAGGCAGAACAGGCTGCTCTGCTAAGCCCTGAAGTGCATCCAGAATGTTGCTAAAATTACACAATAGATATTTATGCAAATATTGAAGCAGTCAATGGGCAAACAACTCCTAGTAGTTACCTTTTTGGGGGAGAATATATCATGATTTCTGCACAAAGGAAATTTATGATGTTTAATGTTCTTAATTTGCATTTTTACTAATATAATGGGATATATAAAGACAGATGTCATTTATGATTTCTTTTATGAGAGCTAATAATTTGTTTGAGCTTGTTGCATATTCCCTACTTACCGTGAAAACTAGAATGGGCTGTATTATGTACCAAAGGAACAACAAAACAAAATCATGAAAGAATAGTTGAATTGAGAATATGATATGGCTCGTGAATTAAAAGTGGTTTCTGTCAGCTGTAACTTACTTCTACTTTGCCAAGCACAGATACAGATTCAGGTGCTTAACAAGAGTTATGCTTTTTTGTTACAGCTCTCCCCTGTGAATATGTATGTACACAGAGCAAATATGCACAGCATACATGCTTTTTTTATCTTTACGAGAAAAATCTGTAAATCAAGTCAAAGTAGCAAAGTCATGGCTACTGTCTTAGTCTGTTGAAATACAAAGCAAATCTGTTTAGATGCACAAATAAAAAATAAAGGCATTTTTTTCTGAACATGGAGGAAAGAAGAAGAGGAAAAATGCAATATCCGCAATTACAGCTTTCCCCTGTGAGTTTCTCATTTCTGGACTAAGATTGACCATGAATAATATCTGATTGAAAGGCAGCTGGCTGGCAGCTGTCAGCAATGGGGAAAGTGAGTTACGATTGAGGAAGTGTTGTCTTATTGCAGTAACAATTGTTTTAACAATGTGCATGTTGATATACAGGTTTTATATTACCGATGTCTTCTCTATGTTGACTGACACATCAAAGAAAAAGTCAATGAACAGAAAGCTTTTTTCCCTGCTTTTTTAAGGAACTTGAAGATTTTTTTAATAATTAAGAGGAGGAGGAAAAGGCTTTAAGAGCATACACACAAAAACTGAATTAAACAAGAAATAGCAAGGGGAGAGACTATTGCTAGTGTAGCTTGTAAATTTGTACCACTGCATGCTGGAAGTCCTGGAAGGCTCATGTTACAACTCATTCCTCTACTGAAATGGAATCAAAATGCTCTTTTCTGCTGCTGTTTTAAGGCTGGAAATTACTTTTTACAGTAATGCAGTGACAATACTATATTCTATTTTTTTGTTTTAGATTGCTATTCCTCTCTGCTTTCAGGCTATACCCTGGGAAGATACTGTCAGAGTAGAGCCAAAATGTTTCTTTTGGATTTTGGACAAATAAGACTGGGATCTTCTCTATCTAGTTACTGTATTTAGTTCTAAAACTGCACACCCTTATGATGCCTTTAGGATGCATTCTTGTGATTTGGTTAGGATTCAACTGCTGCTTTCTTTGGGTTTAGTAATGCCTGCTTTAGGCAAACATAAAGTTGAGGGATTTAGATTTTTTTTTCTTCAGCTGAATGTAATTTTCTCAAAAGCTATTTGTAGATGATCAGTAGCTGTTCAGATGGGTTTACCAGCATTAGCTCCTGCAGCTTTTTAACAGTTGCATAAAAGAACAAAATACTTTTATTACTAATGATATTTAAAAGAAAGATAGATATTTGGGTTTAGAAAAGGTATTTATGGAACCCCTGAAACCTCATCTATAGCTTGCCCAAGGTTGTCTGCACAGAAATTTATATTTACGCTTGTAATAGATTCCATGGTGGCAAATCTGTTTGCCAGAAATTTTAATTCTGTAGTACCGCATGCACAAGAAGAGTTAGAAACAGAGACAATTTTGTGTCTTTAATTGAAGCTGATGACAAAGACTTTTTGTAGTGTCAAAAATGTGTGTGGGGAAAGAACAGTAATTTTTGATCACCAAGATAAGTACACAGGGGAAGGAATTATTTTGGTTTTGTTTTCCTATTTTACTTTACTTTTTTAAGAAAAAGTAATGGAGAGTTAAAGAAGTGTTCAGAATTCCTTGGGAAAACAAGTGGGTAATCTGTCTTGCACCTTATCCCACATTAGTTTTATTATTGGGAGTTGAAGAATTGTTGAGTTCTCTGTGTGTCTCTTCCTCCTATATTTCCACCTGTCTCAATACTTTATCTTTTCAAGGAGAAATTGCACAAATCAGGAGAAAACATGGAGAAAGACACATTCTCTGTAGGCACATAGAGAAAACACTTTTTTGAGAGAGGAACATTTTGTAGTCAAAATAAATTGGATTACACTCCCAGGAGGAAACAACTTTGAATAGCAAATTTAGGTACTTCAGAACAGGTTCTAAGGGTTATCTTGGCTTATAGCATTCTGTCTTTTCTTTTCACAAGCATCAGTGTCATTAGATCGACTCTATATATACTCTAAGTTTAAGTGAAAAAGGGAGTAATGTATTTGCCCATTGGAAGGCTCTCCAGTTTGAGTGCTATAATAATGTAACATTAAAGTGATGCTTTCCTCCTGATCTTCTGCTTAAGCTTAAAGTACTTGCTTCCAGTGTCCATACAAACTTTTTGGTTGGGTTTTGTTTTTTCTTCCTTGTACATTTATGGAAAATTGTGCTATCCCTTATCAGACTACATTTTAGTAGATAAAATGAGACAAGTTCTTTTGGTCTGCTCTTGGAACAAACCATCTGTGGCACTTCAGTATTTGTGAGATTTTTTTTTCCTATTTAAAATACTGCTGTGGTTTAACCCCAGCTGGCAGCTAGGACCATGCAGCTGCTCGTGCAGTTCTCATCCTTCCCTCAGAAGGGTAGGCAGAAGAAGGAGAAAAGGAGAGGAAAAGGAAAGAAAAAAGCTCCTGGGCTGAGATAAACACAGTTTAATAGCACAATATTAGAAAAGGAAAATAACAGTAATAACAATAATGATGACGCAAGTCACTCTCACCACACGGTGAGTTGGTACCTTCCCAAGCAGTGTTCAGTGTTGTGGATTTCCCCTTGCCCCGGGGCAAACCCCCATTTATATGCTGAGCATGACATCTATGGTATGGAATATTCCATTGGCCATTCTGTTGTTCTGTCTATGCTTCTTATCAGCTTCTATGGGAAGCTGAAAAGAGTCCTTGAAGAGTATAAACATTGCCTAGAAACAACTAAAACAATATGCATTATTGACATTCCTTTCACAGCAATCACTAGAAAGAAAATTAACTCTTTCCTAGCTGAAACCAAGACAAATACTCACAGAATATAATTCTGAAACTGCTTCGTCAGCAAATAATACATAACTTTTAAAAATTACTTTACACTTTCCATGACACAACTGATTTATTTCTTCTAAATGTCTTCTCGCTAAGACATTCTTGCTAAGTTACTAAACACATTCTTGCCAAGTTACTTTTTCCAAATGACTGTTTTTTTCAAAGCTTTTTTCAATGGTTGAGACTTGGCAGAAAAGAATCGAGGCTGAAATGGGGGAATATGTCATTCTGTGTCCCAAAGCACTAGGTTTGATTTTTCTTGCCCTCTTCACAATACATGTCAATAGTGATAAATTATCAGCTGTATTTAGCTGAATTATGTGATGAAGTTATTTCCTCTGGGAAGGATTGCTTTTGGTATACATTTGTTATGTAATGGGGTTTCTTTCTGTATATGTGTTCCCTTCAGTGGTCTTATTGTCCATTTTTTTTTTCATAATGAGGAAGCTATTGAGGTTTTGGCAGGAATTACCAAACAGTTTCTAAAACCAAAACTGCATTTTTTTTTTTTCTGTTTTGATGGTTGGACTTTCTACTTTGTAATATGGCTCTCGTGCATAGTTTGTATCCATGCTGAAAACTGAGGTTTTCTTGACAGCCCTGAGGATCTTTAAACCTGTCATTTTTAAATGTATTCCCATCTATTTCAACTCTGCATGTGGCAGATTGTCAGAACAAACAAGGTCACATTTTGAAGTGAAAAGTCTGAAAAGCTAAGCTTTGTAACTCAAACCTTTATTTTGAAAGCCGAGTGACTAAGCTACAGCATCCTCTTTTCCTCACTGTTACTCCCAGTAGTCAACCCTGTTTCCAAGAAAGAGTCATTCTTTTGAAAGACACCATGAGGAGGAACCTAGGCTGGGTACAGCTAAGTCCCAATAACACATTTTGAACCAAGTAGCTAACTCAGAGGTGCAGTTGCACTCTGAAAAGGATTCTGGCTTTGCTGGAAACACGAAATTGTGCTTGTGTGCAAGACAGGTGGAAATATGTATTTCCTTTGCTAGCTCTCTGTTCCTGACTCCCGAGTCAAATGTTAGAACAGTGGAAAAAAGTGCCTTGATTGACTGGCAGTTCTGCTTATGTATTTATTTTGTCTTGGTTTTCCACTGTAAGTAGTGTGAAGCGTAGTAAAATCTTTTATTCTGGTTGTAAAAGCAGAGGAATCCTAAAGTTGTGAAGCATTACTAAGTATTGGATCATAATGTCCTAGACCTCATGTCACAATATTACTCAAATTGGCATGCAGTGATACAATAAAAAAACCCCAACCAAACAAAAAAGAACTCCAACCCAAAACACGCATTCTTTCTTTCCCTAAAGCCTAAATTGTTGGTGAATGTAAGTTTCACTTCTTCTCCCCTGTCTGACTGCAGAAAAGGGGAAAAATAAGACAATACTTTATCTCTTCCTCCATCTTTTTGTCGGTTTCTTTGTAGGCATACTGGCTCCAAAATAATTTTAAGAAAAAATGCAGAAATGGATCCCAAGAACTCCTGTAATACTGTTTACCTTTCTTCTCACACCTGTTTCCTCTGACTGGTGTTTTTTTTTTCTTTCCTGGAGAGAATGAGCAGAATGTCAACAAGCTGTCTGAAACCCACATTTAGAGAGCTAATCTATGAGGAAAGAACTGTGAATACCCAGTGTTGATAATCTCAAAATCTGAGGCTCAAAATGCATAACAAAGAATAAAATTTATCAAAGTATAAAAAAAAATCATTTGAATCTGTCTCTACCTATACGTGTATTACCTCCTGATGCCTACTGTCACACAACTGCAATGTTGCCAGTACATTCTTTTTTTTTTACAGTGTGCTTTTTCTGTGTCTTCACCACTTGCAGAACATTGGTTTTGGTTGTCTGAAGCAGATTCTTCTTCAGATTCTTTTGATCCCTGAAAAATGAATGCATTCATTTTCCTCATTCATTACAACATTTTTTTTTTTGTCTCTGACTCCAATAATTGATGCTTTGCTTGTTTCTCACACCAGTTTTGGCAGGCCAGTTTACTGTGTCCCCCTTAATTAATTTCTCCAGTTCCCTCAGTGACATGAACTCTTAGAGGTGCACACACACTTCTTATGCTCACTGCTTCTGGCATACAAGGAAAGGAGCAAAGAGAAGATCCTCAGTTTTTCCCAAACAGGAAAGAAAAGCAGAGCTCAAAAGTCACTTGGGTGTGGAATGCCTTAGGAAATGGAGATAAACTAAAGTAGCAGCAATTTTTGTAAACAGCATGGAGATTTTTTCCTGAATAACCACTTTGCTAACTCAGCTATTTCCAACAGTTTCAAGAAACTCCAAAATATGTGATCTTGAAAACATTCCCAACCTTGTCTGCTCTCTGTGTGATCTTGGTTGATCCCAAGCTCAAGATAAGACCACAAGATTGTGATATGAATGAATAAAAATGATATCTTTCCTGCAAAAAAAGATGAGAAAAAGCTATGAGGGGAAAACAGAATACTCTGTGGAATATCTCAGGGTATTGCTATGAACCAGGATATCAGTTTTCCATTTTTTTTTCCTCTCTGTCAAAACAGAGGTGCTTTTGTATAGACAAATTTTATTTGTTTGGGTTTGTGTAGATGTGATTTCCCAGGTGCCAGTCAATATTTTCTGTATGGGCAGAAGAGTTGACCCTTCTCTGAATGGAAAAGAATGGTTGAAGTTAACAGTGCTTGTTTTTCAAGCCTAGAAATTACTTCTAAACCAGCATATACATTTTTCATTGAAAAATGTGGTTTCTGGAAAGGCTAATGAGACTTAACACTTCTTTCAGCACAATAATAGGTATTTTTAAACAAGCTGACACAGTTTAATTCAAAAATGTGATGAGTAGTTAACATGAAAAAGTCAAATTTTGATTTTCAGTCTGTGTGTAATGTTTGGGATTAGCTCAATATACTTCATCCCATGAATTTCTGAATAGCTCAGAGTCCAATTATCAATCTTAACTAAGCAGAACAACTGCTTTAGTGACTTTCCACATGGCAATTTATGTTAATTTATAGATACACATGCTGTAAGACTAAACCTTTACACAGGAGGTATTGTAACTCATAATGATGCATGGCATACAGGGCTGTATGCATTTCAGTCCCAAGAAAAAAGTAACAGATTGGTATTTTAGAACTGGAGGGGAAATAATCTTATTTTTATACACAAATTAACTCATCCGTGCCTTCATACCATTAAAATCCCTCATTATTTAAAATTATAGATTATGTTTTCATCTTGGAGAAGGGAAATATCATGTCTGGCATGTATCACAGCCTTTTCTGTTTGGCTAACTACTCTGAGTAAATAGATAAAGCAAATGCTTGGTGACAGGAGTTTGAGGGCTCCTTCCCCCCTTAATTTCCTGTTAGTGGCTTAGACTAGCTTGTTGGGTGTACATTTCTTACACCCGTGTCAGGGATACTATCAGCAAAGAAGCCACATCCTTGAGTAAGGGGGAAGGTAGGAGGAATGGTTGCTGGCTACTTAGGAATTTACCTGTCCACATGAACTAGTTCCCCTTGGAAGCAAGCAAGCTGAAGGAAATACCACTACCCTTTTACAAGTGTATCACCTCAGGAAAGCAAGCTGTCTTTTTCTGTTTGGGAGGAGAGTACATCAATCATCTTTTGTTTTGCCTGTCAGTGCTAAAATGGTGTTTCAGCACTGCACAAACTGAAATCTAAAAGCAGTACAAAAATATCAATTAAGAATCAGAAATCTGGAGAAAAGAGATTTGCAAATGAGACCTTTTTAATAGCAGAGAGGTCACTGTTTCTGTGTATCACTTTATTAGTCAGTAACAGAAAAGCCAAAAAGGATGTTTTATTTTAAATACAAAGGTAGTGCTGGATACTACTAAAGAATATGTTTGCTTGGCTATTTAGTATTTCTTTTACCCAAGGGTACAAGAACTCTCCTCTTTTCGTGTCTTCTTTCCCTGCCAGAAGCCCTGCATCTCGTGGGCTGTTTGGAAGGGATGAGGGCTGGCACCTCTTTTTACTGTGGGTAAAAGAGAAAGCAAGAAGGTGGGACTTGGTGAGAGAGAGATGTTCATTTGCAGGAGAAGCTGTGCCCACAGTATTGGCTGCTGTTCTGGAAAGGCCAATCTCGTCCTCCTCTGGCAGCGCCAAATCTGGCAGTCTGTTAGCCTTGATGTCTGCCTGTTTTCCCTGCTGTGGCTGCCTTGCTCCCTGCCATTTGGCATCGTAGCAAATTTGCTCTCTGCTTTCAGGGTGATAGAGAAGTAGATTTTCATAAGGTTTATTTATTTGGAAAAATACTGACAAACAATAGTTGCTAATATACTTTATTTAACTGAGCGAAGTCTCAATGATGGGGACAATGAAGGTTGTCTTCAACCAAATCACGAATCTGGCTTTAGCCAAAGTTTCTTTCTAACAAAGCTAAAGCTGAGGGAGATACTTGGATCCTGTTCCATGCATTTTCTTGTTATCTCACCTGAAGCAAACTGAATACACTTTACTGCATAGATGTATGAGAGCATTTGTGTTCAAAATAAATAAACATTTTACTATCTTAACAATGACATGAGTAGCATGATGTTCCCTTAAGTACACACAATGTGCAGCACTCAGTGCTGTACAATGAAATTATTACACTCTAAATTGTGCCTTTGTTTTCAGTGACACCACTGCAAAACAAGTAAAATTATTCAGCATGAGCAGAATCTGCATGAGCAGAATCTGTTGGTAAGATGAGACGGAAGGACTGAAGATGATACAGGCTTTTTTTAAACCACACTACTGAGGAGAGAAGGCTAAGGGGAGATCTTGGTATTGACAGCTACCTAATGGGAGGGTGTAGAGAAGATGGGGCCAGGCCTTTCTTAGAAGTCACAGCAGAAGGCAAGCAGCAACGGACACGAGTTGGATGTATTGCGTCTGGCTGGGTTGGAGTTAATTTTCCCCATAGCAGCCCTCATAGTGCTGTGCTTTGTATTTGTACCTAGAACAATGTTGATAACACACCAATGTTTTGGCTACTGCTGAGCAGCACTTGCACAGCATCAAAGCTGTCTCTCCAACCACCCTCCACCCCCATCCCTCGCCCATATCCCCCCGCAGCAAAAAAACCAGTAGTCTGGTAGTAGGGAAGAGGTTGGGTGGGGACATAGTCAGGAGAGTTGACCCAAATTAACCAAAGGGATATTCCATGCCATATGACATTGTACTCAGACATAAAAGCCAAGAGAAAGGAGAAGGAGGTGGGTATCCATCATTAAGGTGTTTGTCTTCTGAAGCAACTGCTACACATACTGAGGCCCTACTTCCCAGGAAGTGGCTAGGCATCACCTGCTGATGGGAAGTAGAGAATAAGTTCTTTAGTTTTCCTTTGCTTCTTCATGTGGCCTTTGCTTTTCTTTATTAAATTGCCTTTATCTTGACCCACAAGTTTTTCATATTATTTTTGCCCCCATGCCACTGAAGAGGGGAATTGAGAGAGTGGCTTGGCGGACACCTGGCAGCCAGTCAAGGTCAGTCCATCACAGTCCTTTGTGGCGCCCAACATGGACGAAATTCAAGGTAAGGACAGTAGTTGGGAGAGATAATGGGCAAAACATGGGCTGAACGTTGCTAAAGAGCAGGATATTTGCAGGAAGTCTTTTGTTGTGGTTGTGGAGACAGGATGAGGGGTGGAGTGTGTGTAAATTGTCCAACTTTGTTGGTGGTATGATGATGTTATTTTGATGTGGGGAATTTTTTTGTTGTTTTAAGTGAAGTTTGTGAAGATTGTAGATTGTGTGATATATGTGTATTTTAATGATAATTCTTAAATATGTGATGCATTGATGTGAGGAGTAGAATGTATTGGGTTTATGTGGCAAAGTTTTAGTAGCTTAGTAGCGGGGAGGCTACAGGGGTGGCTTGTGTGAGAAAACATTAGGATCTACTCCAGTGTTGGACAGAGCCCATTCCAGCCAGCTCCAAGACAGACCCACTATTGGCCAAAGCTGAGCCAATCAGTGAAGCTGGTGATGTCTTTCATATAACATATTTAAGAAAGGGTAAAAAACACTGTGCAGTAGCAGCTGGGAGAAGCAATGAAGAAGGAGCGGGAGGAGGTGCTCCAGGCACCAGAACAGAGATTCCCCTGCAGCTCATGGTGAAGACCATGGTGATGCAGGTTGTTCCCCTGCAGCCCATCAAGGACCACAGTGGAGCAACTACCCACCCTGATGCCCATACAGGACCCTATGCTAGAGAAAATAGATGTGCCCTGAAGGAAGCTGCAGCCCATGGAGAGCATGTGCTGGAGCAGTCTCCTGGCAGGAGCTGCAGCCTGGGGAGAGGAGCCTATGCAGTAGCAGGTTTTCTGGTAGGACATGTAACCCCATGGAGGACCCATACTGGGGCAGCCTTTTCCTGAAGGACTGTACCCCGTGGAAAAAACCCATGCTGGAGCAGTTCTTGAAGAAATTCTTGAAGCCTGCAGGAAGAACTCACACTGGATAAGTTTGTGAAGGACTGTGTCCCACAGGAGGGACACCACACTGGAGCAGGAGAATTAGAAAGAGTGGCAGAGATGAAGCATTATGAACTGACCGCAAACCCCATTTTCCATCCTCCTGCGCCACTTGGTGGGGAGGAGGTAGAAGAGTTAGGAGTGAAGTAGAGCCCAGGAAAAAGGGAGGGGTGGGGAGAAGGTGTTTTTAGATTTGTTCTTTTTTCTCACTGTCCTACTCTGTTTAATTCACAATAAATTCAATTAATGTCTCCAAGTTGAATCTGTTTTGCTTGTGATGATGATTGGTAAGTGATCTGCCTGTTTTATGTGAACCCATGAGTTTTTTGTTGTATTTTCTTCCCCTGTACTGTTGAGGAAGGGGAGTGAGAGAGCTGTTTGGTGGGCACCTGGTGACCAGCCAAGGTCTATCCACTGCATTGGAACATGGGAGGATACAAACCTCTACAGGAAACACAATTTGCTGTGAATTTGGTCAAACATGGGCACAGTTTTTAAGGAATCTTCATCTGTGGAAATAGTCAAAGCTCAGCTGGACTGTCAATGAGGGAGAAGTTGAACTAGATGATCTCTGGAGGTTGCTTCCAGCCTACATGTTTCTGTGACAGACTGCCATTGCATGCCAAATGGTCCAGATAACACTGCATGTAGCAATGTTTCCTTCAGTTTTTGTGGATTATGTTAAAAATTAGATGCTTACTACATGACCAGAATGAAAGTCCTCTATCTGGTAAGTTTTCCAGTTAAAACTGAAAAATATTTTAAGGAATAGCCAAGGGAATGTTGAAAATGAGCTGAGAGGTAGAGCAGTAGTTCATCTGTCAATCATCCATGAAGACTAGACCTTGCAGAGATACAATTTTGTTTAAGGGAAATGCAATTTAAAGCTACCTAACAATTCAGGAAGGAAAAAAAGTATATTTATTAAATGTGTTTTTACTTTCCTTGCAAGTAATATTTTAGCTAAGGTATTCTTCACATTGATGGACGCTCCAGTACAGAAACAAAAGTTATTTTTCATCCTCAAGGTATGCCGGATGTTTTGGTTTTTTTTTGTTTCGTTTTGTTTTCAATTAAGAACAATGTGAACTGCTGGAATTTTCTTGCAACTCTATTTAAGCTCTGAATGAAAATGAAAAAAAAAAAAAAGAATAAATTGAAAAAAAACCCCACAATACTTTTCAAAGTTGTTTTTTATTTTTCTCTTCACTAACGCAAAGTCTTTGTCTGCTAAGAAATTCTCTTTAACACTTGAAAAATCCCCAGTATTGACATTTCTGAATGTTTCCAGGTATATTATGAGGAAAGTTCTAAAATCTGAGCGATTTCAACACATGTTCTTTTTCAAATGATTTCTTGAACAGGCCTGTCAGTTACAGTGTTCTACAGGCAGATTAAATCATGGATTTCTTGAAGTGCGTAACTGCTGCATAGCAATTACCATAGATGTTATTGACAGTATAGACCATCCTATTTCCCAATATATTAATTTCACAATCAGCTAAATAATGTTTAATCCAGGTTGTCGGGGTGATTTTTTTTTGCAATCATTGCTCAAGGTTGTAGAAAATATATCAATTTCAGGTGAAAAGTCCTATGTTTTTAATGTTTCACTCTTGAAAATAGCTTGATTTCATGGAGTTTGAAAAAACTATTATCAGATTTAACACACTGTAAATCATCAGGAGGCTCTAACAAAATAAGCAATAAATTGTACTAGTGGGTTTCCTAAGTACCTCTAGATAAAAACTGGTTTTAGGCTTCATTTCCTGAAAAACACGATCATTAATAACAGATCTTGTAAATGTGCAATGCCATGAGATTAAGAAAAATGCATTTAAAAGCAGTTGGCAATTTCCTCACAAAACACATTTTTATTATTTGTGCTGGACACCTCTGGCAAAAGATATTTCAAAAGCTTGTATAAGTTTATCTGAGCTTGAAGATTAGACATTTTCCTTCATATGTTATTTAAATATTCCTTCCTGAAAATGTTTTTGCGGTGAATAAGTATTCATAGTCCTTTAAGAAAAATTTAATTACTAGAAGATTGTTCCTTCTTATCTACATCTTTTTTAGTTTCCTTTTTTCTAAGTGAAACAAACCAGACTCCAGTTTTGGGGTTTTTTTTACAAGCTGAGTGTCTGTCTCTTTTGGCATTTAAACCATCATGCTGAACAACATCTGAGGCTTCATTAGAACTAAATTGAGAGGGATAGTTTTCTTGTACCTCTTACACATGACATCCTTGGTAATATATAAAAGAACTACTTTGTCGGTTTTTGTAGCTTTTAGTTGTGATCCACAATCCTCACAGATCCTTTTCTGACAAGTTTCTATGTTTCTGCACAGCCAATTATTTCCTATTTGTACATTTTATTTTCCCTTCTGAAATACAGTCTTATGGTCTCCACTTGGATTTTCTTACTGCTGCTTGTTAATTTTTTTTTTTCTTGTTTGTCATGATCATTCTGAATCTGCATCCTCTCTTCTAAAATATTCACGGTCTTGCCTAGACTGTACCTGTCTATATTTTTTGTGAATGCATTTTCCATTTTCTCATAAAATTGTTCCATTATTCAAGGGCAACTGAGTAGAATAGACTCCAGAGTAGATCTATATTGGAAACCACCCGCAGTGCCCTGACAGTGTAATAATGCATAAGCTTATCTGTATTGCTTTGAGATTTTTTCATTTGTTTCTTGTTTGTTTACTTATCTAGATAGAGTATTCTTAATTTATGAGGTGTTTGTGTGTAGAAGGTATCAAAATCTTTGCAAAGATGTATCCTGTTAACTTGGCCATATATTTAGATAAAGAAGATTTGTCCTTGACAAATCTCTGCCATCATCTTATTTTCTAGGTACTAATAAATTGTTTAATAATTTCAGCCGTCATCTTTTTGCTTATTGAAATTAGACTGATTCGTGTTTCTTCACTCATCCCTGTCTTTTCTGTTCAAGTAAAAATGTTCTTTAATCTCCCTTATCCTCTGATACATATTTCAAGATAGCTATTAATTGTCTAGAAAGAAAAGGGGAATAGATTACACAGTATTTAGACACTTAAAAATGTTCTCAAAGATCCACTGGATTTCTCATGAGAATCATTAAAAAAACAGACAAAATAATTTTGGAACAATGTTCCAAATCTCAGTTAAATTGGCTTCTCGCTGAAAAGTGGCAGGAATAACAAAAAAGAAAACATCAGCTTCTACTGTATGTTATCTTGCTTGTTAGTTTCTGTTGATATTTAAACAGCAGATCTTCATCTTCTGTTTTCTTCCAGCTTATTTGTAAGATAATTTCTTGTTGCTTTATATCCCTTGACAGTTATAACTGGTTTTGCATTTGCCTCGGTCATTTTATTCAGTGTTTCTGCCATCTCTTTAAACTCATATCTTTATTCCTGGTTTTCCTGTTTATGATCTTTTAAATTATTTAACACCTTTCTTGTAATCCTACTGTTCTCTTACTGTTTCTTACTTTCCCTCCGTGTTGGAATAGCTTGCTGTTTAGTGCTATGTTTTCTAGTAAACACCAATAGTCTATATTTTTTCCTCTCTTAGGTTTTCTGCTCAAGGATCTCTAACTGCCACTTACCTTAGTATATTGAGGTTTGGGTTTTTTTGAAATCCATTATTCTTAAGTCACGTGTAAGATTTGGAATAGTCTTTTGCATAGGAATACTTTTATTCTGAGATTGTGGCATTACTACTATGACTTTTTAACAGCCTAGAAATTGTTAAAAATATTTTTTTGTTGTTGTTCTGAGAAAAGCATGTTACGGCAAAGAAATATTAGAATTTGAGTCTGAAAATTGAAGGCATTCCTGCAAAAAAATGAGATGTCATAAAACAACATATTGTGGGTCTAATCATAATTTTCTTTCCTCCTATGAATATTTCTGTGTAATAATAAATGCTGTGAAAGTCAGAAAAAGGCTCATTGTACACCCCTTTATCGCTATGGAAAAATGTCCTTACAGAAATGTATTGCTTTTATTTAAGCTTTTAAGCTTTCTGTCTATCCCTAGGCATAGGATAGCTACTTTGAAGTTTTATCAAAAGTATATTTCAAAGAGTATTTGCAAGTGTGCATGATAAAATGACTGACCGAAGAAAGGAAGTATGGCTTTGGTTCATAGTGACTCCTGCAGGGAGGCAGGAAGCTGTCGGCAGATCTGGCAGCATTCCAAAAAAATACTCTGATTGTGTGAGGTGAAGAGAGTCCCTTGACAGGTGAATCATCTTGTCTGTCACTGAAGTCAAAATGTCTAATAGTTGTCTTCAGCTGAAAGTGAAGTTAATGTTTTATATCATTATGGAACAATAAAAAATCCATAGTAAATAATTCAGACTGAAATGGTACTATTTCAATACATTATAAAGCAAGGGTTTTTTTTATGCTTAGTGTCAACCCGAAACTTGGGTTTCCTAATTAGCTCTGGTCATGCAAAGGATATATCTGATATTTTAAGGACCTAAAGTAGCACCATTTAGCATCCTCTCCACTACTCCATATTGCAGAGAAGTTCTTAAATCATTGTACAAGCCGATACTAACTGCAAATGCAGTTTGTTTTCTGACATCAAAGCTTTTATTTTCAACTCTTGTTACTAAAAGGAATGTAAAGATCTATTCAAAACTATTACCTGACTCTTGTATTCATGTTTAGTTAAATTGTGAAACTTGTTCCCAAGAACATCTCCGAGAATAGGATTCAAACTCTCAAATTTCTTTCAGAAATTGATAGTTTTGTGGAAAGACAACATTCAGTTTATTAATAATGAAAAAAAAAAAAAAAGAGAAGATATAATCCTAGTGCTTCAGGTTTAGCCTGATATTGAAATGTAGAAGGTTAAAGGAGCTTTTAAAAGGGACAGAAGATGCTGGGTTTTTTTTTTTCATAAATAGAGTTTCTTGCACATTTCTCTAGAATATCAATTGCTATCAAGTGGATAGTATTATGGACAGATTATAGATGTGAGATGAGTATGTTCCTGATTCACAAGGAATTTGAAACTTTATGAGATTTTAACTTATGTGATTTGCGTAAAATAATCTTTAGTACATTTGAAATCCATACAATTACGTGATGTAAGTCTATCAAACTCAATAGGAGCTTTGCCATTTCTTAAAATTAGTCCAAATGACACAAACATGATTTGATAGTAGGAAATAAGACTTGCATGGTCTTAAGTCCCCTTTTATGAACATTTTTTTATTAAACTGCTTCTTAGCACCTGCTGAGCTGCATTACTGGGGTACTTTTTGATCAGTCACATAACAACTGAATATACACATCACAGTGAGAGAATACAGCAAATCTGATGATTCTATGAATGAGACAGATGAATTGGTATTTTTAAGATGAGAAGATTCACTGTCATAGAAGATATGTGGAATGTAGTCTTAAGAAAATTTCAATTTTACAACTTTTAATTTTTTTAAAGTACAGTTAATCTATTTTCATGGAAACAGCTGTCCACATGCAATGAGGAAAGAGAGCTTTGTGAAACTGTATTTATACTGTATTTATAATATCAGTATAAAACCTGATACAAGCATCTCTTTTCTTTGCTAGATAATTTAATGTTATCGTACTATATAACAATGCCTCTGAATAGTCACTGTTTTCTTAGTAGTATGGAAAGACCTTTACCTAATAAAAAAAAATTGCTAAATTATTTCAGGCTTCTATAAAGATTTGGGATTTTTCTCTTTTCAAATAATGTATCGTTTTTTATACTTCAATTTTCAAAAGCAGTGTGGTTTCGGGTTTGGTGGGTTTTTTTTTGTTCTTTTTTTGTTCTTTTTTTTTAACAGAGTATCTTTATTCTTCGTTATAGCATTCACTGAACAATTTGCACATACTGCTTTGGACTTTTTTTTTTTCCTCTAATTACCATTTGGGCTAGACAATTCCCTATGTTCTCTCTACCTTATCCTATTTTTTTTATTTAGAAACATTGCCTCTTGTGTCAAATTTTATTCCTTTTCTTCTTCTGTCTTCTTTAAAATATAATTCCTGCAAATACATAATGATATGTTTATATTTACAGTGGCAGACTCCTTTTTAAAATAAAGGAATACCTATGAGATTTTTCACACTAAAAGAACTAATTTTAGAAGTTGATTTTCCTCTGTAATTTTTTCAAACACTGCTGATCAATGCCAACCTTAACAGAAGTTATAATTGGAAAAAAATAGAAGGAAAAAGTAATTACTAACATGACAGTTCAGTTTTTCATGGAAAGACTGAGCCAAATGACAAATATTCCAAGTAACAGATTGATTTTTATGACCATTTTTTATACAATTTCTGCTTTTTGAAATAATAGTTATTTAGAAGGCAACCTCAAGGAATAGAATGTGTTGAGTGGAGTGCTTGCGCAATGATATCCATCAGCTGGCTTTAAAAAAATCTGTGTTGATTATGGTTTTTTGAATGATGAAGGACAAGTTTGTTTCATGTTGATGTTTCTGCCCATAAGTCATCAAAAGTACCAGTGAATTCAAGGCTTGGAAGTGAGACTTCACCTTGCTGAAGTCAATGACAAACATCAAATGACTTTAATGGGATCTAGTACAGTCTGAATCTGCACAGCATTATTAATGCAGTAAGTGTGTTATTATTCAACTAAGCTAAGCATCAATGATAAAATCAGGTTTTTTTCTTGATTTGTTTGCTTCAATGTGTTGCCAAATTCTATATACTCGCCTCCCTCTAGACAATTCATCACAGTTCTCCAAAGACAAAGATGCCATTTCGAAACTTTAAAAACTCTGTTGATTATGTCACAGGGGCAGGCTCCACAGGATATTAATATTTAGTGACTCTTTAAGTCTTGAAGTTCTGAGTTAAATCACTTGTGGCTTTGACACCACATTTTCCTTTATCAGTATCTGACAATGCCTGAAGGAGTCCAGTCAATGTAAGATTGAAAGCTAACAGCATGTATAGTCAGTATAGCTGGAAACAATAGACCTGCTATGGTTATATACCATAATTACATATTCTGCTTGATTTCTAGAGTATTACTCTTGAAACTCAGAACGTAATTTAGTATTATTACTTTTATTTATCGCCTTATTTTATTCACTAAGTGTCAATACTTAATAAAGTGCCATATGTATTATTGAAAAAAACTTGTAAGGTACTTTTATTTAAAAGGATGCTGGATTACTAGATCTGGAGCCCTTTTTTGGGGGGGTGTGATTCAATAATGTAGTTAAGCAAGGAAATGAACTATGTAGAGGGCACCTTATTACTTGAAGTGAGGCTAAAGCTGAGATCTGTAAAATACAAAATTTTTGTCTCATGGGAAGTTCTGGTATTTTTTCGTACTGAATCAGGATGAAAGTAACTATTTTTGATAAAATTACAGAGTCACACATTTTGATTGTTGAAATGAGCTAAACCAGCCGGCTCATTTTCGGCTCCCATTTGTCATTACTGTTTGTGTAGTTATGCCTGCTACTTTTATATGATTCTGTAGGCCAAGTTAGTCAGACAACATTAGCAAAGATGACTTGAGCTCACAGTATACTCTGTTGTCTGAAGAGTTTACTGGTAGAGAATAAGGAATAATTTTAAAATTTTAAATATGGAACGAACCGCTCTGCAAAAATCAATCCTCAGTACATCAAACTTTGTGCAATCAGAACAGGATTCTTTTGATTTGGGTCCTCAGATAAGGAAGAGGAGAAGGATAATGTCAGGCAAGAATTGGATGATTATAAACAGCATCCTAAAAAGTAGCCTGCCTTTTTCAGAGCTGGCGCTGTTTTGTAATCACCATGACACAGGATCATTTTAAGGAAGGCTCAAATATGGTTTTGTTTAGAGGGAATGTCTTTCGTGCAGGTAGTTCTGAAGGGTGAAATTAAAAAGCAAACAAACCCAAAGCAATAAAAACCTCAGCCTTTCTCAAATGACCCTCTTGGTAATAAATCTTAAGAGAGGAATTCAAAGAAAAGTGGTGGAATACGTTGCATGCATACAGCTGGACTGTGGCACGGGAGGAAGCAAATGCTCCCCAGGTCCCAGCTGCTTCTCTTTCGTGTCTCTTGGAAGGAATAGCATTGGTGGGTTCAGTATCCTTGTATGGCATTGCTTGTTGCCCTGCATGTTAAGCCAGAAAATTAAATGGAAGCTTTAGCTGTCAGCATTAAAGTTATTTGATTGCCATGCCTTTTCCTTGTTTCTCAAGGCTGTGATGTTTCAATCTTTAGTGAGTTACTATTTGTTTAGTTGCAAGAATGTTGTCATCTAGAGAAGAATATTCCTATTGCATGGGGAGAAAAATGAACAAAGATGGTCAGATGCTTAGGTCTAGCCTGTGGACTTTGATTATGATAAAGCAAGCAGCTTATTCAGTTTGTGTTTCTTTTTTTTTTTTTTTCTCCTGGATGTGCACTTATATGCACCTTAAGATAAACAGAGGGGAGAGTGTATTAACTTACTGAAGTTATGGGTATCTTTGAGGTGAAATCTTCACTGCCTCAAATTAGAGAGAGTGATTTTTTTTTTTATTTTTTTTTCCCCTCCTGTGTCTTGTTCCATCTCAGCCTTTCTAATGTCAAGGAATTTTTCTTTCTTTGTGACCATCTGCTTTCTTCATGTCAATGTTATTCTATTCTTTCCTTTCTCCCTGATTTTGATGTCATTGCTAGCCTTCCTTATATTGCTGATCCAAAGCTCACAGAGGTCAGTAGTGCTCGATCTCTATATATAGAAGTTTGTTCTGTGGAAGCTTTGAGGTTTTCAAAATGCTTTTCCTTTCTATCCAGTTAAAGTGAAGAAAAAAATAAATGGGAAGGTGAAGAACAACGTTCATCACCTTTCCCCACTCCCAGAATATCCAGTAGCTTTTTTATCAGGGCACTCAGTGCTGACATCAGGGACCCAAGTTTCAGCTATAAATCTGTAGGCTGCTTCAATTTTCTGTTCTCCCTAATCCATAAGAGGAGGTTTGAACTACTGTTCTTCCTCAGGTTCTGCTTTTACACCCTAAATAAATAGCCTTTCTGGAATGAATGTCTCTGCCTTTTACTGGAGCTGTTCTATTTTGTTTAAGGTAATCATTTAGTGAATGAAAGAGGAGAAAAAATATGAAGGTCAGAATTTGGATTTGGATGTGTAAAGTATATTTAAGTTCTTACTCTCAATTTATGAATATCCTTTTTTTAGGGGAAAATCTCAGAGTGCCTCTCACAAATATTTGGGTTCAGACTTATTGTTAGCATGGAGGGGACATCATCAGCAGCTGTGCATTGTGAGGTTCTCCACCATGTGACACAAATATAAGTTTGCCTGTCTTCTCCCCTTACCGATTTGAATCAAGACTCCTGTAGACACCAGTATCTGATTTTAAGAACAATCTATCCCTTTGAAATTAGGTCATACATTCATTAGAAGTATTTATGTGAAGAAATTAGTATTTCTATCAAAAGAATTAATCAGAACAGTTCATCATCTGTAATTCCTATCACATGGGAAACTTTCTGTTTACTTCAATGTGCTTTTAATAATGTTTTATAAATCTATCAGAAGGCATATATCAGCATGCAGACTTCTAAACTGGGTTAACCTGTAAAAACATTTCTTGCAATGCTTGGGCTTGCTATGCATTGTCGTTAATATGAGTAGAATAAGTCAGAAACACATCATGGGAAGGTCTTTTTCAGCCAGACTGAGCAACTCTGAGAAAGTTTTTGAACTAGCCATATTAATAGGGCATAGAAATTCATACAGCAATATCTCCAAGAAGTTCAAACTCTTATATAATTCACCACATTCCTCTGGTGATTGTTAAGACACAACTCCTTCTCCCCAAAGCCTCCCAAACCCTCAAGACTTTGCTTTTCTAATTTTGTTGTATGAAGGTATCATTCTGCAGTGGTTAAGAGTATTTAGAATGGACTGTTAAGTCTGAGCAGGTGGAAGAGCAGAAACTGTTATGTCCAAAGTTCTCCAAATTTCTGTGAAACATATTATTTGACCAATAGGCATTATTTAATTTGAAAATATTTTGTCAGGAATTTTCTGGACAGCAGTGGACTTGATTGCAATATATAAATGTGAAAGAATTTGCAATGGCCAAGAAAAAACAAAGTTGAATTTATCTAAGGTATTAACTCAAGGCTTGCATTATCCTCAACAAATTCTCTGCCAATTTGAAAATATCTTATATTTGACGCCAAATTAATGTTACAGTCTCTTTATGTCTGAGATCATATTCCTGCTAACTTTTGAGTAAATAAAATTTTTGGGGGCTAGTTTTTTTAATTAGCTTGAGTTTCAGATTTGATAGGATACCTAATCAATTACAGGCTGAAACAGAAACAATTTCCTCAGAACTGTAAATCATCGATTTGGGTCTTGGGCTGCTCTTCTGCACATCATTCCTGGAGTATATGAAATTTCAGAAAACTCAACTGAAAGTTTTTGAACCACATGCGACTGTTGCTAAGTTAAAAACCTTCAATTTTGAATAGGAATCAGTAATGATGCCAGACTAGAGAAGGATGTCTTGCAGTGAAGTTGCTGCTGTAATCCACAATAGTTCTTCATGATTGGGTGGGTGAATGTTTTTTGTAATCTATGAAATCCTTTTCCAGGTTGCTACCTCTCTGTTCTTCACAAAGGGGTCAAAACCATAAAGATAGGCAATTCTAAAAAGCATGTTGTAAAACAACAAAATATTTTGTAAATGTCTCTAGTCACAACTCTTTTTACATTAATGCAAAAGGAGATACTTATTCTAAAATACTTACTAAGACAAGTCCAGTGTAATATATTGCCCTCTTACGATGTTAACCTGGGTATCTATAGCTGCTGCAGTTGCAGCAGAAGATGGCAGTCTTTATTCAGTGTAGAATGCCTAGACTAAATATTTTGATTTCAAGGGAGCAGTAAGCACTCTCATCTATTAAGGAAGCCTATATGCAAATAGTAATATAGTAAATCTTTTGTAAGCATGTCATTTCTGCATTAAGAGCTATGTAATAAAGCAGAAACCATGTTTTGCATTATTAAAGCATCAGAAGAATCAGATTATGCAGCACTAATGCTTCATTGAGCATCATGGAGCTAAGCTGTCTTGTGTTGTGTACAATGTTTATATTTTTTTATTATCAGAAGGATGTTTAGAGGGTAAAAAGTTTTCAGTCTAGTAAAAACAAGTAACTGATTGTCCTCCCAGTTCAGAGATACTGAAAACTCCTGATGGTGTGATATTTTTTGTATTGGTAAAGTTAGGTGATCAAAACATCAAATTAGGAGATCTCCTTCTTAAACAGAAGATAAATGATCTAAAACACCTCCAGGTGTTTATTCTCTATACTTCAGATATTTCTACAAGTGGCTGACCTAACTCATTTTTAAAAAGCTGGACCAAGAACTTGCAGAATGTTCTTTGAATTCTTTTTCACCCTTACTTTTCTTGAAGATAATGGTAGGCATTCATCAAACACAAATTCTTCTCTATGTACCTTAACTCTGACTTATAAGTTTTTGAACAATATTAGTCACAACTCTTACTGAAGTGTTTTTCGATCACTAATCCAGACACCACATTCATGTTAATAGGAACAGGAATCTTTCACCAGATAAGGTCTTTTACCTTCTGAGATGAGAGTTCCAGTTCCCTGGTCTGTTGCTGATAGTTCTGTAGCATGATGAGTAAGAGCTCCCTGTATTTGCTTCCTTTGCCATCAGCATAAACTATGGTAGATAAGGGTTGGAATGAATACATACATGATCTCCAGCTCACCTGAAGTACTTCTGTGTCTTAACCTTCCATGAAAACGTTGCTTTATATTTTTTGTATCAGCCAGTTTCTAACAGTCATAAATGATTATGCACTTTTTTCGAGTGCTAAAGTCACTAAGGCTCACTAAAGTCAGTGAAGTTTTAAAAGTTTGGTCAGTTCCTGAATACTCACTGAGGTAGTTTGACTTTCTTTTTTGAAATAGAATATACATCATCCCTCAATCTTCTGTGATTTTGTTTTTGATGAAAAATGTAAAAATGTTATCGCATCTCTGTTGTCAGATCTTTGTCTTTTTTTTTTTTTTTTCCCCTTNGAAGGCGGTATAATATGATAATCTCCCAGGAAGTGTTGTATTTCTTTTCTTTAAGCATAACTGTCAGTTTCCACTGAAACCTGTTGCAAATTCTCCACCTATATGGAACAGAGGTTCACAGTTGAATGGAGCCAAATGGTTTTATTGAGGCAATGAGAAATTTGTCACTACCAGAAGTCACAAGTGTGATAGAGATACCACCCAGTGTGCTACAACAGAACTGGATGGAAAACTACTTTTCATCTCATAGAAGTTTAAGACTTTCACATATTTCCCATTTTATCTCAGGTAAAAGTGAAACCCTTCCATGCAGAGTTGGCGAGACCAGCATTTCAAAATAACTAACATTGAAGTAATTTTGGGTGGTAAATCCCCAATGAGAATTACATTTTTGTCTAATCAAAGTTTTCTTCTAAAAACTTACTTTATTTTTTTTCTTTTTTTAGTAATTGTGATATGTAAAAGACTGATCCTGCAAGTTTTAGTGCAAATTGAAGTACTGGAAAAATGTCTTTATGTTATTTATGACCAAAATGCTAACTAACAGAAAAGAATCTCTCTATAGTATGCTAAATATGTATATTTTAGTTCTTCCAAGTCTTAAAACAAGTCAGATTACAAGTTATTTCTTCCTGTAGTTCTGAAAAATAGACTGTTAGATTTTATTCATTCATACACTATGAAATATTATCCTACTTTGAATTTCTTGCTCAATATATTTTTCTTCTTTTTCCTTCTGTCTCCTTCTTCCTTTTCTTTCCTTCTCGTTTGAATCATTCTGTCAGAAAACCTTTCATGATGCTTACTTAGAAATGTATTAACTTACTGATTTAATGTGGAAGAATGAAGCCTATGTTGATAGATTTCTAAAACTTCACAAACCTCAGGGAGTTTTTCAGATGTTACTAAGGCTCGAGGTAGAATCACAGAATTACAGAATCACAGAGTGGTAGGGGTTGGAAAGGATCTTCAGAGATCATCTACTCCAACCCCCCTGCCAGAGCAGGTTCACCTACAGCAGGTTGCACGGGAATGCATCCAGGTGTGTTTTGAATATCTCCAGAGAAGGAGACTCCACAACCTCTCTGGGCAGCCTCTTCCAGTGCTCTGTCACCCTCAAAGTAAACAAGGTTTTCCTTGTGTTCAGACGGAATTTCCTGTGTTCCAGTTTCTTCTTCCATGCAGGATCCTGAAAACCACCATCTCATGGTCACTGCAGCCAAGGCTACCCCCAATTGGCACATCCCAAACTAGTCCTTCTTTGTTTGTTAGCACAAGGTCCAGCAGTCACCTCTCTTTGTTGGCTTTTCCACCACCTGTGTAAAAAAGTTATCGTCAGTGCTCTGCAGAAACCTCCTGGACTGTGTGTGCTTGGCTGTGTTGCCTTTCCAGCAAATGGGTGGTTGAAGTCCCCCATGAGAACCAGGGCCTGTGATCATGAAGTTATTTCCAGCTGTCTGTAGAAGACCCCATCGTCTTCCTTTTCCTGATCCAGTGATCTGTAGTAAACACCCACAACAGTGTCACCTGTATTAGCCTGCCTCTTAATTCTTACCCATAAGTTCTCAACACTTTCTTCATCCACCTCTATGCAGAGATTGATACATTCCAGCTGCTCTCTTGTATAGAGAGCAACTCTGCCACCTCGCCCAGCTGGTTGGTCCTTCCTAAAATGTACATAACCATCCATGACATCATTCCAGTCATGTGAGCTATCCCATCATGTCTTTGTAATTGCAATGAGATCATGGCTCTGCAACCTCACACAGATCTCTAGTTCTTCATGCTTATTCCCCATGCTGCATGCGTTGGTGTACAGGTATTTCAGAGAGGTAATCGAGCATGCAGGTTTCCCTGGAGGGGAGCAAGAGGATCCACCATAGCCATACACACCCTTGAGGTGGCTGGCCTTCTGGTTCGCATCTTGCGAGTTAGCTAAGGAACATTTGTCGCCGCTCTGGTTGGCCTGGCTTATTCCCCAGCTGGATGTGATGGCATGAGCATTACCATTTTGGACCCTACACCCTGAGTCTTTCAGTTTAAAGCCTGCCTCACCAAGTTGACCAGCCTGCTGCCAAAGATTCTCTTGCCTCTTCTAGACAGGTGGACTGTATCCCTCTCTAACAGGTTACATTCATCAAAGAATGTCTCACTGTCATAAAACCCAAAATCCTCACGACGGCAGCACCTGTGTAGCCAGGAGCTGATAAGCATTATCTGTCTGTTTCTGGCTGCTCCCTTTCCTCTCACTGGTAAAATGGAGGAAAAGATAACTTGGGCACCAACGTTTTTCACTTGCACCCCCAGGGCTTTATAACCTTCCTTGATTCTTCCCACGTTCCACCTTGTGGTGTCATTCATGCCCACATGAAAGAGTAACAGTGGATAGTAGTCTGTGCTCTTGACAAGTTGTGGCACCCACTGGGCAACATCTTGGACCTTAGCTCCCAGAAGGCAGCATACCTCACATGACTCCCTGTCAGGACAGCAGATGGATGCCTCAGTGCCCTTTAACAGGGAGTAACCCACTATAAGCACTCGTTGTTTTTTACGGTATCCACTGTGTGCTGCTGGTACAGTTTCTCCTGGCAGACCTTGCTTGTGGGTGTCTATACCCATTAAAGCCTCATACCTGGTTTTGGTTGTGATGCTGGAGGGTGGGGACTGTAGTGGAGTCCTGCTTTTGTGGGTCACCAGGGTCCAAAGTGCTTCATTCTCAGTGGTATCTGCTACAGGAACGTGGTTGTGAAACCACCTATCTATGTCTGTCTCATCTCCTCTGATACTGCGCAGCCTTTTAACTGTTTCTTGCAACTTGGCCACCTGATCTAACAGATCATTGACCTGTGCACACTGTGTGCAAGTCCTAACCTTTTCACCAGGAGAAGGAGAAAGGTCTGGGCACTCGCTGCAACCTACAGCCTGTACTAAAGTCTCCCTCCTTACCAGTTCCGTCTGGGTGGGTGCATCAGACATCTGAGGAGCTTTCTCTGTAGGAGCACCGGTTTTAGCTCTGAGGCAAGTGCCCACCATTTTGGCAGAGACCTTGAGCACTTCCCTGGGCTGTGGACCAACAAACAGGTTGCAGGGCCCTATGTGCATGCCCTTCCACGCTAACTGCTGCGCCATGCCCGGGCTGATATCCCACGCCCTGTTTGCAGTGCTCCTGGTCACTAGCGTTCCCCCGGGCCACTTACATCCCCCGCGGTTGCTCCTGGCAATGCCTAAGCCTCATCAACCTTGCTCGTGAGAGCTGCCAGCTCCTGATGGGGCTCTCTCCTCTTCCTCAGGTTTCCCTGGCTCTGGGAACCCCCCTGTCCGCCTCAGCCACAGAATTTGCTGTTGCCACGGCTGTGTTCCTTGCCCGCTGAGTAGATAGAATTTGATGATGCTATAATGGCATATTGATATAATCCAAAACATCCTGGGGGCTGAACTTTTAATTTCTGACAGTCAGATTTTGACCAATATGGTTTGATATTTTTAGAGAGTAACTACCATTTTTAATGGAACCTGGACTCTGGGTTTTCTTTTTCTTTTAGTCTGTTTTCCTTTTTATCAAAAGATTTCCTCTTTTATTCCATTAGAAAAGGAGAGAACAGGGTCTCAGTAACACATGAGAGTTAGGGAAAGCTCTTATTCTATGTAGACAACGGGAGTTTCCTCACCAGCTTTCTCTGTTTTCCTTCTTTCCTTAGTTTGTTCAGGAATGTTTCCTAAAAGAGGCCAGTAGGATTAAAAATACTTTTAGAGTCAGATAGGTAAAAACAATCCTGCATTCTTTATGGAAAATGTTATTTCTTTTGGTGCATTCTTTGGTCAGTTTATTTTTTGTTTGTTTGTTTGTTTTCCAATTTACAGTGGAAATATGCACACTCTTCAGGTGTGGCAGTTTCTTGCCATCTGAACTTGTGGAGAGAGGCTCTGGTTGAAGCCAGATTGTTTGACGTGATTGTACTCAGCTCATTGGATAATGGTTTTAAAATTCCCATCAATCAGAGATGATTATATGGGACCCAGGAAATTAAAGATCAGCTTCAAATCTGGTCCAGAGAGCTGTTCTGGGGAAAAAAAAAAAGTTAATGAAAACAATATTTCTTAGAACTACACTGCAGAATTTGACTGTCAACTTTGGTTTTAGAAAAGGACCAGGCTGAATCAGGTTTCCAGCTTCCCAGACGGGGTGCCACCACTTTTGGGCCATACTCTCACAGCCACCTGCTGAAGGGGTTGGAAGTCCCACTGCTTCCTCGTTCTTGTATTAGACTTCAGGGTAGAGACTCTTGTAGTTTGGCAAGTAGGACTACTGAGACTTTGGGAAGGTCAAAATACCAGAAAGTTAGAAATGTATTGAAATTATAATTTCCCCACCCACCAAAACCCACTAAATCTGTTTCATTTCATACTAAGCCTTGCATTTTTGTCTGATGCCCTTTACTATGACCTTGCACTGCAGATGCCAGTACTCTAAAGATGCCATGGAACTGAAAGTGACTTACACGGAAACCCAAGCTGACTCAGGTGAAGATAGCATGAGCTTGGAAGTAAAATAGCCACATTTGCATTGTGCCAGGCTAAAAAGCCCTGTACTGCCTAGAATTAACCAGCGAAGCAGCACTAGCTTGGCAATCTCTGCACCTCGGGATGTGCTATAAACACATCATTTCAAAACTAATTGGCTCTACCGTGAGAAAACTATACAGGTAGAGTGTGTTCAGGCAAGCAAGAGGAATGCTTGATTGATCATTCATGAATGCTGTAATTTTATTTTGAAAGACATGTCATTTTCTCTGGGATATCGGATGAACTACATTTGCCAAGTTCATAATCAGCGTTATGATGGACACTGAGTTACATGAAGCAGGAGTTGAACAGTAAAAGGAACTGTAGTGTTTGACAACCTTGTTTGAGCTGAACAGAAATCACAGTTAAGGTCATTTAGATGTCTAAATTCCCTGAATGCAGGTACAATTAGCAGTTTTCATCATCATTTCAGTAGTTTCCAACCTCTTCTGTTCTGCTGTCCTCCCTGAAAAATACAGAAAGTGCATGACAGACTGGAAATCCTCCAACAGTATAAATATAGACAACATAGTGATGCTATTGTAATTGGGTTACCAGAGTATGATGAAACAATAAACTAAAGGTATAATCTTCTGCTTGTCATGGCTCAACATATCACCCTTTTAGTCATGGGCAGTTTTTATTCTTGACATAAGGTATTGCAAGGTCAGATCATCTGCTACTTCAAATCAGAATATGTTAACAGCGTGCTTACACTTTCTCCTATTTATGTTTATAAGCTGCGGTAGCAATTATATATTTCCTGTTGTCTGATACAGGGAGGTGCTGTTTCTTCAATTTTAAAACTCTTAAGATTCCAGTAAATCATGGCTTGGGCTTTGGAAGCTAAGAAGAATTAGTCAAGCTTATTTTCTGTTATAAATGTGGACCTCACTTTCCCTAATTAAATTTGCTGAGCTCCTATATTTTTTATTTTTAGGTACATTTGAAGTTTGGATGGCCACAGTGTCAGAGAAAAAAGGTAGTGGTAAGGACTTTTATGTCTCTAGTAAATAGGTAATTAGTAATTCTGCTGATACTGGTTCCATGCTGGCAGGAGATAAATAACACTACTTTACTTCCATCACTGGTTCACCAGCTGTATCTGAGGGTTAAAGGACACCTCCGTGCCACCTGCTTAGAACACAGCACAGACTATTCCCCACTTATGAATTTGACTGTGTAAACGTTCTGTCTTTCAGCTCTCCCATACCATACCTCAGTTACTTGCCTTTGTTTTCAAGACATAATTTGTTCACTTCTTTTTGGTCTCTGGACTGAGTTATCATCTAGAAAATCTACCATCCCTTTTTTAATTTTCAGACAAACGTTTCTGTATTATCCTCCTGCCAGTCCCTATTGTTTGAAAAGAGCTTTCCAAAACTGTATGAAACCACAACAGTAGCTGTCTTTAAGCTTAGCTTTTAAGTTTTCTATTTCTGTGATTCATTACACGCAAATCCTTTCTAACTGCATGACCAATACTGTATCAGTGTTCACTTTTATTGCTTTCCATCTTCTCTCTTTATCAGTGTCTCTTATTCTAGATTAAAAACACTTTGGAAAAACAGACTGCCTTCTTATCCTCTTTTTGTATGTTCACCGAACAGGAGATTTTCTCCTGGGAACAGCTCTTATACACTACAGTACTATCTCCATCCTTATTATTGTATATTGCTTACACTTTAAAGTAGTTAGTGAGATTGCTTCAACACCTTCAGATAAAATGGTGGGGGAGAATGTTCATTTCACAAATTAATTTTCTTATAAATGTACACAGATGCCAATACGAAATGGAGGTCAGGGTTCTGTTTGTTTGGAATATTACAGCTCTGCAAAATTTTATTTTCTTCTTGTACTTTAAAAGGTCATCGGTATTTTGCAAAACAAAATATCTGTAATATTTTATTTGGAAACAATAGAATGCCTAGATGATATCAAAATTATAATTTAGTTAAATAGGAAATAGATAAAAAGAAAGAAATCACTAAACCACAAAATTAACATTACATCAGACAAAAAAATGTTCAAATAGTTTAAATTGTTTCTGTTGAAAATTTCATTCAGGTCAGTTCAATCCTAAAAAATTGCAGATTTTGATGAAAGTGGGATTTTCTTTAAGTGATCTGTATTTTTTTAATAAATTCTGCAAGCTACATAGCCTTTGTTGTGTCACAATTAATTAACAGAAATTAATGACGACAGATCTGATCTATCCTATACTCTATATATTCACTGTGGCAAAAGTTTTATTACATTCCTTTCACACACTGGGTTTGTTTTTCTACCTTGTATTGTCAAGTATCAGTGATGTTTAAGCGTTCTTGACATTGTGAGGCTCCCCTGAATGACTGTTGACAAAAATGCTTTGCAATACGTGTTAAAAGAATACTCAGGGGAACTATCAGAATACAGTAAATCCTACTTCAAGCCTACCCAATATGTTTTGTATATTCGTAGCTTTAGACATTTACATTATCCAGTGGGCTATGGCAGTTCCTGTGCAGTTTATCATCCTGTCTCCTCCTAATCTCACTGTACAAAAATTGACCTAATTTTTCTTCTTAACTTTTATTCTTTTCATTTTGTCACTAATACAAACATTTAAGATAGCACTGTCTAGGCGTTTGAGTACAGAGTGAAGTGTTGTGAACAAATGCCATTTTACAGACTTCAAAGCCTCGTAGCTTTTCTAAGTAGGTGCCTGATTAAATTGATGGATGCCATCAGATTGATTTATTGCCTTGTCCCAATTTCTGTTGATGGGCATTGAAGTTGCAAGAAAATACTTGGCACTATGTGTTCCTTTACAGGCTATGTATCTTGTTGGAACAACTATGCTCCACTTCATGGCAATTAGCATTTACGAATCTGTCCCTTATTTACATCTGAAAATTTGGCACAGCTTTCCGTATGGGCAGACAATTTTGTCAGAAATTGATGAAAAGCTTTAATTCTAAACTTTAGAGAAATCATATATGGCTAGAACTTCATTGTGACAGGAAAAACATCTTTAGAAACATCTTGGCATAAAATAGGATTTTGACAGATTTTATCCCAAGTGTATTTTCTTCAGTGTGAGGTGTGGGGCACAGCCATAATTCCCTCTAACACTCACCAACCAATTTTCGCAGGGGTGTTTAGAAGTCCTTTCTGCAGCAAGAGGAATCCCCAGGAGGGGCAACGTGTCAAATGACAATATTCAATCCCAGTGTTATAGGTGCTGGGAGGAGTGTGATCAGCACCTGTTGCCATGGTGTAGTAAAATTGTATTAAATGATAGGATATTTTTCAACTGTCCTGAAGGCAGGGAAGTCTCATTTAACTTTTGAGTAGTTTCTTTGTCTCTGTTGTGTTCCTGGGAGTTAGTAGCATTGGTGAAGTCATTCTCCACCACAGAAAAGCAAGAGCAAAGCTCAGTGTGTGAAAAACAGAGAAAAGAGCAGGGACCATTCTCTGACTGAAACGACCAGGAATGTATTCATTATTTCAATAAAAGATGACATTTACAAAATGAAATCCAACTTCAAGAAGAGGCCTCTTATGACATTAAGCTGTGTCCTAAAAACTTCCTTCCATAACACCTTACATAACAAAGCTGTGAATTAAATGCTGATGTTACACTTGTACTGTTGGGCTGTTGAAAGACAGTTGGTGTTATTGATTAACCACCCACACTGCAAAATTTTGTATATGGTGGAAGGAATTAAAAGTCCCTTAGGTGCTTATTTACTTCTGACGAAAGGCAGTGAAGGGCCAAGTTTCTTTTTTATTTCTTTTTTAGTGTGTAATTCAGCCCTTGTAATTTTGAAAGCTCTGTTGTAGAGAAATGTTTCTGACTGAAAAAAACCACCTTGACCATATCTTCACTGGTCCTGTGGATGGTGTACAAAGCTTAAATACTTAGATATCTGGCTATGCTGGTTTACAAAATAAGAAAGAAAGAAAGAAGCTTCTTTTGAACTCTTACAGTTTATTGTCTCTTATTGTCTATGATGGATTTTTAAATCTCTCATGAAAAGTTAAATTTAATATTCAGCAGTTGCTTTTCTAATCCACTTTACCACTTAATTTCTTATGTTGGTTCAAGAACAACCTGAAATGACTGTTCAAAATACAACCCTCTACTAAGAGAGCCCGACACGTTCAGCACCAATGAAAACCTTCTGCTATAGCAAATACAGTCCTAGTAACATTAAAGTCCATGTGAGTCTTTTGGTACTGACGAACGTAGTGTTTTATAACTAGATGTTCTCCAGGAGAAGACTGAGTTGGGCAATCAGAAGATGATTAACAGTGCATGGCACTTGGTGATCACTAGCTTCTCTGAAAAACAGTCAAATGACTCAAACAATCTTTCTACTTTCAATGCATGTCATTTCCACGGAATCTATTAGTAACACAATAGCTCTAAAATGTAATATGAAGAAGAAATAATGGGGAATATAGTTATTGTAATGGAAATACAGCTACAGTAAATATATTTTGAAAATTTTGTTGTGATTTTTTCTACTTTTTTAATTCTTGACTTAACTTCAACTTGTGAACACTCTCTGGATGGACTAATAGTGAAAAACAACTTATTCAAGTGCTCCATGTTTACCCCTATATTGCAAGAACTTCAGTTTTAGTTTCCATCACACATACCTCAGTTTTGAAGACCTTCTTGATCATTTCTATAGGATTGTATTTTTCAGGTATTATAAAGCCAAATTCTGAACTTAGGCCCACCTTTCAGAGGAATGCCTAAAAGACAATGAAAATCACTTATTAATGCCATGGTAATCAAGAGCAGAATATGATCCAGAAAGAATAAACCGTCTATCAGAGTTGTAGTCATACTGAGCAGTTAAAAATAATTTCAAAGTCTGAGTCATGTACTGGTAACTTAAAGGATGTTTTGGATTGTTGTTCTCTGTGTCAGTCAATATATGGAACTATGAATTATATACTCTTAACAATTTTCCCCATGTGTAAACTGGGACTAGGTCAAAACATATCATTGAGGAAGGACAGAAGGTGTAGCTTTCCAGGGTTGAGTATATCCTTTATTTAGTTCTCTTAAAAACTGAATGATTGCATTCTTAGACAGTAATGAGAAGTGAAGGTGCAATATTTAGTCATTTGGAACAGGTACCATTTCTTTGTTTTATAGCACACTGCAGTCTTAGTCCAGGCCTGAAACAGCTAGATATTGTCAGAGCACAAAAATAATGAATCAATATTCATTTAGCACCCAGTTTACTCTCTCAGGCTTAGACATGTTAGATTAAACCACAAATTAAAATATCTGCCTCTATTTAATATTCAAAAAGTATTGCAAATAAGGCTACACAATACTTCCCTGACTGTTTGGTTTTTTTTTTACATTTGGAGGTTTGCTAAAAGGTATGTCTTTTAAATAATGTGGTATCAGCTATAGCCCTTTCTTCTTATGCCCCAGATATTATTTTTAAATCTGTGAATTTGCAGCTAGGAGTGGTTGGATGAAAGTGGATCATCTGTACAATCATACGGGTGCTTCTATTTTGGGACTTCGAGTCCTTTAAAGATATATGAAAACAATTTATGCTTTCCATCTAAAGTTAATAATGATAGCAGGTTTATATAGTTAAAGATAATTAGGTATGGATCATCACCCACTATTGCAATTAAAGATATTTTATTGTCATGGCTTGCCTTGTTGCATTAATTGCTTAAAAACAATAAGTGTTTTTTATATTGTAACTGTCAGTGTATTGTTCTTGACCATTAAGCTTTATATTGTTGTTCTCAAAAAATTAACTTCTTAAAAGAGAAAAGCATGTGTCAAATTACTCAGTGCATCATAAGAGAATCATTATCCTCACTCGTTTTATCACTTGTCTAAATTTACATGCACAAATACACTTCCTTTAGAATTTATTATAGCTTATTAGGAAATTCACTGAAAATTAAACCTGGACTCCCATTCAGCTTTTAAAATCTCAATTCAACACATTATTTAAGCACATACTTAAAAGCATCCCTCTTCAGAAAAGCTAAATCACTAAAGCACATGCTTAAATTCACTTCTGGAAATCAATGGACAGCTGGAACAGAGCCTATGGATTTAAGCCAAAACAAACTGAAGTCAATGGAACAAATGCCATTGATTTCAATTGGCTTTGTGTTAGGTCCCAAATATGTCTGACTTATTTGGTTAAATGAGCCCCGTTTCTGATGACAGGCAGCTTCTTGGAATCATGAAGTTTGCAAGAACTGAGTGCATTTAACTTGTCAAAAGAAACTGGCTGGAATAGTTTTACTGTAATATCATTTCTACCAGGAATTGTAGGGTTGTTTTTAATTAGACAAACTCTGTGCATTACACACTAATCCATAATCCCAAGGCCCATGGTATAGCTATGGTTATACAGTTAAGCTTGCTAAACCTAATGTCTACAGCTTTACATCTGCTGTCTGAAGTCTGAAAAAAAAATTTTAATTTGGGAAATGAGCAAACACTGTGAAAATATTTTCTGGGATTTCTTTATCTGATTAAACTTCACACTAGGCAAACTTGAAGAAGAGAAATTTCTAGGAAGTTACTTACCAGGTAGAAATCATATTCCACTAAGGCAGCCCCAGAACTCCAATCTTTGAGGCAGGAAGAGCGCTAAAAAGAGGTGCCATCTGTGGCTCTTCCTGCCTTTACCTTTCTGTAGCCATCTGTGGTGTTTCCAATACCAGTCTGGTGTTGGAAAGAAAACATGGGGCTGGATGGACCTTTGGTGGCATGCATCACGGCTGTTCTTATTTTCCTAAGTCACACCAAGAATTAATGTGTTTGCTGCTGCTTTTTCTGTTAAATTATTACCATGTTTTTAAATACAGGGATATAACAGCACTGCCTTCTCAATAATTAAATTAAAAGCTGTCAGAAGACCTTATAATATTTTCCTTTGAGACAAGTTAAGACTCAGATAAAACAATAAGCTCTTTGATAACTTAATAAAGAACAGATGGTTTTTCAACAAAGCTGGATTTGAAACAGAGTAGCAATAACCGATGTTGAATACTAAATCAAACTTCTCTATTACAGTATAAGAGTTTAAGATAAGCAATGGCACAGATCGTCTTGACCCTCTGCCTCCAGTGGTAACAGCTGACACTGAAACAGGTTATCTTACAATCCTTTTTGTTTTAGTTTAATTGTTCTTAGAATGGATTCTGAGCTGGAGAGATTTGATTTCCCAAATGTAATGCTTTGTTTAACATTACCACAGGTGTTATGGCTTACAGGACAGGCTGTGAAAGCCTACATGAAAATGGTTTCCCGGTGGAACTGTGCCTTTTTCTGAAATCTAAACACTGATGATGTGCTGATTCTCACAGATTTTTAGTAGCAAAAATTCAAAGCAGTTAGACCAACACTGGTGCTGCTAATTTCAATTTTATCACTTTATTTTTGAATGGAGACAGTATTTCATACCTTTTTTTTGATATTATAGAACATGAAATATTTCAGTAAAATTATTTTATGTTTCTAAATGGTCTTTTTAATTTCTGTTCAACTTGGTGTCATACCAGATTTCAAATTGTCAGAGTTTCTAAGGGAAAGAATGTTATTTTATGATCTGTCTTAATGGTCTTTTTTTCCTCAATGGATTACTTATTAAACAATCCATTATATATAAAAGTTAAATTCCATGCAGTCTTACTGTAGTTGGCAGTATTGTGAGAGATGCCATCCGCTCAGAATGGTCATAATATTAAGAGCATAAGCTCCTTTGATTGACGTAAGTCCATGCATTAAGGACAGAAAGGAAGAACCTGTTCCTCTACTAGTTGTTTAACAAGCCAAACAATTACTCCAGGAATTCCTGCTTAACTTCCAATGTTTTAGATAGGGATGTCTGTAGATATTTGCTTGAAGGGACTTAAAAACAATGAAAATGAGAAGCTAAAAGCAGCTATAAATTATGTAGTACATCTTTATACACCTCTTTGGAATTTAGTAGAAGTGGATGATGATATTTCTGTGAATTCAAGGAGTAAGGTAATTCAATTAAGGAAAACTATTCCGCAACTTGTTCCATAATGGCATGCTCTGAAAATATAATTGCAACTGAGTAAACTAGTGCTATTAGACCACTTTGGTTTAAATGTATAGAACAAGCCTTTCACTTGCATCCACTTAACATTCCTGTGTTAAGCCCAACAGTCCGTGTTTGATTAAGAATCTCTTAAAGAAATATCTTTCATTTTGGTGGGAAAACTTGTGGAAATTAAGATTACTTCACTTTCAAAATTGTTTGTCCTTACAAATCCACCTTTTGCAAATAGTCATGTCTGCTTCAGGGGATTCAATCATTCTAGCTTAACATTTCTTTTTATCTTTTTGTGAATAATTTTCTTTTTCTTTGAAGAAAAGTCTGCAAAAAGGAACAAAATTAGTAATTCTCTAATTACTAAATGTGTTATAAAGTTGTACTCTAAAACCTAACAGATCTGTTTGACAAGTCACTACAGACACAGGCAGACAAAATCTGGAGTAAATCAGACAAGACACTGAAATTTTGATTTATTTAATTTTCCCACACACACCTCTCATGAAAACTTCCTCTGTTCTTCACAGTTTATCTGTTGACTTGTGAACTTACCTATCGTGTTTATCTTAGTTATGAACATGGTAGTTGTTAAAAAAGCTTCTGTTTGAATCTGAGAGGTATCTACAGACTGTGCTTTCCAAGACATGGATTTATTTTACCTATCTTTAGCCAATCAAATTTTAACACATGGTACTTGTCCAGGCTGTCTCTCAATAGTTATTGGAGGGATACAGGAAATTCCAGAGGATAGTTTTTTAAGACATTCTTTGAACTCATGAGGATTGCAAAAGCAATCATTTCAGTTTTTAATATCATACTTATGTGCATGGAGTCATACATATCAATAATTTAGTATATCAACAGATCTTCAATTTACTGTTAGAAGTGAGCATTTCTCATTTGCTTTAATCTTGTTAGTGTGGGTAGCAATTATAGAGAAGCTAAAATGGTTGTGACTTCAGTCAGAGCACTGCAAGTCCATAAGCCAATATTTGGATTATAAAAGCATACATCCATTTAAAAGAATTTTATTACCATTCATTCAAGAAGAAATTACCTTATAAGCACAACTGATCTCTGGATTCAGCTTTTGGCCTTGACAAAAATGCAAACGTTTATTAACCATGACAGTATTTCTTTCCTAATGTGGAAAGAAGAAAAATAGTATCTTAAATATTTGCTTGCTGTAATTTGCTGAAACATACATACTCAGGAGTTTATTGAGTTTTTCAAAGTTTTATGAATTTCTCCAGAAGAAAAAAATTGACTATTTGTACCACATCTCATTTACATAATGCCTGTAAGATACCAATTTTGAGTACAGAAAAAACAAAAGTGTTTCAAAATCTAATTTATGTAATACATGCAGATGTAGTAGTTCTGCACAGTTAGACTGGTGCAGCAAGATACTTACTTTGGAGTATCAAAATCTAAAGTCAACAATTCCCAATGCTTAAAAAGAAAGCTTGTGGATTTGTAATATTCATTATCACAGTTTAGATGTTTCATTTCTACCAGTGTTCACTGTTAGCTTATACAATACTTTTTTCTTAGGGTGTTTATGAAAGATGAATGACATTTTAAATAAAAACAGACTATGTGCTATGAGATAATTATTCTCCAAGTTTAACTGAAATAAAAAAATATATTTTTCTTTCATTATATGACATTGTAAACCGCTATTGTCATCAGTTTATAATAGAGCTGGACCTAAAGGGAAAGTTCCTCTCCTTTTACCTGTTCTTGTTCAACACATAAGAAAGCCTGAGCAAGAATCGACAATGGGGTTTGACAGCTGCACAAGGAGGTGCTAGGCATCTCTTTGAGAGATGGGCTTTCACATCTTTTAAGAAAAAAGAGAGAATTACCCTCCGTGGGAAACTTCACCGCCTAATAATCACTTTCATGGTGCTGTCTGTCCCATGCACCACAAAGACATTAATAAGTATGGGAAAAAGCTTCAGCTCTTTCCATCTATTAAGGAAAAGAAGAAATCCTTCCTACTGCTATTTTTTGCATTCAAAATTCAGAAGAAACAAAGTGGAACTATTAATGGTCATCTGCTTTCCAGGACAGAGAGGGGGTTGTTTCTAGCACATGGATCATTCTGTAGGACAGTGGCATATTTTGATGTGCATATACACCTATGTCAATGCACAGGTGCCACTATGCATGCTTTTGCTACTCTGGCTATAAAAAGTCTTTCATTTCTATTTTATGAAGTTACATGTGAGGAAAAAAATAATTAGTCAGTTCACTAAGTTATCTATTGTATGTGAAAACGTTGTAATGAGATAAATTTTTCTAATTATATGACCATTACTGGAATATGAAGTTGAAGTATTTCTGAAAGAAAAATTTGGAATTACTAATTTTTATGTTTTCAAATAAAAAATGAGTATTCATAAAACCCCCTACCTTTTATCCATGTAGAAAAAACCTTTTCTGATAGAAAAGTGGACAAAAATACCGACTAGCCCTTCCGTGCCTCATGGCCTGTTTAACAATCACATCAGAAATCACGTGACACAGTTTCAGTTTAGTGCTACAGAGAGCTGCTACTGCGGATTTAACTACTAAGGACCATCATGAGCTGTATCATCTAAGTGGATTTTCTAGATGGTATGATGACTTCATAATTTTAGAATAAACCCCAGAAATTATGAATTCATGAAATTACCTGTTTTATGACTGCTCCTTTGGGAATGTTAGCATAGTAAAGAATGAGAATACAGCTTTTGTAAAGTATAGATACTCTGCACATAGACCATATATATATGGACATAAAGATCATAGAATCATAGAAAGGTTTAGGTTGGAAAGGACCTTGAAGATCATCGAGTATAGGTTGCAGGCACATGCTTCTCTTCCTTTACGTATTCAGGAAGAAAGATTCTCTTTGATGATCTGATTTTAATAAGATTTACAAGGCAGTTATCATTAAACAGGCAAGTTGATTTTCACATCCTAGGGAGATTTTATGAATTGTGGCAAATTCCCAGAGTATATAGTCTCCTCATGTGTTGCTAAGCCTAATATCTAGTTTATATGTTAGATGCATGTCTGGTGGTTCAATTTAAAGCTTCTTGCAACAAATCTATGATTAAAATGGTCTTTGTCCTAACAAGATCATGATGGAACTGGAATATCCACATTACAACTAGCTGATCATCCTGCCTATGATAATTCTTTTTGCTGATCCTTTCTACCAACTTTATATAGGGTTTTGTGTGGAGATATAGGGACAGGTGATATTAATATGTCCCTCTTCAGGCTACTTAAGCGTCTGCATTTCCCTACCATACTGTAAATTCCATTTAAATGTAGTTCTGTAGGTCCATCACTTCTCACAAATCACTGCTCTTCATGGAGCCTTAAGAAAGGAACGGGAAATGTTTTTTTGACTTTGAATGTCTTTGCCATATGTTGATCAGTAATTTGTCCTTCCATGGTTATTTTGCTTCTGCAGCCTTCAGGCATTCAAACATCAGGTGTAGACCAGTGAAGTCTTGGAACTAAAATGTCATTTTGAGCTTTCAGATATTTGCTGAGAACGAAACCAAAATTCAAATGGATAAGAAAGCTGATTTAGGCTGCTGATTCTAAAAGGCTGTCTTGGAAAACAATATTGCTATGGGAAAATGGCACTGACTTATTTTTAAGAATTTGCACAGTGTCAGTAGCCAGAGTAGCAGGATGTCTTGTATTAATGAGATGATAATTTAGATGCTTCTCAGTCATCCAGTGTTTGTCTGTCTTGTTTTCTACTTGAAGTGCTGTGAAAGTTTTAGTACAACCCCCTTCTCTCTACTAAGACAATAACATGCTTTGCAGCCTATACCGTCAAAGCATCAGGGACCTATGACACTGTGATGGCAGATAAGTAAACATATTGTTACTCAGTGACTGCTGATTCTTCAGACCACCAGATGCACTAAAGTTACTCTTGATAACTTGGTTAAAGTATGCTGAGAGAGCTTCTATTTTGAGTATATGATTATACTAAAAGAAGGAAAATCTTGCATTATTGTTGGTCCTGGAATAGATTTTTGCTCCTGTACTGATGGTTGAATCAGCAGTCTCCTCCTCCTACTTCATAGCTTGTAACAGAAAAAACACTGTCATTTAAAACCTGTTTATTCTGTAATCAATCACATGTTTTTGCCTTGAGGCATTTCTTTGAGAAAACAGTTTCATTTAATAAGCTGCTTGCAGTACTCCCTAACATCTTTGATTCATTAAAACAAGCAAGAGGGACAGAGCATGGTTAAAATAATACCATTCTAAAACTGAAGTCTCAAAATTGTAGATATGTAATTCACTTAGAGATACTAGAGGTGCAATATCATCTTTGCATGTCTTACAGAGTCCCTTTTTTATTATCTTAGTGTGTCAAAACTAATTTAGAAAGAACTGAAGTATATAATTGTTTACATACCTTCATGTTTCAGGAATTCCATGAGGAAAGGAAAATGTACACATCACTCTTAGTTATTATAAATCAAATAGTGGTGTTCAAATAAATACAGACAAAATCTTTGCAAAAGCTGACAACAGAGTTGTTTGAAAATTCTTGTACTTGTTAATCAATTCTTAACAAGTGTAAGTAGTAAGTCTTTTCACAGAGAATGTATCCGAGTTCGGAAATGATGCATTAGAATCATTGCATCAGCAATAGCATTCCTTAATTCAAAATTTCACCAGGACCTGGATAATTTTTTTTTAGATTTTATTTTGATTTGATATTTTTCAATCAACAAAGTCTCAGCTTTAAATAAAACACTGCATACCTAGCCAATGACAGGTTACTCAGTATGCACACTTAACAATCAAAATTGGTTTTATTAGTGCTACAGCACTATCCTAATTTCCATTTCTCATCCTGCAGTCTTTCAGATGAAATGAAACCATGGATTTTGGACTGTTTTATCTGCCAGGGCATTTTTCTACATCAGATAAGTTAACAAAGGGCAGAATGATATCTTCTGAAACTGACAACTGATTTTGAAGCTGCGGTTGCATATAGATAAGAAGCTATTAGCAATCCTGTAAAATCAGTTAATTGGCAGTTTCATAAATAACGAGTTATCTAGAAAAAAGGCCAGACTTAATCCCACAGTTCTGCCTTCAGTGGTGATTCACCTTCAGTACAGGATGGTACTTAATTACATTTCATGAGAAATTTTGTGGAAGGGAGGTGTGTGGGTTGGTTAGATGAGTTATTTTTTCTGCGAGAGATAGAATAGCTCAGTATAGTGGCAAATAAGCAAAACTTGTAAGTGTTTGAGACTTTTTTATAGTAGATTAAACATATGATGAAAAAACACATTAGTTGAACTCAAGTAACTTCATGAAAGATAAATTTTCATTGAAAGGAAAGAATGGATTGGTAAGAACTGAAAAGGGAAAGGTGTCTGGAGGATTTGCTTTTACACTTTATTGTAGATCTGAGAACTTCCAGCTTGAGTATCTAATGTCAGTCTCAACAAAAATGACCCGTTCGGTGAGCTGAAGTCAGCATACACCTACACAGTTACATGCTCTGCCAGGTGATGATGTTTTTCTACATCAATGCAGTTTACACTATTGGTTGCTTACTGGAGTATTACTGCATGCGTTGTGTTAATGAGCAAATATAATAACACAAGACAGAGGGAAAGAATTTTCCATTTGATTTCATGGTGATTTACTATTGAGCAATCTTTTTTTTTCCACATGATTCCTTCCCATCCATTCTCAAAACTGGAAGACATTTTTTCATTGAAATTGATGCTATTTAGAAAGTGTGGGTTTTTTGGGGGAGAGGTTTTCTTAAAAGTAGAAAGTCACATTGAGTAAGGTCAAAATAAAATATTTGACCTTTTTCTCTAAGTCACTTGTTTTTAAAGCTGTTTTATATTGCAATACAAAAAGAAAAAGGAAAAAAGAGGCAAGATATTAGTTTCGCCTGACTGTTGTTGTTGTTGTATTAAAAGGGAGGTTTGTATCTGGTTTCTAAATTTTAAGCTTTAATCAAGTCAGTATATCATTTGTAACAAAAAACATTTTCTCGTATTTATGAAATGGTTTTGTTTATTTGAGATGCTGAATACTATTTACTGTCATTTGAGAAGAATTAAATATCATACTTCGACAGAAATTTTGTTGTGCCAAATGTCACAAGTTAGCTGTTCGCTGTTGTTCCCTTATCTAAGACCCAATCTTCTCTTGAACAGTAAGTCTCTCGTGGTGTTGGTTTTGAATAAGGTAAGCTTTGTTGCAAAGGAAGCTTTAGGAAACTATGCAGGCTGTGAGAGATTTTGTTCTCTACTTTGGTATCAATGGAAAGTCAATTTGTGCTACAGATTTTGTGTTTTTTTCTAATGGGTGTCTTTCAGACTATCATTTCTGGAAGCAGGGATTACACCTAAACTATTTTTTTAGGTTTATATAGGCAAATAGAAAAAATTAACTGTAGCCTGCCAATGTTTTCCAGATACAGAGGATTCGCTTGGGGTCAATTTAACAAGCTACAGATTTCTATTATGAGAGTCAGTGCTATTTTCGGTAAAAGACAGTAACACTGGCAAAAAATACAAGTAGTATTTTTTTTTAACCTTTAGTTACATTATTGAGGCAGTCATAGAATGACAATATCTGTGAGCTTGCAATCAGATTGAATCAGAGATGTATTTTCACATGCTATATAGGCATATGCAAAAAGACAATACCAAAGATGATAGAACAATAGGAATAAAATGTGAATTTTAAGGAGACTGTGGCTGCACAAGGAATGATGGCTAACACTCAGACAGAGACAGAGTTCTGCTGCACTTGGGGGGTTTTGCTCATCTGTCCATTATTGGAGGAAAGAAGGGTGTTTTGTTTCATTTTTAAAATATTGTGGACCACATAACAGGGAACTCTGAATTGTTCTGACTTCAGACGGACTGGGCGTGTGCCTAAACCTGGGCATGGGCTAAGTGTCCAGGGTGATACTGAGATCTGTGCTAACCAGTACAGGGGAGCATTGAAGAGAGAGGGGTGATATAAAGAAGAGGGGTGATATAAAGAGAGGGGAAACATAAAGTAGAAAGAAAAGTATTTGGGGTGTCAGCCAGAGCTACTTTATGTAAAGACAAAGATGTTGATTGACTTCCACATGTCTTGGTGTTCACTTCCATTATTTCTTCTCTATATGAAGGGTAGCATAGAGAGAAAGTGATTATGAAAGTGGAGAAACTGTTGAAAACATTTTCTGTTTATCTATTATTTTACAAAGAATAAATGCAAACAGAATATTGTTTTTGAAGGCTTTTTTTTTTTTTCATTTGGTTACTACAAAACGTTGTAATGGATTGATATGGGAAAGATTAGTTTGCATACTGAGGCTTCCAGGGTATGTGTTTCTGCATTCACATAAGGCTTCTGTTTTCATTACTGCTTTTAGCGGTAGGAGTCTGATGCACAATAAAAATAGTTTGTCACAGTTCTCCATCTCGCACTGAGATTTTGTTCTACTTCATGAATTTTAAACCTGTCAAAAGCTTTAAAGCATTTCAACAAAAAAATGCTATCTGCTATATAAAAATATTATCTTTATGAGGTGGGAACAAAACAGTTTTAATTTGACTATTCCTCAGCTGTGGTCTGCTTCTTCTCTACTCTATTTTCTATGTGTTGAGGTAGAAAATTCTTATATAACTTAATTGATAATAATTGCTATTTTTTGGCTGTTTTCCTATATTGCAGTGGTTTCACATTTTGTGTATTTTTTTCTGTGTTATGTAAAATATGGGGATTTTATAAATATGGTTAGGAGTTTTATCGAATTTGAAAGAAAATACTTAAAAAAACAGCTTCCCTTTAGGAGCTATGAATATTTACAAAGATGAAAGTGGTATAATAAAATAAAAAGGATTGGTGGGGTTTTTGTTTACTTTTTTGTTTTAATTTTTAAGGAATGCACTCTCACTGAAATTAACATATCTAAAATTCTAGGTCTATGTTCAATTTCTTATGCAAGTACATAAATAAATTTGTACATATCTGTCTATATTTATACATTCTTTTTATTGGAGTTTTTTCAATGTGCTGGGGATGCTTCATAGGGCCTACAGCATTGTGGATGATTTGAAAATGTTGTAAGTCTGGGCAATCAATATATTCTTGGTTTATGAAATTGACATCTAGTAGCAAGAAGAAATGCCTTGCTGCAGAAATCAATAAATATGTACTGAACGGCTTTTCCTGTGAAAATTTTGTGCTGAGCTTATGGCATAGATGAAACCTTCTTGTTCACGGGTTCGCTTTAAAGTTTGTTCTTAGGCAAATGCAGGTGGGATGCCTCTCCTGTGAGTCTCACTCCAAGTTAATTTTGTTAAAAGCACAGCCTTTCTGGTGAAATGGCTAGAGCAGAGGACATCATGGGGATTCGACATTTGTAAGCTGTCAGATGCATGAGGTTATGGAGAACAACATTTGTTGTATGGCTTACATAAAGCATAGTTTGCGTAAGACAAATTCTAGTTGTTTTCTATTTTTACTGACAAGCCTTTTGTTAGGTTTCTGAGTTACAATGCAGTAGAAAGGTGTCCCCTTGGCTGTGAAACATGGAAGAGACTTAACCATTGCAGGGTCCACCTTCAAGCATGGTAATGTTTGGCAGGGCTAGCCTGCAAAAGTTGTACCCCTGTACTCCTTCTCTCAGATGAGGAAGAAGGTGTTGGTCTGTGCTGAAGAGGCTGAGTAGGCAGCACTGAGACAGGATGAATCCTCATTGCTCAGCAGAGCTCTGTTGTGTGGGACACGTCACCTGTCCAGGAAAAAGCTCCTATCGCAGAACATTGCTGAACACAGACTCAGAAGGGAAAGGACAGATGATTGGGCTCTATAGAAAAAGAGCTGTGGGAGTCTTAAAATGAAGAAAAACTGCAAAAAGCTCCTGAAGTGGAAAGAAAGGGCCAGCCCAAGTCTAACGGGGTCATCAGAAAATGCTTGCCTTTAGGGACTATGTTGTATATGTAGAAGGGGAATTATGAGATACATCTTGTATTCCCTGTACTGTTTTCCATGTTTCCTTCCAAAGTTCACCACACAGGAGACATTTAAAATTAGCTAGTTCATTATTTGAGTTTTTAATGTATTCTGTTGTGTTACAGGATGTATAGGCTGGCATGCGGATGTGGTTTGTTAATTGAAAACAAAATCTTGATGGGTCTTTGAAAAGTGATATGCATGTACACGTGAAGCAAATTTAACTTTCATCTACATAAATGGGCCACACAGTTGGTATGATATGGGGTACAAAAGCTGTCTATGTTAGCTCTTCCTCTTGTGTGTAGGCTCAACAGAAGACTAACTAGTTCATTCTTTAATTCTGGATGAATCCGTGTTGCAGATTTTCTTCTCAAAATTTGAAAAATATTTAGCTGAGATGTGATTCCTTTTAATAGTGCTGGGTTCCTGTAATACAAGGATTGAATTTGTCTTTTAAAACCTTCTTACATATGACTTCTGTAAATGGAAATAAGCTGGAGAAATTAATTGTTGCATCAGAATTAATATAGTGAGATTTTTCTATGAGCCTGGCAGAATATGCAAGGCTGAAAAAGGCTTGGGTCTCTGATACTTTTTTTTTTCTGTAATTTTAATATGGATTTTGTTTCTCATTTCTCTATGTGATCGAGAAAGAAACAGAAATGTTCTAGCTCTTGAAATGACAGGAATGATATCAGCATGTTAGCTGAATGGCAAATTCTCAATAATTGGAAATATTTTCTTTGTGAAAGTGCTTTATGAGATGGTTTTCACTGAATTTTCTTTTTTTCCAAAGTAAATAGACGTTTGTTCTGGTATAATTTTAGGAGAGCTCATGTAAAAAAAGATACATGCTCATTGTATGCATACTCATTTTAACTATGTTTAGAAGAGTTTATTCTAAGGGACAATTGCACAACACAAATATTGTTTTGTTGTTTGAAATTTTGTCACAAGAATAATTTAAGTTTGAAGCTATTGTCTGTAAGCTATACCTATGTGAGAAAATCACAGTGATGTTAAGAATGTTCTGTTGGCCATATCTTGTCACTGAACCAGGACTGAAGCTAATATTTATAGGTCAGTGTCAAGGGAGGAAAAGGCCTATTGTTTACTGACCTTCAAGCAACATATTTCTTCTAAAGCCAAAATAGAGTGAAGACTTAAGATCTGACAAAAACATGCACCATTCAGTTTGTCTGTAGAGTAGAATTTATGTTTTGTTTTTAAGACTGAACATTTTTGTTTGGGCCCTGAAAATTATATATTTATAGTTTTGAAAATGTTCAAGGCACTTACCATAAAATAGTAAGACTTTGTGGAAACAACTATTCCTATTATCGTGAAGAACATTTGTGTGCTTTGTTTTCCAAACTTTTGCCATCTGTAGCAGTGATTCTACACATTATTGCTTCCATTATCATTTTGAAGCATGAGTAAATGTCCCTTTCCTCTTTCTAGATCAAGGACAAGTTATGCCCTTAAGATCGAACATGTGTTCTCGTTCATGCTTTGCAATTTGTCACTTATACATCTGATTATCCCAGTGCTAGAGAGAAGGGTTGAGTTATTGTTGCCATCTATATTATATTTAAGAATTAGACTTGCACAGCTTCTTTCTTTTTTTCTTTTAATGTTATTTATCTCCAGTCACGTACAAATAAATCCTGAATTATCTTTTCCCAGCATAGGGTCACTGAAACTGATTTTTATCTTGTTTTTTAAAATATTAAACAGCAGTAGTCTTCATCTTTTAATACAGCTTCTTTTCTGATTTCTTGACAAAGCATAGTGAAACATCTGTTGTTTAATGCTTTGGAGAGAAGTGCTGGTTTGTTGAAATAGTGCTGAAAAAGTGCTGGTTTGTTGAAATTTACCAACCAAAGACTTTTCCTGCTTGGGAAATGCTCTGACCCAAAGCTTATGAAAATGTCATAAGCTTCAGATCTGTACCTTAAGTCTCCTCACAAGATACCTGATTACATTGGGACTGATGTTATGGATATGTTTAATTACCTATTCATTCACCTTTTCCATAACCCAGGTGATTCGCCGCACACATCTTTTCTGCTCCTTGGTAGACTCAGTTGGTCCTAGGTAGGGTGAGCAGCTGAGTGAGAGGAAGTCATGGTGGGAGAGAGGCCACAACTCTTCAGCCAGGGGATGTTTTCCACAGGTGCCTCTGCTTCAGAGATCTAAACTAGCCCCCTCTCACAAAATGAGCTGGCACATCCCCTCCGTGTCTCGTCAGCTGGAAAATCTGCACTGTTTATGTGGATGGTGCTGGAGACTTGGGATGTCTGAGGCTCAGGGATGAGTCTTTCTTTTTCTTGCTTGTGTGAATGACTCTTCATTTTCAAAGTATAATGAGCACAGCTGCACAGCATGTTCAGGGGTATGTGATATGTGTAGGAGTTGTTTTGTTTGGCTAGTGTTTTTTGCTGTTCTTGATGAAATGCTTTTTTTTTATTTTTAATATGATTGCTCTGTTTTAGGTATCTCAAAGCAAAAGCAGAAAGCATGACCTATGATGAAGCCTTTTTAAAAATGTAGAGCTTTTTCATCACTTTCCGTGTGATAATTTGCCATTCAGTTCAAGAATGAAGAAATCCCAATACTGTCAACTGCTCAGGCAATGGAAAGGAAAAGAAATGCTTGAAACAACAACAAAACAAAGATGCTCAGCAGAAACAAGTGACCTGACACTACTTCTAAAATTGCCAGTGTGTTGCTTTTAAGTGCGAGCTGACTTCATGCACCATGAAGCAAGGGCTTCTTTAATGTTTTTGCAAAAGACTCTTCCCCTCCTACATTGTAGATATTTTAGTTAAATTCCACTCTTACATTTAATTATAGTTATTGCAACATAAGGTTCTATTTCATTCACATTTCTATTTCACTTGTGCTAATTTTATGTCTAAGTTTACATTAGTTGTGATATGTTCCCATCCAGCTTTTAAATTATTACGTCCAGGAGCATCCCTTTTGCATTTCTCCCTGCCATATTCTTGCACATTTCTTCACTCAAAGTTCACCTAAAAGCATTTTTTATTGTATTCTGCTCTACCAGCCTTATGTATCCTGTATCACTTGGAATTCTATATAATCCTCTGTACCCAGTGAAGGTAAATGGTAAATCCTTGAAAAAAATAAATTTATCCCTTTCTTTTTTTTATGGTTCTAGACACAATATCAACCTTGAGATAATATTTTCCATGGAAACATCCCTAAGAATGTTAAAGTTGGCCCATTTATTAGTGATTGCTTACAACAGGTATTCTTTTTGATGGAGACTTCTATTACCTTTTGGACACTCACAAAATATATTATTTTGCAGCAACTAATTAAGATTTTCCTTCCCAAAATGTATTCCTTGGGAGTGGGGAGATAATATTAGCATGCCAAAGGATCATTAGAAAACAATGAATATGCAAATCTAATTTCTTTTCATATTGCAAACACCTGACCTGAAGCAAGAAGGGAAGGATAGCGCTTTGATGCGTTCTAAAATAATAAAACCCCCACATTTCCTTACACGAATGAGGTATGCACAAACCATATTTTTTTTAGTACTTGTTTGTACCTAGCAATTAACATGATCTGAAACCATGTTTTCCTTATTCCTCTCAGAGCTTGATATTTCCCGGTACCTGGCAGTCACAATAGGCTAAAGCAATCCCATTCCCCAACCTTCATTTCCATTTATCCACTGTTATTTTGTTACTTTTTATTCCTTCTGTAAGACCATTCGAACCACCTCTATACCGGAGGTTCTTCCTTTTCTGTTTGGAGCACTCAGTCTTTGAATGACTGTTTTTGCTTCCCTCTCTATCGTAGAATAAATATCTAACCATAAACTGGACTGAAGGATCTCATTCGCCTACAATATTGAAAGGTCTTCTAAAAACCTATTAAGGGCTTCCAACACCTTTTTTCATAGGACTCGGAAACAGCTGCTGCATCCTTTAATTACTTGTTAACATAGGGCACTTACAAAGGGTCAAATTATTTCCATATAAATTAAAATAGAAAGTATTTCTTCTCATGAGAGAGGTAATTGTAAAGCAATTTTATAAATTCCAGGGAAATAAGGGCTGGTAGTGTGGAATCCATAGCTTTGGGCGAGTAGACATCCTTTGCATTGTAAGCAATTATTGATTTCTTTCAGCCATCAGTGGAAGCACAGCAATAGACAACAGTTTTGATTCACTTGTGATCTGTGGCACTGATAATTGTTAAACGAAGCTTCTGTCATGTTACTGAGTTCTGTGTTTGAAAGATACTCAGTTTGAAGATTAGAGGGAATGCCTGTTTGCATAACCACATCTGTGACAGGAAGGGAATCAAGCCCTAGGTTCTGTTGCAGGGTAGGAATAAGAGCATTTTCATGAAAGTCTTTTGAAGCAATAGAGAAGCTTCCCCGAAGTGCATTTTTGTTAGCCAGTGATAAAGTAAAATGTTAATGAACAAAATTTTAATTTGTTATCCTGGTTTTCTTGGTTAGGAACACCTTCACTAGGGGTGCTTTACTGCAGTTAATTTACTGCATTACTTTATAAAAAGCAGAAATACAAAAGAATAGAAATTGCAAGTAATAGATTTATAAGTAAAGAGTTGATAACTGTTTATCTCACAGTTACTGCAGAACATCTGTTAAGTTAATTTGGTGTAGCACTAGGCTGGTATAAAATGATCCTCTTGCCTCTTTCTGGATAAAGTTTTATATGATAACCATGGTCCAGTCTAGTCAGAGACTAGGGTTTTTTTCAGTTCATGATAGTTTGCAGAGTTTGGGATTTTTTAATATCTTTGAATATTTTTGTTTGCAAATAATGTATTTAAATATTTTTGCATCAGTTTTAAGAAATTTGTTTTATATGTCATTCTTAAAAATAATGAAGGACATACCTGGTTTGTAGTTGGATTTATAATAGATATTCTGTGTGTTATTGTCAATACCACTTATGAGTAGTTTTGGTTGTGAAAAACTACCATATAGATTGCACTTGTTCAACATTAGTTTGCTTTACACAAAAAATTGAAGTTGCACTTTTTTTATGTCTTTATGTGAAAGAAGAAATATACATGAATATTTAGACCATTGTCTGTGTAGTCCCTAAACCAGCCAGATCATGAGTCCGTTGAAACGAAGGAGAACACGCCCCATGGGCTTCTCGGAGTCCTATTAGAAATGAAATGACACACACAAGTTAGCTTAATTGCAACATATTGCTGCTTCTAGATCAGAGCAAAAAATTGTGAAACAAACTATTAAGTCATGAGAGTCTGCATTTATGTCAGCCTACTATGCTTTCGGGAAGCAGATTTGAATCACTTCATGTTCAGATCCAAACAAAAACACATCACAGTCTGGGTTTTAAGTGGAGTACCTCCTTGTACCTCTACTGTCTTCAGTCAAGTAGCATTAATTAACTGTACCTAAAGTTGTTGATCATTTACATTTGGTAAATCTCAAGAAGGTTATAGATGCAAATAACTATGCAAATCTTTACTCTTAAGAGGAACAAGTTTTGTTCTTATGGGAAAATGCGGAAGAAATCCCCATAGCAGATACCTATTGTATTTCTCTTCGTGCCTTTCACAGAGGATAAATTATGTGGTGTGGAATACCTACACCTCAGAGAATGAAGACCTGATTCCCCCTTGAGGTTTTTGTAAAGGTTGCACAGGACTATAAGGGGATTTAAGAGAAATGAAGTTTCAGAATATTGTGTCATGCCTGCACCTTTCAACTTACCCGTGCTAGGAAATCTGGTCATAGACTGAAACTAATATTTTCTAGGGAAAAAGTAGAGTTAAAAGACCCACTATGCTTTTGAAGTGCTTAAAGATTTGTCTAAGTTATTCTGTAAATTTAAAAAAGAACCCCCATGGGATAAGCAAGTCTTCATTCTTTTTAATAATTGCACTAATCATTGTGCAATTGGCATTGGGGATTGATCTCTACTTATGGAAGAAGAATGGCCAAGTACCTAATTGGATACAGCTGTACACTGTTTAGGCTTATTTTTAGAATCCAAGAGAATAATGAGACATTTCAGATACTGTGGAATCCTTAGCAGGATTACATGAACTCACTAAATCCATCTCGAAAATTGTGAATTACATGGTACATTGATTTGCAAATTATCTCTATAACTCATCCCTCACGTAACTTCACTGATGTCAGTGAAATTGCAGTGCTCACAAAAAATGGCACATTTTAACCCCTTTGCAATAATAGTTTCAAAACATGGCTTTTTGCTTTGTTTCTTAATGATTCTTAAGCATGTTACTGATCCTCAACATCAGATAGTGGGGTGGTTGACCTTGAAGCTTTGTTGAGGCATGGGACTGAAAAGCAAGAGATATGTCTTTAAATTACCACTATTTCTTTTTTTCCCCCTCATTGTGGGTTTACCCCTTACACAATCTAAACAGTTGTTCTAACCTGTGTCTTTCTATAACAGTCCTCAGGATTGCACCATCACTCTACTCCTCCCTTCTCTAGGCTCCTTTGTGATTTGGTCTTTTTCACATACTCTCTATTCCGTAGTGAAATCATATCTCACCACTGTCAGCATTTTGCTCTTTATTGATCTCCAGAACAGTGCAAATCAGCTGAAGTAAGGTCAAGAATGCAGTTTGGTTTGTTTTGTTGGGGTTTTTTTGAGCTGTCAGAAATGAGAAGTGTAGAAGATACAGTATGCAGAGAAGTAGCTCTGACATTTCCCCACAAATAAGATGATGAGCTGTTTACAGCAGTGTGATTGGCCTGTCAATATTTCAATAAAGTCTTTCCTATAAAAATGTTGACTGATGATACAAGCTCTCACTGTGCTTGTCTTTAAACTGCAGAACAAGCTGACAGTGTTATATTAGAGTTGTGTGAAATGGGGTTAAAATAGAAGGATGTAATAACAATGGTTAATTCAGGATCATAATTAAAAAAACGCGTTCAGGTGATTCATGAGACAGCTGAAACTGAGCCATCACTAGAAAACACTCCTATGTCTGGTCATCAGTCTAAGAACTGCCTCCTTGGTAGCCGAACAACAGGAAACTGTTTCATTTGATAACATGTTATGTGTGTGGCAGACAAACACAAACGGCCAGATAAGGGGAAGAGGCAACAAAAAAATCATTCATCTTGTCCTAGTTTTATTGGCCAACACAGCCTGAGGCAGCCTCCTGGCTGTGGTAGCACCCGGAAATATCTTCTTGCAGCCTTGGTGGGCTGGGCTAGGTTTCTCAGCAGGCTCTTGAGAAAACAGACTGTTTTACAGTTCACCTGGGCCTCTTAGAGTATTGTCTGGATGTTTTCAATCACAACAACAAAATTGTTTCTGCTTTTGTTCCGAAAAAAAAAATCATGGAAATGAGACTTCTGTATTTCTTGTCAAGTAGGGAAAATGACATTGACAGCATGTTTGGTCCAGTAGGGAAATTTGCTGTTCAAGTGCTTGTCTTACTGTTCAGATAAGAAGATGGATCAAAACAAAGCAAATTGATCTCAAACTCTCCAGAGGTGATGCCCGCTGGTTCTCAAACCAGCATGTTTGGTCCAGTAGGGAAATCCTGGGCTGCATAGGGAAGAGTGTGGCCAGTAGGTCGAGGGAGGTCATTCTCCCCCTCTACTCTGCACTGGTGAGGCCACAACTGGAATACTGTGTCCAGTTCTGGGCTCCCCAGTTCACGAGAGACAGGGAACTGCTGGAGAGAGTCCAGCGTAGGGCAGCTAAGACGATTGAGGGATTAGGGCATGTCCCTTATGAGGAAAGGCTGAGAGCACTGGGACTCTTTAGCCTGGAGAAGAGAAGGCTGAGGGGAGACCTTATTACTGTGTACAAGTATCTAAAGGATGGGTTGAAGGAGGATGGAGCCAGACTCTTTTCAGTGGTTCCCAATGACAGGACGAGGGGCAATGGGCACAAGTTGGAACATAGGAGGTTCCGTTCAAATACACGGAAAAACTTCTTTACAGTTAGGGTGACAGAGCACTGGCACAGGCTGCCCAGGGAGGTGGGGGAGTCCCCTTCTCTGGAGAATTCCAAGACTTGCCTGGATGCAGTCCTGAGTAATGTGCTCTAGGCAATCCTGCTTTGGCAGGGGAGTTGGACTAGATGATCTCTAGAGGTCCCTTCCAACTCTGGAAATTCCGTGATTCCGTGAAGTGCTTGTCTTACTGTTCAGGTAAGAAGATGGATTGAAACAAAGCAAACTGATCTCAGACTCTCCAAAGGTTATGCCCACTGGTTCTCAAACCAGCAGAATCGGGTGCCACTACAGGACTTGAAGAAAGGCCGGCTGCTAGATGGAATGAAGGATCAGAGGTTTAGTGTAACTCCTTACTCAGCAAGTGACTGTTCTTGTGTTAGTATGCAACGTGCCTTTGAACACCTACCAACCCACAGCTAAAGGGAACTTTATGAACTACATTCATATTAAGACTTTAAGTGGAAGCTCTCTAAAATGCAAGGTGCAAATAACCAAAAGCCTGTTTTCACTGCTCTGTGAGTATAAACAGTAGCTGACCTCTGTGATGACATTTACCTATGCTGGAGAGGAAGAGAGAAATAACTCTCTTGTGTCAACAATACTCATGAGTTATTCTATCTTTCCTCAGGAGTGAAGATAAATGTCATCATAGAGATCAGCAGCCACATAATGTACAAAGGATAGCAAATAGGTTGGATGTGGGTAGATGTTATTTATTTTCTTGAATTATTGATGACCTTTAAGCAGGGACACTAATACTGTAGGAAACATTTTCTTCAACAGCAGTTCTATTTACTTAGTATTTTTGTAGCCTTCAGAATTTCTGCCAATTACTATTTTATCACTTACTTAAAAAGATAATTTTCTCAGTGAGCCTAAAAAAAAAAATCATCAAATATTCATAGAGAATTTAACTAAACTATATCAGGATTTTCAGCATTCACTGTGATTGCAGTTAAGGAAATTATTTCCATTTAAGAAAGGGCATTTAAGCACATGCATGCTAAAGTCCATTGTGCATAACTGAAGTGCTCTTGTGGGGCTGGACTTACATAAGAACAAATAAACATAAGAAATGGTTCAAAAGCAGAGACAAAATGAATGCCTTTGGAGGTAGTATTCTAAGTTTGCAGCAGCAGTAAATTCAATTTTTTCAAAATGATTTGTTCTTGATGACCATAATACTTGAATATTAAAAGTAACCTGCAAGCCACTCCTTTCCTCTGTACTGTTTATGCAAATAAACAAGAATAAAGTTTTAATTTCCTTGCTATTATGCTTGAATGATAGAAAAACTCAATTAAGTTATTTCCAGTAAACTTTCATAAAATGCATTTAAGGGGAGTATACGACATTTTAAATTCAAGCTGCAAAAATAGTCTAAAGTTGTAAGTGAATAGAAATTGGTTCAGCTGTCAGTGACACTTAACTAATGGGGTTCCCTTCAAATCAGTTGAAGTTTATTTAGCTTAAAATGACATCAGGCACAGTTTTTTTTCTTTCCTGGTTAAGCATAAAGAAAGAAAGTCGATCTGAATGGGAAGTGTTTTCCCTTAAGTCACAAAAATTACTGATAATAAAAGAACGAAGCTTTCCAGAACAAAGAATATTTATCAAATGTTGAAGTACTCTAAATTGAATCTAAGAAAATGCATTCTGTGTTGTGAAAGGAAGGAAATAGGAACTGTGTTTCATAATAGAGCATCTATCCTGTGAAAAAATACTGCAGAATTTAAAGAGCTCATCATATGATTGTGAAAGGCACTGTGATAATGGAAAATGAGCTTATTTTTGAAATGTGGGAGATGCTGACTCTGTGAGTTGAATCTGAGTTTAATCATGATCAAGCAAGTTTTTCTGGTGTGGTAGGAATACAAATTTTGGTCTCTGCTTAGTTTATAACTGTGAAAAGGATTAAGAGCTATATCATCCTAGTAAACTCAAAGAAGGAAGGAAAAGAAGTTCATCTAAGGAGAAGAATAATTGTACAGATCTGAGAGTTCCTCAAAGAAATGATAGAACATAATCACAAATTATTTTAATGCAGAGGAAAGGAAGAATGTGCATTAAGAAACCAATTTAAGGAAACCAAGAGCTCTGTATCAAACTCAGATGTAAGAAGATAATGTCAGCAAACAGAAATCAGGTCAGGTTACAAAGGATAAATATAAAGAAATAAAGAAAAAAAATAAAGTGGAAACAAAATACACAATCTCAAACTGAGATGCAACTAATAAAAGATACCAAGCATCTCAAGAAATATTTATGTTAGTACCATGATGAGAACCAAGGAGTTGGTCTGCTGCTGAGCAATAAAAGAAAGCTGATGTTGATAATTCTGAAATGTGTAATACCTTTTGTATCAGTCCTTGTAAAAAAAAGATCTATGCATTTTTGCAGTCATGGGTCATGCTCACTGTGAAACAGGAGAGGATCTGGTGAGAGGCTTAAGAAAATTAAATGTTTCAGATTGGCCTGGTGTAGAAAACTTCATCCTAAGGTACTTAAAGAACTGATTGAAGCAGTCTGGAACTGCTAGTAATTTGACAGACAAATGAGAGAGAGCAGAAAAACAGAAAAGGGAGAACGTAATTTGTATCTTTAAAAAGGGGGTGGGCAATGTGGAAGAAATTAGACATCTTAGCTTGCCTTTGAATTATTGGAAAAATTCTGTTTGTCTGTTCCCTGCTCAAAATTCTTGGAACTGAATAATTGTAGGCACTTGAAAGGTGACAAGGAGATTTTTAACATACACACAGAAGGCTCTAGATGAATCCAAGCTTCCTTTCTGACAGGATAAGGACCAGTCTATTTAGGAGAGAAACAGGAGCTGTCATGTATCTTTGCACTAGTAAGGACTTTAAAAATTATTATAATTTATTTACTGTTTGAAATTATCCCTTCATAACTAAGGAATGGAAATAGATGAAACTACCATGACAAAACTAATAAGAAAATTGTACTTTAGAAAGCAATTATCAATGGCTCATTCTAGAAGAGAGTACTAAGTGGAGTTTCTCAGAGGTCCACCCTGGGGCTCATTCTGCTCAGTATTTTCAGTAACCACTTAGATGATGGAATATGTTTATTAAGTCTGTAAATGACTCAAAGTCAGGAGGAATTGCAAATACACTAGCGGACACAGAATTAGAAATAACCATGGCAAGTAATGGAAATGACAGGGAAAAAATAAACGTGGACAAATGCAATATGATAGAGGATCATAGACTGAATTGAGCTGTTTGATGATGTTCAAAAAAGGCAGATCTTCTGGGACAGATGAAAAGGACTGTAGTCTGTGTACGTAAAAAGCAATCCTTCCATTTGGAGGCCCAGAACACTGTTTGGCCTTGAGCTCATCACTTCAAGGAAGATATATGGACAAATTGAAGAACATCCAGAGAAGACAAGCAAGAATGATCAAATTTACAGAAAATATGACAAATGAAGTTGGAGAAGAAGTTTCAAAGAGAAAGGAGCGGGCCCTTCTGTCACAGTCATCTTCAAATACCCAAAAAGACTGCTGCAAAAGCAAAATAGTTTGTTTTCTATGCCAGTAGAGGATAAGACGAGAAGCAGTGGCTTTGAAAATCAATAAGAAAGATTTGGAGAGGACTTGATGAAAACCCTTCTGATGATAATTAAATGCTGGAACAGAAAGAAGAGGCAAAGTCGACCTCACTCTCAGAATTTAAAAACACACCAGATAAGCATTTCGGGATTAACAAAATAGAGTTGTGACCTCGCCACAGCATGGGGATGGCTGAGGTGACATTTGTGGGTCCATTCCAACTTTATTTTTTGTTAATTTCCATAGCTTGAAATGAGGGGAGGGAGAAGATCAGCAACCTGTGTCAAGCACATTTAGTAAGGAAAGATGAGCAAAGAAACACTTCTCAACTATCATCCAGTTTGTGGTTATATTTCAGTAGTAGATAATGTTGAATTAGATACTGTTCTATGGCAGAATTTTTGTGGAATTGCATAGATCAGATGAAGATGAATCAAAAAATTATTTTGTAGACCTGTTATTTACTATTGCTATTTCCATTGCAACATATATGTGTACAATAAAAGTCTTTATCATCTAGTTAATAGTTCTGAAATTTGATAAGCATAGAGGATATTTCCTCATCCAAATCTCAGATAAACCTCGGGTCTGAGGTCCCTGATCTTTCAGCCAAAACATAGACAATTAATCATCATCTCACACAACAGACAATCTAGTTCTGCTCTTCATTTGTCTTTTCTGACCTCTGCTTGTAGTGAAATAATGAAGAACAGTTTTATGTTTAGAAAGCCTTGTTAAACTTGTTCACCTGACAGGTATTACCAACATTGGGTCTGCATCAGCATTATTTCTCTGATTTATTAGGATTACCAATTTACAGCAGTGTGAGTGGTATAAAAATCAAGCCTTGTAGTGCTTAATATAGTTTACCTTTTGCACAGGCAAATGACCACTTTTCTGAGACATTACAAGATGTTAGTCAAGATATACATTATAGTAATTCAAAGAGTGATTAAGCATATTTGTTTACCATTTGAAAGTTGGTAAATAGTTTTAACGATGTTTTGCAGCTGAAGGTTTAGCAATATCAGCATGTTCACTTCACTTATTTATGTTGGGGCTTGACTTTGTAAATTTGCACTTCTAGTGTTAAGCGTGGAACAACATTAAGGCCCTGAAAATTTTCCTCTGTAATGTTCAGTAAGCGTTATCTGTGTGTAAATCCTGTATTTAATTCATATGTAAATTATATGCAAATATACCATTATCATATTAGTCATATGGAAAATGTCAAAAGGATTTCTAGTATTAAAGTTCAGAATAGTGAAAGAGGATTAACACATTTGATTGTTAATTGTGCATCCTTAAATAACTCTGTAATCTCCTTATTTTTAATACTTACATTTTAGATATAGAAAATAAATAAAGATGTATTTTCCTTTTCCTGTTTACTTTGAAAGTAGTATAAAATTGTTTTTCATGACACTGTTTACAATCTGGGAAACACAGTGAGAAGCCAATGAGCATTTTAAAATGAAAAGTCAATAAAAAAATGAAATTTGGAAGCAAAACAAATGCTGTAGGGATGTGGAAACTTTTGACAATTGTATGCAACCATCAAAATCAAAGGAAGAGATGCGAATAAGGTGACAGATATGAAATTATGTATCCTTTTTTCTCTGCATTTAAAAAAGATAATGGAGAATACTTGGTGACCAGGAAATCTAGAAAGACGTCTATTGAGTATCATCTTTCAGGGGCAGGGGAATCTTTACTGTAGTCATTTTAGGACAAAAGTACTGACCTGTGGTTCACCATCTGTTTGCTCATATCCTTCGTCTGCCAGCAGTGTTCTTCTCATTGGCTGTCAATGTACTGAGAATATTAGCTATGATCTAGTCTGTGAGGTACAACTAATTGTATTGAGTAGGAATAGCACCCAGCCTTTTCCTGTACAAAGTTAGGTGTTTGACATTAACTAGTTAGTGTCAGTAGCTGATTGGCATGTTTCTAACCACACCTGATTTTGGTAATTTTTGGTTTTATGTATTATGACAGAGTGACCACTGAGCAGCTTCAAAAAAAGTTACATCCAAAACTTAGCTACAGTTCTTGGAAATCTTCCTTATTTCAGAAAGAAGAGGACTAGACATATGTTAAAAACAAACAAACAAAAAACCCCAGTCCTGTATTTCTGAAAGTACATCTGTCCCTTAATTGGTTTGGAACAGAGTGGGTGCAATTTGATAGCTTCAGTGGAATAAAGTACAGGAGTTTCTCCAAAGGCTTTTGGACATCAGCTGAAGGAATTTCTATGCACACCAATTGGCATTGCAGTAGATGAAGCTACTGGTAACATCAAATAATCATGACATGATTCTCTGGTGTCATGTTGCTTCCGTTGCCACACTGTACCAAGGACTGGGACTGGTGGTGAGATTCTCATGCATCTGTTTGCTGCAGACGTCACTGTGCAACACTGCAGCCATTGCACGTAACAGGAGCAAAACAAGTCTCCACTTTTTAAAAATTAGTCTGCAAAAGAATGCATGGTGAGCTGTATGTGTTTTGTGCTTGTTTGTGAATGCCTAATGACTTACAGGAAATGTTTAGAGGCAAGGAACAAGAATATTTTTAACATTCAATCAAATACCCTTTTTATCTTTGAAATGACACTTCATATCAGATCTTAATATGGCTCTTCTTGTATCTCTATGAATTTGGAGATAACACATTATAAAACTTCCTTTTTTTTTTTTTTAATCTTGCTTTCTTCATAACTCAATTGTTTTCCAGGGGACAGCTGAACAAGAAAGGAAACAAATTGTTTCCTACTGTATATTCATGAGTTAATCTGAACAATAGCCACATATCCGGATATACCACATCATTGGGGATATTAAAGAATTAGAAGTAAATATACTACACATCTTATGAACTTACTGCATATTTTATTAATATAATGTACTGCTTTCAGTATGGTAAGTGCTTCTAGGTCTAGCACTTACCTGCATTCCATCTGTTGTTTAATTTGTTTTCATAACAGCGTTATTGGAAAAGTAGTCCTTCCATGAATGATTCTCAAGAGGCTCTAAATTCTCTTTTTAACATGTTGTATTTACAGACACTGCTACCTATATGTTTGTATCCTAAATAGCACTATTTATATATTTGTACAGTTTGTTTTTGTGGCAGTTGGTAAGTGCATGTGATTGCATCAACATGATGCCCCCTTCTTCTATTTAAGGCTTATAATACATTCCAGAAATCCTGTTCATTGAATTACATCACCCAGATAGATATGCAGAAGTGTGACTGTAAATATTGATGAAGTCACTCTAGAGTTAGCAATTTGAAAAAAAAAAAGACAGCACAAATAATCATGCCCTTTTAAACCATTTTTTAAAATGATTTGAAGAATTTTCTTCCATGATCCAATATTTCAGTGCAAATCACAAACTCCAAAAAAATCCAGAATTTGCTTGTTTGAAATAGCACAACTGTTACTGCCTTATTTAGGAAACACTTGTTTCTACTTGCTTACAGTTGTGGGATGCTACTGAAACTGTTCCCTCACCTGCTGAAATGTCTCTCTATGAATATAATTTTCTTTTTGCATGAGTTACAATAGAAGTAGTTCTCCCAATGTACAAGCACATTCTTGAGACTTTTGGAATATGCTTTGGGGTGTGATGAATATCAGGCACTCCGTAGCAAGAGAAAGAAGTTAGAAGCCAAGATGAACATTTCTTCCCCTTTACAGAGATCAACCATTTTCACAGTAGAGGAGTCCTTCTGCATCTGGTAGGGTATGCATGCTTAAGCTGCTTTTCCAACCTGGGAAATACAGAGACTTGAACACAGCTCTTTATTTTTTAATCATCTGTTTAGTGGTTATTCTTAAGAATTCTTCTTTTCTTCTTAGTTGGAAAAAGGGCATCAGAGACCAGATAAAGCCTCTGTTCTCTTTGAAGTCAGCGTGTGCCTGAGAGAGATTTTTGATTCTGAAAAATCAACATTTACTAATGAAAAGGCTGTGGTAAAATCATTGTTAACCAGCCTACGCTTACCACTTCAACAAAAGTTCTGTCACCTGCTGCTACTTGTAAGTCATTTTTTTTTAAGATGCTGACGAGAATTATATCTACTCTAGGCATAGTATGAACCTTATACTGTATTTCAAAGGCCATGGAAGGAATCTTAATGAAGAAAGAATTTTTTGATTTTAAAATACACTAGAAAGTAACAAAGTTAATTAAGGAATTTTTTGTTTATGAAGATATTCTTCAATGCATACTTTCAATAAATGTGCTTGAAATTATAGCATATGTTTTAAACTTCAAAAATTGCAGAAGGCAGAAAAAATGTTGGATGAAACTTCATGAGATAAACACACAGTACACAACCAGTACTTATAGAAGAAAGACTGCGAAGAGAGCAGTTCTTCAAAAAAGACAGACTAAACTGATTCTGAAAACAATCTCTGAGATGCAATAGAGCGGTCTTCACTCACGTGTCAAGGTCTTCTAGTGCAACTGCCAAAGGGAAGGGTGGTTTTATTGTTTACATGACTTAAATCATCCTGTCCTCTGATTTAAATCAATGGGTTCCTGAGTCATGCTGGCCTCAGCACGACACTCTTGGGTATTTTCACAGTTTGATGAACTATTTCTACTTGTCTACTATTTCTATGTCTGCATGTGTTAATAGGAGGGGAGAGGGAAGAAGGGTCTTCTAAAAGGACGTTGAAAGGCAAAGACAGATATTCAGGGAGATCGATGGAAAATGTATGGCCTAAGCATGTTCTGAAAAGCTGCTTATGTCGTGTTTAAAACTGCGGGTGCCCAATTTAAAGCTGTAGGGATAATATTAAGCAACATGTAAGAGCTTTTAATATGAACTTCTTGAGCCTTTTATAAGTTTTAATATCCAACCAATTGTCGCTTGATCTGTTTCTTATGCTATAAGTTGCTTTTTATTTGTTTCTTTCCCTGGTGCAAGAATACACTGTAAATTACAGGCAATGTAAATAGCTGATAAAAGAGTGCCATATTGAGGCTTGTTAGGTGAAATTGTAACCTAAATTATATTAACACAAAGAGAATGAACTGCAGGTTCTGCATTTTTCAAAAAAAACCCAAACCAACACCCAAGTCCTTCACAAATTATAAACGTAGGTATTTAATTCCTTGAAATACTGACTTTTTGTATGATTGTGTGTAAAAGAAAGAAAAGACTGCTAACAATGTGATGACCAAGACATCAGCAGAACAACAGAGAAGGAATTTTGCAATATAAATAAGATCAAGAGCATGCCTGTTTAGCTTGTTTCAGTGAATTATGAATCTTTTATTTTATCGTGACTGAATAGTATCTCAAAAATTGCAAATGAAAATCACCAACACTGGAAAGGAATTAAAAAGAAAAAAAAAAAAAAAGAAGAACAATCATACAAAGTGTAAGTAGAAGAATTTTTTATGATGTTTAATGAGGCATCATAAAGTTACAGAGGGTTATTACTATATGAAGACCCCCGTAATTGTTTGCTGTTGCATCTCAGTCATTACATTTCAAACAGGAGACAAAGCCATTGAAATTTTATATTCAAATCATTAAAATGCAAAGAAACAAAATTAGTGTGAGATAATACTTCTTTAACGCTTTTAGAAATCTGCTGTTGTGTGCAACCAGTTGAACGTACAATGAATGCACATGAGATCTAATCTGTTATTTTTAGACTTTGACACAAATACTGTTTTAAAATACTAGCTCAGATTTTATACTAATACTACTATAGAACTGGAGGCATACATGATACACCACATGCAGCTCTTTTCAATTCTTTGCAGCCTATGTCTTAAAATATTTGATGACATTTGTTTGCAAAACCATATGTTTTTGTGAGAGTTAATTTGCTTCACTTTGCTTGAGTCAGAAGCATTCACTGTTTTGTAATTTCCAGGTAGGAAAAGAGGGAAATAAAGATGTTCAAACATTTTCTGATACAAAGGTGGGTTTTTTTTAATTTAAAAATGCACAAGCAAATGCTTTGCACAGAAGTTATTGTTTCAGCTGGTAGGGATCTGACAGTAATAACCCTGCCAGGGAAGCTTAAAAACTCTCCCTCTTTCCCACCAGTTTTCTGCTTGATTGCCTATCCCAAGTCAAGCCTTGGGTATCTATACTCAGGAGCTTCAAGTAGAAGCCTTCTCATACAAAATGTGCCAGGGACTGTTATACAAGAACTGATTCCATTTAAGTTCTATGGGCAACATAATTGGCGTACAAGTATCTTAAGGGTGGGTTGAAGGAGGATGGAGCCAGACTCTTTTCAGTGGTTCCCAGTGATAGGACGAGGGGCAATGGGCACAAGTTGGAACATAGGAGGTTCCGTTCAAATACACGGAAAAACTTCTTTACGGTTGGGGTGACAGAGCACTGGCACAGGCTGCCCAGGGAGGTGGGGGAGCCCCCTTCTTTGGAGATTTTCAAGACTCGCCTGGATGCAGTCCTGAATAATGTGCTCTAGGCAATCCTGCTTTGTCAGGGGAGTTGGACTAGATGATCTCTAGAGGTCCCTTCCAACTCTGAAAATTCCGTGATTCCGTGAACATAATGTTTTTAATCAAAATTACTCTTTTTGTGTGTATTGCCATCCTCTGTTATAAGAAACCCATGGCTCAAAAAATTAGAAATTTTCACTAGTCTTTTTTTGGCCTATTTTGACTATTATCAAATATAAGTTTATTGTAACCTCACAGTGAGATTAGTACCGAAAAAGATGTCTGTTTCTTCAGGACTACAGGGAAAGTCAAAAGTTTGCAATGCCAAGCTTATATGTCATTAGGGCCACACGCATGATTTTCTTCTTTTGTAATTGTTTTCTTGAAATGTGAAGAAGGAATTTTGAGCATTTTGTGAAAATGACAACTTTCCACTCAAAGAACAATGTGGTACTTCTAAGTTCTTTAAAACAGAGGAAAAAAAGGCGCTATTGGGAATTAGCACAATTTAGTTCGATTCCATAGCATTTCACAGAGTCACAGAACCATAGAATCAAAACATGGTTGAAGGGACCTCTGGAGGTCCTCTGGTCCAAGCACCGTGCTCAAACAGGGCCATCCACCTAGGTCTAGAGCTACCCAAGACCATTTCCAGATGGCTTTTGAATACCTCCAAGGATGGAGATTCCATAACCTCCCTGGGTAACCTGTGTCAGTGCTCAGACACTCACAATTTAAAAAATGTTTCCTTATGTTCAGATAGAGCCTCCTGTGTTTCAGTTTGTGCCAGATGTCTCATGTCCTGTCACTGGCCACCACTGAGAAGAGCCTGGTTCAGTTCTCTTTACACCCTCCTTACAGATATTTGTATATATTGATGAGTTCCCCTCCCAAGCCTTCTCTTCTCTAGGCTGAACAGTTGCAGCTGTCTCAGCCTTTCCTCACAGGAGAGATGCTCCAGTCCCTCAGTCATCTTTGTGGCCCTTCGTTGTACTCTCTCCAGTATGCCCATGTCTCTCTTCTACTAGGGAGCCCATAACTGGAAACAGCACTTTCTGTTAATGCAGGCTTTCTGCTAACATAGAAAGTGCTTAATGTTTCTTTACTGTGTGTTGTTTTTAAATTGGATTTCAGGCAAGGATAAAACAAAATAAGCTAAGGTGATAAAATGTGGCCTTAAAATTCTCTTTCCCAAGACAGCTTGGCTGCTTGTCATTGAAATCTGCTTTATGTTCACAATCAGTTTACCCTTTCTTAACATATTGTTGTACATCCACAGTGGGATCACCTCTCAGCCCCTCTAGACTGAGTTCCTGAAACTAAATTAGCTTTGGCTAAGCTTTGTGCTAACCTGCCTAGAAGGAAAACTGCAGTAGTAAGTAAAATACATTTCATGTTAATATTTGGAAAAGCCTTGTAAAGTACTGCCTGGTTCTGTTAGCTGTAAATCAACTACTGCCAAAATATCCCCAAAGGAGTGGTTTAGCTGCAGCAACAGTGTAAATGCACTGGAGGGGTGTGCATTTTGGAAATGTGTACAGAAAGTATTGTCACAGAGCCTAAAACCAAATGACATTATTTGTTCTTTCATTTTTCCCTCCCTCTCCGCTGCCTGTAAAAAGCGAAATTTTAGACAACATGTTTTTCAAGGGTCTAAAATACTGTAAATGTGAAAAAGTATGCTCATTGAACACTGAGTGCCATTACTCCAGGAGAAGTCTCACAACATATAAACACATAAAAAACAGCAATTCAGCTTCACAGTTTTAAAAAGGTCTCCTACATAAATGTAATGATGGAAGATCATAATGTTTGTCATCTATAACATCAAAACATGTTATTGGAAAAATCTTGCAGAAGTGTTCACCAATTGACCAGGAATGTTCATTACCCATCTCAGATCATGGACTGTTTCAGTAAGGATGGCACACTACTAAGAAAAGGCAGAGCACTGTCACTAAAGCTGTAGGTTTGATAGCATCTGGAGATTTCCATATCTGTATGGAAAATTCTTAAATAAGTGATCAAGGTTTGTTCAGGATATTTGGTGTTGCAAGAGCATTAAAGAGCCTCAAAAGAAGTAAAGGTCTTATCCTCTTCAGGCAGACTTTAAAATACAGTCCTGAGTAAATCAAGCCAGTGCATAACTATGTCATAAAACAAAGAAGAGAGATGAGATGTATTATGTGCATTATCACTCAATGATTTCAAGAATTTCTATAGCTGTGAAAAGAGCATCCCTGGGTGTAAAGCTTAGTGACGAACTTTCAACTGGTTCTAACCTTTTTTCTTTTTCTTTTGCTTTTTTTTTTCAGTTTTGTTCTTGGGTTGGTGAGGGAAGAAGGATATCCTCCGACTTTATGAACGCTGTCCTGCTCACTGATTTCCACAAGCTCCGTCCATACTCAATGGAGAAAAGAAGAGAGAGACTCTTGCTAGAGGGCTTTATGTCTGAAGCGCGTCTCCTGGGCTGTTCAGTTCTTTGTTTGAGAGTGTGTAGGAGAAAAAAAAAGAAACATAAATGCTTTCTTCTGGCAAATATTTCATTGTACTTGAACAATATTTCAAAACCCCCAACCTGCTTCCTTTATGGTTAATGTACAATTATCACTGCTTTCATCAGGAACAGATTTTCTGTCCTTCTTGCTTCAGTGATGTAACCCCCCCATCCAAAAAGTCAAGCAATTTTATTATCTATGCAATTAAGAACATGTCTTCTGAAAAATGGAAAGGCCTGACTGTTTAAGATGAAATAAAATGTCACTGAGCTTCAGAAATATTCTACTTTTTGGCCTTAGTGTGTCAAGTCAAAATGTCAGGTTCACAAATCAGTAATTTTTTCTGCCTTCTTATTTGGATTGTTAGGTATCACAATGGAGTAGAAAAATGACAATGTCATTCATAGTAATCACAACCATCTTACAACTACTCTAATAATAGCATGAAATAGCGTAGAGTTGAGATTTATAGGAATACCATACAGACAATTTCACTAGACATCACAAACACTACAGATTACCTTTCTTATCCTGTTTTTATTCTGTCATCTGCCAATGGTGCAAAATAAACTACTGCAAGATACAAAGAGATCTGAAGTAAAATAAGGCAATGATACATACTATATGAAAGTTTTTAATGAGATCACTATTCACTTATGCTTCGTATTGTACCCCTTATTTTTCAGCAGAAGTCCACATAGAAATTGAGCTAAAAGCTGGAAATACAATCTGACTTTGATATTCAAATTACAATAGCAAGTGAATATGTCTGAGAACTTTAGAAAAAATATTTTCAATATAATTTTCACCTGAAGATCTACAGCATAAAGGAAGGGAATGAAGATCAAACTAGGGGTAGTTAAATTAAGAAAAATTAGCGATTTACTATCTTAAGAAGGAATAAGAATGATTGTTCCATATTATGTTTAAGAAGTATACCAAAAATTCTAAATTTGGCATAATATGAACCCAAAACTTTAATATTTGCAGATGTTGCTGGCTTTAGCTCCTGAGGAACACTGTCATTTCTTCAGTCCTATGTATTTCTCTCACAATTAATGATACTAAAAAAATGCTGGAAAGTAGAAGGGTTTTTTTTAAAACCTTTATGCCTATTGGTATTTGGATTTCGGTGTTGATATAAAGACCTTAATTGAATATCATGCATATATTTAACAGCATTTGAATACTGATGATGCTGAGGAACAGTTCTAATTACCTAAATTTTAGCCTATTTGATCATGTGAAATACACTGCAGCTGGATGAGGAAAGTCGGGAGCCTGAGTTTCCTATCCAGCCAACAGGTAAACAATTCACTGCACTGAAGTTAGGCTCCCTGAATATTAATTTGAAGATGTAGTCAAAGTTGTTCTATAAAAGCGAGAGGAATGTTGGAAGGCCAAAATCCTATGTCTTCAGCATGAAATAACCAAAAGGTTATAAAAATGCCAGGTCCCAATAAGAGAGGCAACAGATGTGGGTAGAAAGGAATTCAGCAGATGTACAGAGCTAAAAGATGCACAATTCATGATGGCTGACACGGGGAAAGTGAGAAGGTGTCTGAATTGCTGCAGGGACTCCTGAAAGTAGAGCAGGGCATTTAAGAATGTCACTTTATAGATACAAACCATTTCAGTAGACTTGTCCACATGATTCATTCAAATTTTTATTCTAGAATAGACATTATAAGTGCATGTACCTATGTGTATATGCTGTTCATCTTCTACATTTTTCTACAGTTTCTTCTTAGGAATTACTATGTATTGGAGTATAAATTCATCTCCTTAGCGTGTTTAAAGCAGAAAGGAAGGAATCTGGGGGAAAAGAAATTATAAAATGTTGTTTTGCTTGCAAAACTCAGGTTTTCAGCTAATATTTACTGATGTTTTCCTACTTCCACACTGGTTTTTAATGGAGTGAATAAGTCTTGCTCATATCCAGACTTTAAAGACAAACGTTAGTGTAGCCAGCTCAATGAGAAAGAACTCTGACAGCCATTGCTACTTTAGAATCATAGAATCAATTTGGTTGAAATTTATAAACCTAACAATGCCAAGTCCACCACTAAACCAATATCCAATCTAAACCTCCCCTGGCACAGCCTTAGGCCGTTTCCTCTTGTCCTATCACTTGCTAACTGGGAGAAGAGACCAACCCCCACCTCCCCACAACCTCCTTTCAGGTAGCGGTAGAGAGTGATAAGCCTCCTTTGCTCATGAATGAAGCATCAACAATAACCTATTTACATCAACACATGCAAATGAAAAAGTGCTCAAATATTTTTAAATTACTTTATTTTTTATTTTTGACCAACTATGGACTTGGTAAATCTTTTTTAAAACTCTGTATGTGTGTGTGTGTTTTTGTGTATGTAAGAGTTACCTTTGCAAGGGAAAATCCAGCCTGTTGACAAGATTTTTATTTGTCTTTTTTTTCATTAATAAACATGTGGTATACATAAATATACACATGTCAAGAGAAATGTTTGATTTTGAGTTATGTGATAGGAAGAAATCCAATGAAAGAAAATCATTTCAGCTAGAGTTGTGACTTTGCTTTAATGTTTATTGAAGTTCTTAATAAAAATTATTTCTGGGTTCTCAGTAGCTCTACATGGAAAAAAAGAGTTTGTTGCTCTTATAAATGATATCTAAACACATAAGAATATTGAAACTCTGATGCCAGGTTGGATCAGGTTTTGATGTGAAAAACAAGACATGTTTTCTTCATTATATAATTCAGTTTGAGGTTTGTAGAGCTACAATTACATTATAAAACACAAATTTGAGATTTGTTTTTCATTTGACTTTTCTAAAATACAAATAAGGATTTTCAAATAACTGTCATGATTTGTACATCTATAAAAGCTTTTTTCTACATTTGTAAATAAACAGTTGAGTAATTATTCAGAGCTTTGGTTCAGATAAACTTCATGACAAGTTTGGAGATTTTTGTAAAGCTTATTTGAAACTGTCTATGCACTTTTGGTGGCAAATTTAGCTACGAATCTTCCCAAACTAAAGTATCTATTTTAGTTCTTGCAATACTTCTATAAGTCAAGTTGAAAATCCTAGAGAAAGGTTTTTTTTGGTTAATAGCGGATTGATAATTTTTCCCCAGAACAAAATGAATCCTTTAAATGAAGAATTTACTTAAACTTCTGGTAGTTTGTTTTTTATTCTCCCCAGTCTGCTGTCAACTTGTTCCATTATTTCTTTCCTCTGAAAGTCTCTAGGTGTGTCTTGCCCCAGTACCTCCATTCCCGATCTTGCCTTTCTTTGACAGTCTGTGCTCAGCTGGAATTCCAGAGACTGGTGTCACCTCACCATAGAACATGATTGTGGAATGAATCTGGGTTTAGATCAGCATAAATGACCATGACATGGCCAAATGTTATCCACATTTGCTTATCTCGTAAAGACATTCAATCTGACTTTATATTTTTTTCCTGTTAGGGAAAAGAACAGTTAGGGGAAAATGAAAGCTGTGGAAAAATGCCCACATATTTTGTCTTATAGTCTAGAATAATATAATCAACCATCAGAAAGAATTAATATTATTTCTATCTGTCTACTGAGTTATAAAAGGACATACTAGGCTGTGCAGTTGGAATGGAGAGGGAAATAAAAGTATTTTGGTTTTTTTTAGAAAGAATGCCATGTGAACTTTTTTTTTTCCAGTGGATTGTAAGGGAGTATGTTTAACTCTGCCTTTAAGAATTAAAATGTTACCATATTTCAGGAAATCTTTCTACTTACTGACATGAAGATTATGCTGCCTAAATGCGGGGACAGATTTTTTACTTCACCTGATGTCTGATGGGAGCAGCAGAGCAGGACTGTGGAGGAGTTAGTTATGGCTCACAGACTACAGGGCCAGTGTTACGGTGACCTTGGGGCTTGGCAGAGTTTAAAGCAGCATATGAAGGATATGAGCTAGAGCCATCTCCTAGAAAACGAACAGCAGCACTTTGCCAATACACTTCGCTGTCCCCAGCACAGCCCCGTGTAAGTGCCTGGAGAGCGCTTGCACTCCAACAGCTGGCTTTTATATCTGTTTTTACCGGGTGGCGAGCCCTTGGGCCATGAGAGGTCATCGCGTGGAAAGAGGGAGCAGCTTTCCATCTCTGTGCTGTCAGAGATGCAAGGTCTCTGACTTCCAGGAGACCTCAGACATGCTCTCTAATGCCAGTCCGTGGCAGTGAGCTGTGTGGGATGGCAAATTATTGTCAGTAACAGATTTTCTTTTAATTTTTGAGAAAGGAAGAGAAAGCTAGTTGGAGTAGAAATAGACTTGGGTCAACAGCAAAAATTACCAGTAACATACTTCATCCAGTTTTATATTTCCTGTCATTCTTTCTAATTTTTTTTTCCAGTGCTTTCTCTGCAGATTTTCCATCCCACTGGATTGTGATATAGTTATATATGTGTTTCTGATTTTACATTATATCACACTGACAGTTCATAAAGTGCAAAATACCAGTGAGGCATTTTGGTAGGACATTTTAGCTTTGTTCTGACTTTGAATGGAATGAAATATGTTCTGTTAAAAAGGGAATTTATGGAGGTAATCACCTGGAGTGATCTCTTTCAACAGAACTCTTCATTTCACACCTTGTTCATATACCAAATAAACCTTTAGTAAAAGGCATGTGTTTGACAAGGAACTAGAACTTTTTCTGCCAAGGCACCTAAACTGTCGTCGTGTACAAATATGTAGCATACAGAATCAGACTATAAAAACATAAAACCTTGTCAGTTTGGCTCACAGGTATCACTGATCAGGCTACGACATGGAACAAGTTCAATGACTATGCATCTATCTTTTTCACGATTAAGTTTCCGAGTTGTAAATTACTCTTTGTATGTGTTTCTGTAGGATGAGAAGTCTCCTGGTGTGTGCATTTTGCGCTGATTTCTTTTCCTTCTCTTCCCGTCTTGCATACATTTATATGACAAACAGGGTCCATCTGTTTATCTATGTATGCAAAGGAGAGTGAAAAGACACATACACTGTTTTCATACTTATATATGGGGTGTGGGTGCCCAGGCCGGGCTGTCAGGGGGGGCTGCCCCGAGCTGGACACAGTGGGTTCCCGCCGGCTCCAACCGACCCACCACAGGGCACGGCTGAGCCCTGCAGCCACCATGGCGGCACCACGGGGAAAGGCTCTGTCAGAAAGGGCAAAAAGCTGGGTGGAGAGAGGAGCAACAGAGGGAACAGTGAGGAGGAGGAGGTGCCCCATTTTACTCTCTATAGAGCTACATATGCATATGCATAAATAATCACAGTTTTTCTGATTTTGACTTTTCTGGAATGTTTTCTCAACAATTGAGTATAATCATGTTCTCAGTGAAAATGATAATTTCTGACAATATAGACCATTTATTCATCTTCTTTGCATTGTCTTCTAACGTGGTTTATGTAATTGTTTAGTGCTTTGCATTACAAGTTCTTTGGGACAGGAATCACATCCTAGTGCTAGTGCTTTTTCATTATTCAACAAAATATATAAACAACCGTTGTGGTGGGTTGACCTTGGCTGGCTGTCAGGTGCCCACCAAACTGCTCTCTCACTCCCCGTCCTCAGCAGGACAGGGGGAGAAAATACGACAAAAATGTTGTGGGTCGAGATAAGCGCAGGGAGGTCAACTACCGTCATGGGCAAAACTAAGTCAACTTGGGGAAATTAGTTTAATTTATTGTCAATTAATAACAGAGTAGGATAGCGGGGAATAAAAAACAACACTAAAACCACCTTCCTCCCACCCCTCCCTTCTTCCCAGGCTCACCTTAACTCAACTCTTCTACCTCCTCACACCCCTCTGTCTCGAGTGGTGTAGGAGGTGGGCAATGGGGGTTGCAGTCAGTTCGTAACACTTCATGTCTGCTGCTCTTTCCTCCTCAGACTCCTCCCCTGCCCCAGAGTGGGGTCCCTCCCATGGGATACAGTTCTTCACAAACTTCTCCAGCATGTGTCCTTCCCTTGGGCTGCACTTCTTCAAGAACTGCTCTAGCATGGGTCCTTTCCATGGAATGTAGTCCTTCAGAAATGGACTGCTCCAGCGTGGGTCCCCCACAGGGTCACAGGTCCTAGCAGAAAACCTGCTCCTGTGTGGGCTCCTCTCCACAGGCTGTAGGTCCTGCTGGGAACCTGCTCCAGCACAGGCTCTCCACGGGCTGCAGCTTCCTTCAGGGCACAGCCACCTTGCTTCGGCATAGGGTCCAGCACAGGCTCCAGGGTGGATATCTGCTCCACCGTGGTCTTTCATGGGCTGCAGGGCAACAACTTGTGTCACAATGGTCTTCACCACAGATGGCAGAAGAATCTCTCTGCTGGTGCCTGGAGCATGTCTTCCCACTCTTTCTTCACTGACCTTGGTGTCTGAAGGGTTACTTCTCTCACTTATTATCACTCCTCTCTCCCAGCTGCTGTTGCACAGTTTTTTACCCTTTCTTAAATATGTTATCACAGAGATGCCACCAATGTCGCTGGCTGGAACCAGCCCTGCCCAACACTGGGGCAGCTCCTGGTGTCTTCTGACAGAAGCCACCCCTGCAACCCTTTCCCTGCTACCAAAACCTTACCACATAAACCCTATACAACATTTTTTGCAGGCAGAAATACCATCACCGGACCCAGAAGGTCACAGATATTTGCCATACAGTAAACTGACTTATCCTGGGATTATGCTGTCAAGGCAGAAGTTGTGCTGTGAATAGATTCTGTTCTCAGATTTCTGGTTGAACTGGCAGGGAAGAAATGATTGTAAATAAGTGCTGTTTTTTGATGGAACACCCAATAACCTCATCCAAACTTTTTTCTATCTTGTTGGAATTTGGTGAAGAACACTGACAATACAGAAAGACTTAAAAAAAAATCAGTGAAGACAAGAAATAGGCATTTTAGGCCCATTACAAGAAATAAGTATTCCTGAAAAGAATGTGCCAGTATGTTTTCCACAGCACAGTGGAAAATCCTTTCGAAACTATCTGATAATCAAACAGCCAATACCTTTGGGAAAATATATTGGTATGTTAAATTTGGAAAATGCTCCATTATGAGAAATTCATCTAAACTTCCCTGCCAAAACCCTACAAAACTAAATGCTGAAAAACATTTGAAATTAACTGTATAATTAAAAAATACTTGTCATGTATAAATGGAATTAGAAAGCTTAGAAAGCCCCAAAGGGGCATTTCTAAACTACCAGGAAAATAAGTGTCCTAGAATATTAAATCTGATGCCATCTTAGCAAAGTTAACAAACAACTACCGGTGGCACAATTTCCTTACTTTTATAAATCATGATATTATGTCTAAATGATTGTATTAGCTAAGTGGAGAGTTTAAATGATAGAACAGCCTTAAGAAGGTGGGATTACCATTATTTCTTTCAAAATGTAGACTAGCAGCTGAACCCCTAAGGTGAGATTTTGAACAGTCATCTCTCCTATGCTTTAATTATCTCATAGCCTGTCTCTGTTGTTAGGAACTACTGAGGCAGTTGTTTTAAGGGATGTGTCTATGTGGGCTGTCTGTCTGCAAGCCTGTTCTAGGGGATGTTTATATCACAAGAGAAAAGCTTTTAAAAACAAACCAAAAAGAAGAAAAACTATCACATGCTTCAGGTGTTTTGTATTTTTTTTTAAAGTAAAAGACAGTTTGTCCCTTTTACATACCTCATTCCTTTGATTTTTTGGGGGGCAAGTGTTGCATATGTGTGTGTGCACGTGTGTAGAGTTTTCTATTTTTTCCTACTGCCTCTTGTGCCACATTTTTTTGTCTATATTAAGCACAGACAGTTCCCTTTCTTCACAGAAATGTCAGAAATGTCACTACTGCATTTGTAATTTTCTTCCAGTGTGTCAGCTTCTGCAAGTAACTGCAGTCCTCTGCTCTTCACAGAGGAGTGAGCCCTACTAGCAGTAGTACAAGACAACAGTTGTGATCCTTCCCCATCTCTGCTCTGTTAGTAACATTATTATTATTATTTTACAGTGAAAAAATTTGCATATAGCTTTATTAGCATTTTATGATACTCTACAGTCTCTTAAGTGTGGTAGAGAAGCAACATCTCTTACTTCAGGAACTGAAAGATAAAAAAACATACCATTTCCATGAAAACAATAGAGTGCAGAAGTGAGGGTCATGATAAAAAGAAACAGGGAAGAGCCTGGCTACTGAAAGGTAATGCTTTTTTTTTTCTTTTTAAATAGCAAAAATAAATCCTCTCCAGAAGATTGCATTAAATGGACACAAAGTATGATAGGTGAACATTTAGCTTCTGAAACACTGTCCTTCAACTGTATTTGGGGAATTAAATATGAGTGTCTCAAATTTCTGTTCTTATAAGTGACGCTGCTGGTTAGAATGTGTTTCTCACACCTTTCTGAAGGACATTATGTTGTGTTTGTTTCCCGGCTGTAGTGAAGTAGGTGAGATGTAATTTGGAGGAAGATTCCAGACCAGAGAAGGAGATGGGGACTATACCTAATGGAATAGTAGCTTATTAATTTGTGATTTTTTTTAATTTGTGATTTTTAATTTTAATTTAATCAGCAAAAAAATATTTTTCCTATGAAATTTAGTTTAAGAAAAAAATATATTCAGTATAAACTTACTTTCCTTTCAACTTGGTTACGTAAAATACTTCTGATGATCGTTACAGATGGGACTATTGTCCCAGCTTTCTTGGCAGAGCTCTACTTTAGATGAAGTAGCGCTGGCCCACCCTTTCAGTTACAGGTACAAACATACACCAGACAGATCACAGAGTATCAGTCAATTATTTGGGAGCCACTTTGTTCCTTTCCTCAGTGGACAGTGGGTTCCCTTCCTGAGTGGTCTGTCACAAAGGGTGAAATCTGATTTACCTTGTTTTGTTTTTATGTGAAGAACAGTGTGAGGGATTGCTGTAGAAACTTATTAGTTAGGTGCATGTTTCTGTTCTTTGCAACACATCCTGCTGTAGTTTGCTTGCCATTATTTCCTTACCTCTTGATTTTTCTCTGAAATGTCCATCCTTGTAACAGCAAAGGAAACAGTGTACTATGAATCCTTTTGGAACTTGGTTAGTTTGTGTAAGATTAAAGAAAATATATTTCTGTTCCAAAGGAAAAATATATTTTGCCCACCCAGCTCTGTCTTCAGTAAACCTTTTGCAATTAATATATTAAGATATTTTTTAGGAAGCAATGCAGAACCTGTTGCTTATAATTTGGATTGGATTTATAACTTCACTGCAGACAGATTAGGAGTCTATGATTTTTTTTTTCCATAGCATCACATTAATATGCAGCCTACCACTGTCATTGAAAAATCTAATTAGCTGTCAAAAATAAAAAAGTTCCTCAACTGTGGAGTAGGAAATTCAGTACAAACACACATCTGCACAGAGTGAAAACAAGCAACAAAGTCTTATTTAATCCTTCAGAAAAATATAGATCCTAAATGGCACATGTGTTGATCCAGTCCTCTCTGGAGACATGCAATACATTCCATGTGAAAGTTACAATGAATTTAAGATATATAAAGATCTCTAAAAACATGATACCTTTTAAAGACTTGTAGATCATCACCTTCATAGGTAACCATCATTAAAACTTCTCCTTTGGATGAAACTTGTAACAAATGATTTCTGGGGCTGGGTATACTGCAGTTCAGTTCTTCAGTGCTCATGTGGTACCATTAAGGATTCCTATGATGTGTTCCACCTGATCAAAATCAATTAGTGTCATTATTCATTGGTAGGAAAGTTAATACTGATATAAATATGAATGTAATAATAATAGTACTAACAGAAGTCTCAGCATTATACCTGTGTCCATGTATGAAGAATGGAGAGTTAAAAAGGTGATAGAAAAGAAATTTTATTTACAGTATTTCAGAAAATTCAGCTAAAAAATCTCGTCACAAGAACATGAGAGACGGGAATTTTCTCACTTGCTCTCCTCAAGGCTTAGGCATATTGAGCCTTACAAGCTGCAAACACCTAACTGTTCACCTAAACCACTTAGAACTAACGATCCATTTCGAGTAATTTTGCCTAATTATAGCCCATGGAAATAAAGATTTTTCTGTAAATCACTGAAAAATAAAAATGTGTTATTTCCTTTCTAATATTTCTCTATACTCTACAAAACTGTCACTGGTCTCCTTGGAGGTGTATTCGGTGCAAGTTGACCCAAACTAGCATTTCTGCTTTAGACCACAAAAGAAATTACCAAGAACAGTTTGAAAAAGCCAAATACACTGTGATATTGAGAAACAAAGATTAGGAGCTTGTTATTCACATAGTTTTGTTAAAAACTAAAAGAGAGCAAAACCAGGTTTTATTACTTGACGCTGATCAGTATGCATTAAACTTGCAAACCTTTCATAGAACAGTAATGCTCATCATGGTGTAGTAAAGTGGTTGTTGAAAGGACAGTTCAAAAACACTTTGATGATAATGCAGTGACCCTAACCACTTCATGTTAGGCTTCAAATGACTCATAGCAATCAGCAAAAAACCCACGGAGAATTTTAGAATGGTATTTTTTTCCTTTTAAATTACTTGGGAGACTATATCCTCAGCACAAAACATTCCAGTCACCATTAAAAAACTTACAGAAGAACAAATCTCTATATTAATGATATGACTTTAGAAACAGTACTACCTCATTTCAGTTACACATTGACATGTTCTGTTAGCTGAGATACTAATTCAAAAGAACATAACATGAAACCTTTCTTTTTGAACCTGGAATCCAATAAGTAACAGTTTTAGAATAAATGTAATTTAAGAAACTATTTAGTCTTTCAATATAACATTATTTTACACATTTTCTTATTTCCTCTTTTTAATAGACCTTGATTTTCTGCTTTGTTAAGAGGCAATATTTATTTTCTGTTACTTTTTCCAATTAAAATCAACTATCATTCTTTAAATAAAATAAAATAGTGATTGGTAAAATAATTTAAATCAACATAAAATTGTTTCTTTACCAAGAATACCCAAATTTCTCATATAATTTGTTCAGAACGGAACAAAACTAGGTCAGGCTATGGTTATTACCTTCTGATGAGTGCACAGCAATGCCGAGGAACAGAAATTAGGTTTTAATGAAAAAGAGATAATTCCAGCAAAAGATTTCAATCTTTACGTGTTTGGATTGTACTATAGTGATAAATCTTCCTTTATCTCAAAAAATATGCAGAACATTGAGAAAAAATGAAATCTGTAGTTCACGAAAATAATTGATGCTAGAAGTTGTCAGTGAAGAGGTGGCTGACCTTCTCTGTGCCTTGCCTTGCTTAGCAACATCCCTTAGCAACGACAGACTATTAGCACATATCATCAGATAGGAGAGAATCATGGACAACAAAATGCTAATCACTTTTTCATCAAACGGGAGGTGGATCAACCTTCACGACTGTTTTTTTTTCATTTGGATCAGGTCGTAAGTCCCCAGATTGTATTTTTCATTAAATATTTCACTCACTGTTTTTTTAAAATATTCATTTTAATTGGTTACCTTTATTTATTTTTTTTTACATAGTTGCTTATATAAATAGGTTGTGTCAACAAATTCTACCTAAATTTTCCTAAGATTTTGTATTTGTTTTCTGTGGCCATGCAACTCTCCTCTGTGGCCCTCTACCGTCATTACGTCGTGTATGGGGTTAAGTCCTATTGATTTTATTTGAGACCATTGGATATGTGAATCCAGAAATTCAGTTATATACTTCAATTTCTACCTGTTCTTGCAAAGTTAGCCAGGCATCTCCTCCTTGTGTGCAGGACGTGCAGAGGTTGTACCAGACTCCCTGACTGCATATGCAGAGTTGCTTTGGTGCTTTCCCAACCTTGGAGCACTGTGGAAACCATTGATGCAAAGGGAAGTCCCACTGCTGCATTAAAAACAGTTTGCTATTGTGAAAAAAAAATAAAAAATGCTTGTTTTAATACTGTTTGAAATCATGAGATACACTTTCACTCACAGCATGTGAGGTAAGAACCGCAGGAAAAAAGTCTGATGGGATCTTCCTGGATAGGCTTTGGCTGCCGCTATGAGTGAGTGCCCCTGACTGAGAGTAGAGGTGTGTGACTCACCTCCAGCAAAGGAAAAAGCATCAGGGTCCGTGGCAGGCTAGGATGTACTCAGTCCGGAGAGGACATCAGAAGTGCAGCTAGCCCTGTCATTTTGAAATGAAAGCGTTACCTTTGGATATAAGGGGGTTGGTCCAAGACTGGGCACTGTACTTCCCTTTGTACAGTCTAGTAGGATTTCCCCTCTACCACATTTAGCTTTTCTGAAGAGTACTGACTCTTTCTCTAACCAACTTGGAAAAATGGAATCTGTCTGCCACCCTGTGAGTGAGGTGCCTCAGTTTTCTTTGTTTCTGTGATAAAACACATTTTTAGAAATTCAGTACAGTTAACTCACTGCTACAGGAGATCACAAATAGTTTATTTTCTCTTAGATTTGAAGAAAATCCTCTGTTTTCTTTGAAAATTTGTAACAGTGAAGACTAATTCTTGTGCTTAATTCCCAAGGTTTTTTTTCCTGTACAGTAATTAAAAAAAAATGGAAGGACAAATCATAATAATATAGTCTACAGTGTATTTTAATAATTCAAAAATACCTTATTTCATTTCTGGAGCAATTGCAGGAATTGAATGATGTAATATGCTTCTCTAGTATGTACAAAAAACCCCTTTATTAGTTTCCATAACTACATTTTATTGTCAAGAACAACATTTGTGTTATATCTGTATTCAAATGTGATGAATACATTTGAATATAGATATGACACTTACCAAATGATTTGTTGTACTCCAAGCAAGAGAAAAAGAATTATTGGTGCCTCATGGCTTTAATATTAGACGATGGTACAATTAATAAGCAGCATTATCAGCTAGAGAACATGGTCTGTCTGTCACACAGCCACAGGTTGGTACGTTGCGTCTAGCGTATGCAGTTCTGTCTCTCTCCAACGTGTGAAATACAGGTACGTTTGACTTTCCCTGGGCCTGGCTGGCCTTACCTTGGCAGACCTTCAGCGTTCAGGATTTGAATGCTGCTGCTTAACTGAAACAGGACCTTTCTGCTTTAAGAACCAAGGACTAATTCTCAGCTCATTAACTTACACATGTAAATTAGACTGTCCAGTCTCACTTTGTGGACACCCTGGCTTTCTATCACTAGTCAGAGATGTTTGATAGCCGTAGCAAATGACTGAACAGACCTTGTAGAATAAAACTCCAAAAGCATCATTCAATTCTTCAGCTGGAACAAGATAGATAGAGGTTAAAAAAAAAAAAAAAGAGAGAGAGGGATAAAAGAAGCCTTTAGCTTTATCCTTGCCTGAATGTTTTCATACCTCCTGAGAACTTTGGCGATTTGAGATCAACATCTTGGCATACTGGTTGTATACATGCGTATTTTGGTGTGTAGCCTGTGATCTGAAGGTCTTATAAAAATNAACTGGTTGTCCCCATGAAGCTTTCCCCTCCCTCCCTGCACAGTCACTGTCCTCGTTGATGTTGCACAAATCCTCTCTCCATCCAGGATTTTTGGCCCTATGAGCTGCTATTATTTTCCCCAAGTTCAAATATTAATTCTGATCCTGCTTGATTTTCTTTTTGGAAGTAAAGTTACTATTAAAAAAAAAAAAAAANTTATAAAAATATCATGAAGTTAAGGAACATATGCCACATTGTATGCACAAGATAGCAGAATTAAGTTGGATGTAGAACCTAAAGTGAGATTTAAACGTTTAACACTATAATTTGACACTGATATTTTTTTAAATGACATTATTTATGTGTTAGTGTACTGTTAATCTTTCTTTTTTATCCTCATGCAATTCCTTTCAAAAAGAAGAAAAATTGTGGGTACTTGCTTGTACGTGTTCGTATCCTGTGGGGAAGGTATCCTCACTGTATATTTTACATGTCTATATCAGATGCTCTAAATTGCCTTTTTTTTTACGCTCCCATTTCTCTCCTCATTGGTGATAGAGACAAATTATATTTCTAATTTTTCTTTCTTAATTATTATTATTTCTAATTATATAATTATTTCTAATACTTAAGCTGAAAAAATAAAGAAGCCCAAGGTGGAAAACACTAATAAAGCTCATGAAGGTGTTTTTCTTGCAATATATATTTAAATTACAAACCATAGTGTCAACAGGTACAGAGGCAAATCAGGTGTTTTTTGATATTGCTAGTAAGGTTTAGATGCTTGCTTTACTCTACTGGAGTGACAGATACTGTATTTTTGAGCTGCCACTTGTGGAATCAACAGAGATTGTTACAGAGACTTTAATATTTTAAAATTCTTCACTCCTCAAAAAAACCCCAAACCTGAAAAAAAGACCCATTTTGTTATATATATTGAGATTGTTCATTCTACATGGAGTCAATAATTTTCTAAGATAGAAAATGATCTTAAAATTACACTTGCAGCAGCTCAACTGCTGTCACTTTATAATTAACAGCTTGCTATTTAATTAGCAGGTTTCAATGCATTTTATTAGCGAATTACTGATGAATAAACATACGGATGATTTATATTATTTTGTTGATAACACGCACTTAGTGCATTGTTAACCTGATAAAATGTCTGTAGGGTGCTGACACTGGAATTCTCTTCTTACCCCTTCCAGCCCAAAATGGCTGCAACGGTATTGCACAAAATGGTCTCAGCTGGTGGAGGGTCCGAGCACCGCGAGCTGTGCTTGGCAGCGGCAGGCACACACGTGTGCGAGGAAGTAAAGGTCACGGTGTGTTGTGGCGGGGGTCTTACCTTGGAGAAGCAGCAAGTGCAGAGAAGCGTTGTGCTTGTTGACCTTTCTTTTGTGTAACAGTACCCGTAAAATAACTGGAATGTGTGCTAGTACCTTGTTGAGTTTGTCTCTGCAACAGGGTATCTTTGGAACCTGGAAACTTTAGAAGACTGACCAGGTCTAATTGTGGGAACATGGTATAGGCAGGCCGTCTGTTTCCTGCCTGTAATGATGATTGAATTACAGTCTGTGGTGTCTTGAACTCCAATACATAACAAAACCACCACTGCTGAGCTGCAAAATGTTGGTCAGCCTGTGAGAACTGAACCTGTCTGATGAAGCTTCCTCTAGGAAACTCCACTAAGAAATGAGTATTTCATCTCATGAATGAGGTTTCATCTTCTTGCAGTAGGAAATTAGTATTTCATGCGAATGCTTAGAATTAGAGATTCACTTATGTCTTTTGAACACATGCAGGCTACTTTGGAAAAGTTTAAAATAGAGGAGTTAAGTACACCACAGGCTAGACTAATAATAAGTTGGGCTTAATAAAAGAACCCTAGGTAAAATCAATGTTCTTTCGTAAATGAAATAAAAAGAAGCAGTATGATCTTAATTTTAGATTATTATATTCTAAGACTGGTTACAGGAACAAAATTGGTCCTGTTTTACCTCAAACCAGGACAGGGGTTGAGCATTCACAATAAGGTAAAAGTATGTCTTCATCAGGGATCTTTAGCACATCTCAGGTCAATGAAATGCTTACACACTTTTTGATCTTATTAACTCTAAGGGTGAAGTCTTACCAGCTTCAACATTGCTCAGGAAATCACTTAAACATGTTGAACTTGAAGCACCTTAGTTTTCTCATTGCTTTCAATGGGCTTTCAGCTGTCTTGAAATAGACATGGATGTTCTCACAGCACTTTGTTAAGTTTGTTTTAAAATCAGTAAAGTTAGTCCAGCTTCCTCCCTGTGAACAAAATTTAGGATTAGCATATCAGGTTGTAGTGAGTCGGTGCTGATGTTAAGTATAAAGTTTATTTGATTGCTGTCAAGCTTATGTTATGTTCATTTTTTTGGAAGGTTGACAAAATTGCTGAGCTTCTACTAGAAATATTCTTCAAAAGCTTCACAGAATCACACAGAATCACAGAATGGTCAGAGTTGGAAGGGATCTCTGGAGATCATCAAGTCCAATCCCCTGCCAGAGCAGGGTCACCTACAGCAGGTTGCACAGGGCTGCGTCCAGGTGGGTTTTGAATGTCTCCAGAGTGGGAGACTCCACCACCTCTCTGGGCAGCCTGTTCCAGTGCTCTGCTACCCTCAAAGTAAAGAAGTTCCTCCTCATGTTAAGATGGAACTTCCTATGTTTGTGCCCATTACCTCTTGTCCTATCACCAGGCACCACTGAAAAAAGACTGTTCCCATCCACCTGGCACCCTCCCTCTAAGTATTTATAAACATTAATAAGATCCCCCCTCAGTCTTCTTTTCTCTAGACTAAAAAGACTCAAGTCCCTCAGCCTTTCCTCATAAGAGAGATGTTCCAGTCCCCTAATCATCTTTGTAGCCCTTTGCTGGACCATCTCCAGCAGATCCCTGTCTTTCTTGAACCAGGGAGCCCAGAACTGGACACAGTACTCCAGATGCGGCCTCACCAGGGCAGAGTAGAGGGGGAGGATGACCTCCCTCGAAGCTTCCCTCCCAGCTTCCTTGAAGCTCTAGTTTGTTCAGGAATATTAAAACAGCGCACTTTAAAAATCAACTGAAGTTACATGAAGAGCCATATATTCATTTTGCTAAGTGGCTTTCCTGGACATATTTTATACTAGTAATCTCCAATTGAGATGGGAGATCTCAAGTACTGCACAAACTATGCTAGACCCAGTAGACCAAGGATCTAAGCTAAATTACAATTTATTCTATACAGTAAAATAACTCAAATTCTAATATATAATTTATACCCTCAATACTTAAGAACACCCCATACATGCCCTATTTCTGCACAGTGCATCCAAAGAAAACAGGTTTGGGAACCACTGACTTCTGGATCTCTGGAGACAGTGTTTATGTTCAGTGTGATAAAGATGAAAATCCAGTGAGAAGGCAGGTGTCCTGGCCCACAAAGCTCTTGAGGATGGGATTCTGCCAGGTAGCCATCCCGGTGTGCTGCTTGTCCATGGCCCTCCACACAAGTTGGGAAGAGACATAAATGTTTTCCTGGATTTGCCTGCCTTGTCAAATACTTGGCTAGAGCAGAACATTTAAAATAAGTTGGCTTCTGATTTGCATCCTGAATATCGTAGTCCTTTCCGTAAAGCAACTAGAAATACCTCTTTCTGAGGACATTTTTTTAGCACCTATACACATCGAAAGTTGAGCCTTTCTGAGTCATATGCTTGTGTAACCTTCATTCTTATTTAAAACTGAGTTTAATTTAAACAAATCATTTTATATGTCAAACTAGAGAGTCACCTCCCACTTGGTAAATAATAAACTTGCTTGTCTTCCATAAACTCCTTGGTCTGATCCAACATTTATGTTATAGGAGGGAGGCCATTATCATGTCACAATGTGCTACCCCATTGGAGTTATTTCTTTATAAGAGCAAATATCTGTGTAACCACTTGTGCAGAAAGACATTCTGGCGATATGTACATGTTATCTCTGAGAACTATATGCAAGTCACCAAAACTGACATGTCCCACTTCAGCTCCCACTGAACTTGAATGGCAGCTGAAAAAGTTGAGTGGCTACTTTTATACTTCATCCTTCAGCTCCAGCATCCTTGCAGCAAAATGAGTTTTTGGAACATTCCATAGCTGTCAAAACACGTGCAAAGTACTGAAACAGTGGTAAACATAAATTAACCATCTAGATAAGTATAGCCTTTGCTGCAGAATGATGAAAAGAGGCAGACAATAGGAGGGAGGACTAGTGAAATAACTGTTTCCATCAAATCCCTTCAGCTCCAAGAATATCACTAAAAGGTACAATTGTTCTTGTCAATCACACCTTTGTCCCAATTTGACTAAAACCTTCCACCTGCATTAAAAATCCATTAGCCATGCTGTTTTTATGACAGGATTGTTTCTCGAGGAGGGAGGTGGCTTCCTCCTTTTTATCAAATCATTCTTTAAGCTCCATTTTTGCACCTTTTTTACATGGCAGCCTGAGACCACTGAGCTGCCTGTGTGCAATAATTTAAGGCAACTCAAACAGGATCAAACAAAATAGATGGTCACTATGAATAATTTAGGTAATTTCTTCAATTTGCTTCAACAGACATCTGTGAGGTCTGACTACTGATTGTACGATAAATTTTTGGTTGTGAGGTCATCACGAAGATCCGTAATCGTAGGCAACAAAAAGAAATCAACTCAGGCCCTGACAGATCAATTGAAATGATTAAGGTATTAAAAAAAAAATCTTTCCCTGGGTACAGGATGAGACAGTGTTTCAGATTAATGTTTGAACAATGGAAGTCTGTACTTACCAATGATTGTGCACATCTAATCTTAGGGAATTTTAAAAAAATATATTTTCAGAGACAATATTTCGCTTTTTGAAAATTAGGTTATCATGAGGATAACAAAGTTATTGGAAGAGATTTTGCATAAATGATTACCTACTTTTGATAGATTTTAAGTAATATTCAAGAAAAAGAAATTTACACTTACATAAAAAAATTTAGGTGTGATGATACAAAATCAGAACAAAGAGGGAGTAGCATGTATTTTCTACAATGAATAGAAAAATTATTGAGTCATTTCTAGAAAATTGTGCTGTCTCTTGTGCAGAGATAAATCTCAGATTAATAAATGATTTGCCATAAGAATTTCAGAGCTATACTGACGACACTAAAGATCTGACAATGACATCTTAGATCGGTACAGATCCCAGCATCTAGTGCCAGTCTACACAGGAGACACCTGGACGGGTTCAGTGGAATGACTAATACCAGCTCAGACCCAGCACTGTGCAAATGTAGCTATTGTGGACTAGTGCTTATGGTCTTTACCTGGCCTGTCTGCTTAGTATGCTCTGTGGCACGTGGATTTACCAGATTGACCAAGTTCACTCAGTAATTTCTGTGATGTACTTTTATTGTCCTTTAGGGATGTGTCGCACACGTTTGCTTGGGATATTTTAGCTAATGCTTGACAATGAAGCTACTAACCTTTCCCTCTAAAATATTGATCACTGATCATAAACCACAATGGTAGTTTGATTATTTGGGGGAGTGGAACAAAGGAAAGAGAACAATCGATTCACCAAAGACAAAACATTAACAATTTAGAAATTATTTGCAATGCTGGGTTGGATTTGAAAAGTAATTCCAAATAAAAAAATGATCACTGAGGAGAACTTATAATGCATTTGCCATTTTCTAGATTATGATTTCTTGAAAGTCAAAACATTTTATTTCAAAGTGATGTTAAGTTTTGAAATTAATCTATATTTGTATAAGCTGGGTGTTAGTGTTCCTTTTTTAAACAAAAAGATTACATAATAAAAATGAATGAAGTATTTTGATTTGGTAAGTAAAAAAAGTTTCATTTGTGCTGAAATGAAATGTAGCATTACAAATTCACCCGCAACAAACTTTTTATTTTTGATGATTGCCACAATATCTCTGAATTCTGTTTGAGCTAACACTTTTGTTTTCTTTATTTCATACCTGCCACTATACCTCCTGCAGGCCACAGAAAGGTGGAGAAAAGAAAGAACTTTAAGTTTGAAAAAATATTTAAAACTGAGCTTACATGTCATCCAAATGTGTTGCCAAAGATGCTGAAAAAACAACCTAGATTTTTTTTCTTGAACACCAGTAGTTCGATAGCAAAAAAAAAGCAGCTTTGGGAAGAGCAGATTCTTTTCCATAGGAAGGTAACTTTCAGCTTATTGTGCAGTTAGTAAACTTTATAGCTAGATGTTGACTGGGAGGGAACCATTGAAGTGTTCAAGTGGATTTCTTTCAATACAGCTGAGGTATTACGTGGTGAAGCAGTATGAGGAACAGATAATTTTATAGGGTCACGCCCTCCTCATTGCACTATCTACCGATATGGATTAATATAAAGTAAAATACCAGCTATTTAGAATGGTAAAATGATCTTCCTTCTTTCCCTTTTGAGTCACACTTGTCATCTGTGCACAATTTTTCTCCTACACACTGGAAACTTTGGCTTTTTTTTTTTTTTTTTTAAACATATGTTTTTCAAGGTCTTCTATAGTCCTTTCTTCCATACTTGTGTTTCTTGTTCTCTAGGACATTGAAAATGCTTTGTAAAATCTTTTCTTGTACATCAATACTTTAAAGGAGTAAGGTGCTTAAGAGGAGCTGCTTGCAAGAGCTATTTTGAACCTGAGTCAGTTTTGAAATCCATTTCTGAAATGCTTTTTGTGCGTATGTGTTTTGGGAGGAAGGGGATAAAAATTGCTGCTTAATGGCTTGGCACACAAGTCCACCCTCAGCTGTCTAAGCTCTTTCCTTTTTCCTGCCTGACATAAACACTATTCCATATTTTCATTATCAGGTGGGTTTTTTTGTTGTCCAAAACAAAAAGCATTTCAAACCAATAACCAGGATTATTTTTTTTTTTTTTTCTGAATGTGGCCTTTTATTTTTGTGTCTCTGTTAACTCCCATGATTGGAAAAATATACCGCTTTTTAACTCAGGCTCTTCAGCCTATACTTTTGCCTGACTGTAATCTTTCTTCTTTGTTACTTGCACTGTTTTTTGAATGTGAGGATTTTACTGTACTGATTTCAGTGCAGTTACCCCTGATTTGCACATGAGAAACAGAAAACTGGGTTAATTTCTTGAAGCCTGGAAAAAGCAAAGACTTTCCTACTGTGTTCACAATGCAGTTGCATCCTCAGACTAATTAGCTTATTGATAAGATAACTTTAAGCATGGGAGAAATATTGCCAAAGCAAAAGATGTTCTCTTGTGCAGAATTTGGCTTTGTTTTTTTTTTTTTATGACCACATTAGACAGATTCTTTGTATTTAATGAAAAAACTACTTTTACCTTGTTTAGCCGAAAGGAAAATCTATCTTATAAAGCCAAATCAAACTGACTCCCTAAATCCTCACAGAATTGGTATTCATTTCCTGCTATTTCATTTCTTATTGACAAATGTGATCATGTTTTGGAGGTAGCAGTGTGAGATTTTTTCATTTTCCTCTGGAGCAATGATCATGATTAAGTTTAAATAGGAATTTCCTAGGATATGTACCCCTATCCCCGGCATGTATTTACAGTGGGAATGATTTCAATCATCTTTCAAACATGAACCGAGTTCCCTCCTCATCTAAACCTTATCATCTCAGGTGATTTAAAAACATAATTAAAGCTGCTAGACTATATCAGAATTCTTTTCAGTGCTTGTATCTTCTCTTCAGTACAGATGCTTACCAACATCTTGCAACGCAGTCCAAGAAATGTGTTTTATATGATCATTTGCACATACGCACCCAAACATTAGTGTGTAAGGCATATCAGTTTTGTCTCTTTTAAAATCTGTCAGTATAAAATCTTCTGCTCAGGTAAAGCAGAAAATACTAATCTCACAACGTCTTGCCTCAATGTTATGCTAAGTATAATTTTTATTATTATTTATTATAATTTAGAATAAAAGAAATCTGATGTTGTGCATTCTTCTTTTGAAAATAATGGAAGAGTAATAGAATTTTCAACAAGTTGATTCTGCTTCCTCCAATCTTCACTTTGTAATGAAGTTAAAGCTGAAATATCAGTGCCTTTGGCTAAGCACTTTTTTCCCCTCTAGCACAGTAAAAGTAACATCTTTTATTATTTCCATTTCAGTGATTTCTAGGGGCCTGCCTCTGTCATTTGAATTTTTCTGCATACATGGTAAGAAACAGTCTCTATTCTAAAAATTTCTGTGTAAGTTACTGAAGAGACACAATACATGAGTGACATTAAGAAGGAATAATGGATGATACTCTTGCTAAAAGTAGAAATATTTTTTATTTCATGAAGTATGCGCATCCAGCTTTTGCATGATAAAAGTTGCGTGTTCACCTAAGTAATCAATATGAACTCACTGAAAACTGATTTCATTTTTTTTCGTAGGGATATATATTCCTTTGCCTTTCTTTATGACGTTTTTTTATCTACTGACAGTATACATGTGTCTTACCATTCAGCTCTTTTAAAAGATAGATTTCTTACTGTGGTATTCAGCAGTTAAACATGGATGGATGTGACCATTGCTAGATGTTCCCTAGCTTGATTGCTTGAAGAACTCTTGAGTACTGTTCTTGAGGCTGTTAATGTGAATATAGGTAAATAAGAAAACAAAAGAAAACATATCATAAATTTCTCTGTACGTACAAGATGTGGGCTTTTTTTGCCACTTATTGATCAGAAATACCAGAGGGAGAAAAAAAAAATAATTTGATCCTTTGTGTGAAAAAGATTGTTATTGTTGTCTTCTTGCAATACCAACAGAAGTGCTTATACTGAAAATAATGGCAAAAACAATCCTTTTCAGGAACTCTGGAAATTTCAGACTTCAGAATTCTCAGTACTCATGGGGCTTGGCTTATTTCACTTGACATTCTAAGAGTTCAAAACTCAAAATGAAGCTGAAACCTCTCTCAGCTGTACAAAATGAACATTAAAATTCAGTCTTCTGAGATACAATGGCTTCACACTGTCTAATTGGAAGTTCCATCTATCACCAAAACTATGTTTAACAACACCATTATAAATATAAAGTGTTCCTCATATATGTGGAAAAATGCTTTGTGCATTAAAGGTCATTCAATGAAGATTTCTTTTCCCTGTTAAGAAGGTACTTAGAACGGTGTGGTTCCATAAATTCTTTAGAACTTTACGACTTCATTGGCAAAAGCTGTAATAATGAGAGAAAATGAACAAGCCAAGCACCTCAATTTTGATATTGTACTCCTTTGCAGAACATGAGGAAACTAATGAATTTTGCAATAGTCTATAAACGGAAATTACTATTTTAAGGAAGTGAACATTTGTATTCTTCCTCCCTAATATTTTAATGCTTTCCTTGTTTTGCTATTGCATATTTCACAGAACGCCATGTTTATGAGAGGATCAAAAGTTGTTCATTAGATATATGCTTTACAAGAGTTTTTCGTGTTGCATCTGGGCAGTTTTATATATAAGTATTTTGTGCGAGTAAATAACTGAAAAGGTGCTTGCAAAAAAATGGGATTTGTAATGTCATATATAAAGCAAAAGCAATATATGTTGAAGTGAAAGAAGAAACAGAATATGATTTCTGACACTTGAAGACCAAGTACCATTTTTATTCATAATGGACTGAAATTAGTGAGGTACTTGCAGTGTAAGATAAGATATGGTTGTTTAAAAATGTCACACCTAGAATAGTTGATATTCATAAGAAGTAATGGTTAAGTTAAGTGATGAGGTGTTCTAGAGCAGCTACTTTTATAATCTAATCACTACCATTGATCCACAACAGTAAGAGGATATGAACTGTATTTAAACAAAGTAGATCAAAACTTTATCTAACTTTTTTCTCTGTAATTGCTTGAACTTGTCTGATCTTATTTCTTGGTCAGTCATAACAGAATAAGTAAAATGTTAATTCCTCCTCCCTCTTCTTGCCTATTACAATTTGCCTTGATTCTGTACATTGTAAACCATTTTCTAAAACCTAAACTAATACTTTATTTTATTAATCATCTTACAAAAAGAACTGCAAAAGTCTAGGTTTCTTGAGTCATCCGTCTATTTTGCTCCAGATCGTTGCAATTTTGTAAAAATCTTGTGCTGTGAAATATTTGTGTTGTTTCACACAATATGTTTAAACCTATTAAATAAGCTAAAAAAATCAAGAAAATATATCCTCAGAATTGAGCTGTGATTAATATTTAACTAAACGAAGAATGAGTCAGTAGTGTCAGACCATCAACAAGCTGGTTAAAAATGCTGGCCAATCATTAAATCATCAAATTCCTCACAAATACAACCAAACTTCATAGTGCCTAAAGAGGCTTCTAAAATGCCATCTGTCTATTTGATTATAAATTCTAGCTCAATAGTATTCCTAAAGTTAATTAATTTAATAGCTTGGGGCCTGCTACATATTTTAACAATGAAATTTAATTATTCTCTGATGTATGAACCTCAACCCTGAGGCCAATTATAAAAATTCCTTTCAACAAGTCTGTTCTTCTGTGATGGTTAAAGACCTCCCTCCTTCATTCCTCCCCTAGAATTAATAAAATGTATGTTTTAGTCTCCAGTCTCAACAGGTAGATTTTAGTCACCCCTGCTTACCAAAAAAGTACAAACAACTAGTTTATGTCCCATCTCAGGACTATTAAACATGGAACACAGCAATGAAGCTTTCGTTAGCAATAGTTTTCTGGAAAAAACAGCTGTTTTTATCATTTAATCCTAGTATGATTTTGTTCTGGAGCTTCCTGAGGCTGAACTCGTCTCTGTGATACCCCATGTTTCTCTCCACACACTTAAATTGGTGCTTCTTAGAATCCAGGAATGTGAGAAAGCTGCAGTGCCCACCAAGGGAGTAAGAGCAAAATGTGAACATTTGAAAAAAAGGGTAAGTGAAATTCTGAAGGTAATGAGAGAAGGGGTGTTGATGTAGGGTGGAGGTAACAATTTTTTTAATGTGGTTCTTGCAACCTGGTGCCTGAAATTACAGGCAGTCTTCTATGAAAGGTCAACAGCTGCAACTATATGGGTAAGTTCAAATAAAGAAACTAGGAATTGTGATAGTTTAGAACTGGTAATAGATAAAGGGTCAAGTGAGTGCAAAAAAAAATAATATAGTGTAGAATACTTTTCTGCTTGTGAGTTAGCTGAATTTCTACCTTGAAAGAAGTCTGAAAAAAAAAAAAATAATTGAGGGAGCAAAGCATTCTTTTAGCTGGGACAGGCTTGAAGGATTTGAGCACTTGTGTATGTAACCTTGCCTACTTTTAAAGCTGTGATTATGCCAAATCCCTGTAGAAGTTCTGCGTACTTTCAACATAATTTCTAGTTCAGTGGGGCTTCTTGTTTAGTATACAATTTATACAACGTAGAAGCATTTTTTAAGAAAAATGGTGATGCCCTTCTTTATTTTTTGGTACAAATGGGCCTTTAATAACTAGCGTAGGATATCATTGTAATGATACACATCTGCATTTAGATGTGTGATTTCTGCCTGCTACAAAACATATCTCAATAACAGTATTTTATTATTACGGTATTTATACTACTCGGCTTTTGAGAAGCTATTGGGGAAAAAATTTACTAACTAAAAGCAACAGCACAGCGTGGTCAAATAAAATAATCTAATAGCAATATAAAAATCCAAAATGCTATCAGTGCAGCAGTAGTAAATTCTATCAGAAAACAAAATATTGTACATTACTTGAGAGGAAAATGTTGATGTATTTTGCATATACACAAAGCAGCAAAAGTTTTGTGTCCCTGCCTGGAAGGACAATGATTGTGCTGTGTTGTTTTGGGTTTATTTCTTTTTTAAATTATAGGCCAGAATCTTAGAAGTCAGTGGATGTATGGTTAAACTTATGCAGTTGAGGAGACTGGCCTTTGCATTAGAAAGGCAGCAGTCAGAATTTTCTTTGCATGCAAAATGACAGGTATCATACTGAAAAACTCTCTATGCTTTTAGCATAGGTTCAGAGATGACATATGACTTGCAATGATGAAATCTGATAAATGTTCTTTTATACATACATATGTTTTTGCAAGGCAAAAGGAATTGCAAATAATTAATATATAGTCTTTTATTATTTCTACATCCCCAGTTCCATTTTGCTAACAATTTCCTGTCACTGTCCTGAGTTTCTGCCCTTACTGCTTTCACATTTTAGCAGTTTTGGGTAGCAGAGTTCATTTCCATATGTACATTTGGCTTATGGAGTGAAGTGTACAATTGGATGTTATATTTGTTTAGTATACTCTGTCAATGTGAGATATTCCACAGGAAAAATAAAAATCCATATTGTCTTGTGCAAGGGAAAAATATATTTGCACACACTGTAAAAATCCACTTTTAATCTATTTGCATTTTATTATTATTTATGGGCTTCTATGCATTCTCTCCTTCTGATATTTAAAGCTGTTGTACCTGATTCAGAAAATCCCACAGTTATGTGCCTGACTTTTTTATATACACCTTGTCACTGAAGTCAACAGGACCAGTTACACCCTTAAAGATCATAGAATCATAGAATGGTTTAGGTTGGAAAGGACCTTGAAGATCATCGAGTTCCAACCCCCCTGCCATAGGCAGGGACACCTCCTACTAGACCAGGTTGCCCAAGGCCACGATGTTTGTTTCTACTTAAAGATGTTTGTTTCTACTTATGGCTAGGCAGCATTTGTGTGGGTTCACTTAATGCACAACTCATTTTTGAAGACTCCAACGAACTAAACCCCATTATTACTCTACCTAATACAGTGATGTGTCCTGAAGCAGAAGCTATGAAGTATTGAATTTGCTTGGCAACAAGCTGGTTACCCCACAAACTAAAATCTTGGTGCTGCAGAGAATTTAACATATAAGCTTCAGTGAAACTATCCTCATAATTAAAACAAAGGGTAGTGCCTTGCTGGGTAGGGGACTAGACTATGCAAGTCTTTCCTGTTGACAGCCAATAAACAAAAGTACAGGTCTTTAAGTGCCCACAAAGGATATGGAACCAGACGGCTAGACATTTGGCTTTGGCTTAATTCTCTTCTTCTTTCTACAGTTTAACAGAGAAGAAAGCATATTATATTTGTGAGCATACGATATTTGAAGTTTTCTAGAAAAAAAATGTGCTTTGTCTCTCCTTCTATGCCTTCCAGCCAACAACACACACACAGGGTTACTTTCTGCCTAATTACATGCAAATGGAATTATAATAATGCAAAGCTGTGTGTCAGTGAAGGCTACGTACAAGTTGTTCCCAGAGCTATGTGAAAAATAGCTTGAAACAGTTAATGTGTCACTCTGGAGAAATTAGATAACTTTATAAAAAATAATTTTATTTGAATACTATTTAAGACATTTTTCTTCTTTTTTTTCTATCATCTGATCGAACATTAGCAGCAGTTTTATGGCTACTGTTCCTCTCTTCACTGCACTTTTATTAGCTGCAATTTTTTTTTAACTGAATTTCCTGTTACTGCGATAGACAAACAGAAAAACTGTAAATATGTCTTTATTCTGTACTGATGAAACACCAATCTCTAGAGGGCAATTTCTACAGAAAATATATATACTGGAGATGTTTATAAATGTAATACTTCCAGCTTTTGTAGGATTTCATTTGTCTCTCCAATAAAAGAACAGATATGAATGAATACTTTTGAGGTTTTTGCTTTGAGAAAAAATATTAGGCTAAATTTTGCCCTCACCAAAGATGATTCAGATCATGCTTTTAGCTACGCCAAAGATGGAAACAGACCTAATAAAGGTATGACAGCTGTAGGTGTTTTCAGCAATTAGGCACTCTCAACAATTATAATAACACTGGCTCTTTGCACCTACAACTGCCAGTGCTGACATTGTTCCTGGTCCTTTTGTCCTCTGTGAGTTGCAGTGGCACAGGCTGCAGTAATTTTTCCTCAGTAAGAAGGAAAACGTTGATATTTTGAACCCTAAACCAGCCATCGACTGAACATAATGCATCCTTGACAACCAAGGACGTGTTGTGCTACAATGATGGAATAAGAACCAGAACCTGAATGATTATTTGAGATTGCATTTCCTTGTTGCTAGGTTTGTAGGGGAGATCTGGTGCGTAAAGAACCTGTTAATTTGACAGATGCCAAGCCTCTTACTGATGTTGGCGTACTCAGCACTCTGTAATGGTCTGGATTCGCACAATCCAAACTGGGGTGTTTGAAAGAGTAACTCAGAGCATGCTGAATATCAAGGATACCATGACTTGAATCCTGCTTACAAATTCTCAGCACTATTATAAGGCCCCTGCCGTGTTCTGTGAGAGGCTGGTATATGAGGTTTTAACATATTTCGTCTCTGCAAGGAAGTGTCTAAGTCCTCATTGGTCAGTTTTTTGGGGAAAGGAATAATCAGTGACCCCGAATCCCTACATACTCTTACTGAAAACTAGTCCTGGAACAAAAGTGGTGACCAAGACGTTACAAAGTAATGGCAAGGTTATTCCAGTCACCTATCCCTCAGGGGCAAATCTGCTTCTGCTGACCAAAACAAAGTGAAAAATCCCTTATTTGCTGTCTTGTCTATTCAGAATGCTGCAGAGCCAAAACTCAGTATCCACTGAGTATTCACATCCTCGGGATGTGTCTGTGATCTTATGCTACAGGAAATAGGGCAGAGTCTGGGTAATGAGGTGATCCAGTGACTACCAGGTCAAAGGCTGTTACAAAACTTCCAAGAGAGAAGCTGTTGCATCATCGTCACTTTCTTCACTATGATTCTCTCAGATGCTTGGTGGATGGTTGCTTAGATCAGGCAGGTGCTGAGAATTAGATTTAGAAGAGGGTGAACATGTTCAATATCCTCCTGGGTCAGACCATTAAAAATTAGCGTGCACACTGACAAATCATCAACAGTAAGAGTTTATGTGAGATTATCACATCACAGTGTCTGAGATACTGCAGTTAACTCCTCCATGTAAGAATATATATATATATATATATACCTCCACGTAACACAAGATCACAGCAATCTCACAGGCATATGGAGGCAGTTTAAAATTGGAAAATTTGCTACTGAACCTCCTATTCATTCTCCATGCCAATGGACATGGGTGTTGGTATATTTTATTCTGCTAATATGAGGAGTTTGGCAATTCAAGAGGGAAATCGAGAGCTCATCAGATGTCTTAATTTTGCGGCAGGAACACCCCTCATAAGAAAAGGATGGACATCAAGGGGTCCAGTAAGAGTCTTAGCTGCCTGACAGCTGCCACATGTCATTAAACAACTGCAATTATGTTTTTTAGTAACTAGTAACTAATACAGATGGATATCAGTGACAATTGGCAACCTTTATGTCTCCTTCAGTACCATAGGAAGACACACACAGTTTTAAATGTTAAGATTTTATACCATTTCCCTGGAAGTCGCAGAATAAATTAATTTATCATGCACCTTTGAACACTGAACCTCATGATTCAGTTTCTTCAGAAACTAGATATTCCAGGAACCTGAGAAACCTCACGCTGTGTGGCTCACATATAGTGTGTGTTTCTGTATGAGAGAGACAGGAAAAAAAATTTCTTGAACACCTTAAGTTAGCTGTTTGTCTATGCATGTATCTATCAATGTATTTGATGAGTATGCAGTATTAGCAACTAGAAAGAAATTCCATGAAAGAATCGAAAAAGCAGGAGAACAGCATGCCTTAAAATGTGAAGACTGAATGAACTACTGAAATATTTACCTCTATATACGTTCATTCTTTAGTTATCTTCTTTCAGAAAGTCGTGATCTGTAGTGCCTCATATTTAGAGATTGATATTTTCATGAAGTATTATCGAACAGCTTTGTAAATGACATAAATAAATTGTGCAGTAGGGAAGACAAAATAGAGACTGACATCTCAATATTCCTCAAAAAAGTACACTTTCCAACTATCACCAGACAATGAAAATTATGTGTTTTTGAGATGGAACACATGTTCATTGCCATGACAAACCATGGATGTAGTGCCATTTTGGTGCACTGAAACTGAAGCAGTTTGATAGTATAGATGATAAACACATAAACATAGAGAATGTGAGTCTGGGGAACAAAGAACATTAAATATAAGTATTCACTGGAATCGTGTTAATAACCTGTTTTAAAACTTACACTTTTTAAATACATCAACTACATCAATCAAGTATGTCAACTGCACAATTTGTCTTTATATGGTCTACTTTTACATTTTAGTGAAACAGAATGAGCCATTGTAATACATAATGACCTTCAGCATACGTGTATTATGGAGGCAAGTATATAATATTCAAAAGATAGATTTTTAAAATAGTTTTTAGCCGAACTGCACCACGTGCTGTGTGCTGGGAAGGACATTGTAGTGTATGTGTGAGACATAGAGTATGTGTGATAACTGTCTGGTGTGGGTTGAACTTAGCTGGCTGCCAGGTGCCCACCCAGCCATGCTCACTCTCCCTCCTCAATGGGACAGGGGAGAAAATGAGATGAAAAAGCTCATGGTTCGAGACATCGAGGGATGTCACGGGGATGAAGGCGGGGACATCACTTCCCAATTACTGTCACTGGCAAAACAGACTAGATTTGGGGAAGATTAATTTAATTTATTGCCAATTAAAAATAGAGTTGGATGGTGAGAAAGAAAGATAAAAACTGAAACACTTTCCCCCACCCTTCCTTCTTCCCAGGCTCAACTTCTCTCCCTCATTCCTGACTCCTTTGCCTCCTCCACCCCGAGCAGCGAAGGGGGATATGGTATGAGGGGGGTTGTGGTCAGTCCGTATCAGCTCCTCTCTGCTGCCACTTCCTCCTCACACCTTTCCCCTGCTCCAGTGTGGGCTCTCCACAGGCTGCAGTTCTTCAGGATAAACCTGTTCCACTGTAGGCTCTCCCCATGGGCCACAGTTCCCTCAGAGAATACGCAGCTGCTCCAGAGGACTCCATGGGCTGCAGTGTGGATATCTGCTCTGACGTCGTCCTTTCCACGGGCTGCAGGGAAATACCTGCTCTGCCATGGTATCTCTAGGGACTGCAGAGAATTGTCTGCTCCAGCACGTGGAGTACCTCTTCCCCCTCTTCCTTGTCTCACCTTTGTGCTCACAGAGCTGTTTCTCACACTTTTTTCCTCACTCCTCACTGCTGGGCAGCATTTTGCCCTTACGCTTTCCCAGAGGTGCCATCACCCACACCCAATGCAATCTCTTTAGGAAGAAAGATCAAGAACATCTTGTTTTTCTTCACTGCATGAAGCATTTTCAAAGCCCTGTTGACAAGGAAAATCTGCAGGAGAATTAGTTTTAATTACAGAAGATGGGCATGGTTCCTGTGTCACCTGCACCAGTCTAGCTGATGGCATACTGCCACTGGGATAGCTGGACCCCAGCTGAATGTATGTGACTGTTGCCTGTGGCAAAATAGCTAGGATGAAACAGAGAAGTGCCAAGGAAGGAAATGAAAGAGAAGTCACGCTTGGGTTTTTACCCAGAAAATTTTTAAGTGTTCTTGTGAATGGATCAAATATTGTAAAGGGTGACTTTTGGATTAGGTGTTAATCAGCTGACAGGAACAATAATTTTCAGTTAAACTAAGGTATGTGTGTCTAAGACTGTAAGGATAAGAGAAGAGAAAAAGGAACTGCTTTGTAAATTTATTAATTTAATAAATAAATTTGATTACTTTAATTTAATTCAATTAAATTAATAGTTTGATTAATAATTTATTAATAACTCAGTGATTTGCAGTACAGGTTAAATTCCCTGCCTAAAAAAGCCCAATACCTACTGACGCTGCTGTATTTCTCTAGAGCTTTCCTGAAGACTACTTTGTACATAAAACTGGTAGCATATAGTTACCACCACCAACTCGCACATCTTGTGTCTTCTACATATTTCATTTTAGTTCCAAGCTTTTGTCTGTGCCCTGCCATTTCATACCAGTGACACCCATTGATAAGCAGTTAGCGTTTAATACTAGCAGATAAGCAGATAATTGACAATAACAAAAGTCAGACACAATCATATGCTCGTTACCTAAATTATTAGTGTCTTCCTCACATCTGCCTTTTTTCCCTTTTAAAAGGATCACAGATTGTAATTCTTGAGGTCCTATCTCTGTGTTCTTGTGTCATACAGCAATATCCCATGTTGCTTCTACTTTTACATTTTTCTTGGCTTAACGGGGAATTCTCATGAATAAAGGATGAAGTCAGATATGAGAGAGATATTTGTTCCTCAGCTAACAGTTGAGCCCAGTACCAAATTTCTTACATTATTGTTCTACTCCTATAAACTCAATCAACTTTTTGAATCAGTTACATCAGTTTTGTGAATTGTATAAAGTTAAATAGACTTCAGTCAAAATCTGGATGGGCATTTGAGAGCAGCTTTGGCCTTGAATTCTAAGGTAGATAAAGAAAAGAATCAAGTAAGTCTGTAAGAAACAAGTCATGGGTTAAACACCAAAATAGTTTCAAGGAATTTTCTTTCTTCTTTAAACCCCATAAAATTAGCGAGAAAGCCAAAACAGTTGCCTTGTTATTTGTTTGTTTGGGATTTTTTTTTTCCCCAAATCAATTTGGACAGAAGAAAATGTTAATGTTCTTGCTGTTCTGCCCCCACCATTCCTGCCAAGGTGAAATAAGTTACTAGCTCACTAATTAACTAACTAAACTTGAGGAGACTGAAGTCTTCAAAATTTTCTCTACACAAGCAATATTATTTTTAACAAATCTGTTCTATGACTCTGGTCAAATGTTCTAATCAACTGAAAAAAGCATCGATAGTCGTCTTGTCCTTGTTTTGTCTTTCTAATTAGTTCAGCTTTTTTCCTATCCTGAAATTACCATCTGGAGGAAACTGATATTCACCTCAGTGCTCTCCTGTTGTCACCTGCTCTCATACTGACTATCTACTCACTTTTCTGATACAGTTTTCATATAAAGAAGAATGACTCTCAGCTGCTGCTGAAGCATCTGAAGATATATCTCTGTTAACCAGAACTTGAATATTTAATGTTTATACAACTGAAAATGTGAAATTCTAAAGATGAATTTGATTAATATGTGTGCTCTAAGTGACCCTGTTTGCATGAGGGAGAAATGAATTTCTGCATTTTTCATGTTTGTATTTTTAATCTGGTGTACTATTTAGTTTCTTGATGGAATGCATAGACCATATAGAAAGCGTTGTGGTTTTTTTTTCCTCATGAGCATATTAAAGCATATGGAGGTGTTTGGCTTCAATAAACATACAAAAAGCACATATTATTTGTAGAATGACAACACACATCAAGAATGTTTTGAATTATTTGTCAACACATGAGGCTGAATTTGGATTAAGATAAAGAGCAAATATGAAATACAGTAGTTTTATGATGACTCAAGGAATGAACACTCTTATTCTGGATAAAGAGTGATTTATGCCTCTTTCATGATAATTCACTGAAACGCACAGTAGGCAAGTTTTAATGTAAATCATTCAATTACTGTGAACAAGTCAATAACCTGATGACCAGTAATATAAACATCCTAGTAAAGAATTAATTGAATACTGCTATTACTCTGAACAAAACAAAGTGATATCAAGGGCAAAACTACTTTGACAAAATAAACACTCACATATTCATAACACATCTTTCCAACTAAATGTCTTGAACTGGCTCGACAAGTAATCTAGGTTATAAAAGATCTTAAATCTTACTCTAAAATGATTAAAAGTACCTGTCTGCTTCTTAACTTTGGCAATTATTTTTATCTAGGCTTTTTCTCCCAGAATAGAAATACTTAAACCCGAGTTTAGGTTTATGCTCTTTAAACATTAAAAACAAACAAACAAAAAAATCCTGTAAACCAGAAATAAGTCTCCTATACTTATGAAGACTTTGCTTGACCAGAGTAGCTAGCTAGTTGTGATGCTTGCATACATTATGTAGCTGATATCTAGAAAAAAACCCCACAATAGTATTAGCGTCATGGTTTAACCCCAGTCTTCAACTAAGCACCACAAATTTACATCATGTTTTTGTCCCGCACTATGCAGTACATCCTCATTAACCACCACTCTCCTTCCCATCCTTTGATATAATACAAAGATATCATTCCCTTAGTCAATGGACCACCCCTATGAAACGTCTGTAAAATGACTGCAAATGTCCACAAAATTTCCACAGAGTTATTTTATTCCATGACTTTGGGGTCCATTTGTCACAGTGGTCACTCAGGACAGGAGATGTCCTGTGTTGCTTGGAGTTATATCAAAGCCAGCTCAGGTCGAGTCACTGCTGTACTTGCACTACTTCTTGTAAAGGGGGGCCTCAACAACCTCTCTGGGCAACCTGTTCCAGTGCCTTATCACCCTCAAAGTGAAAAATTTCTTCCTAATCGTTTATCTAAACCTGCCCTCTTCCAGTTTGAAGTCATTCCCCCTCGTCCTATCGCTACATGCCCTAGTAAAAAGTCCTTCCCCAGCTCTCCTGTAGGCCCCCTTTAGGTACTGGAAGGCCGCAATAAGATCTCCCCGGAGCCTTCTCTTCTCCAGCCTGAACAGCCCCAACTCTCTCAGCCTGTCCTCATCCACCATCCCTGGAGGTGTTCAAGGCCAGGCTGGATGTGGTCTTGGGTAACCTGGTCTAGTGGGAGATGTCCCTGTCTATGGCAGGGGGGTTGGAACTTGATGATCTTCAAGGTCCTTTCCAACTCTAAACCATTCTATGATTCATGATTCTATGATTCTATGAATAATCTGGACTGTTTTACCCAACAAGTTCCTTATATGTACTACGGGGATTTTATCTCCTCCCACTTAAACTTCCCAGTGAATTAAATTTTGTGATATTAAATTATTGTCCCTAATTTGCCTTGCCTTTTCAATTCTAGAAATCCATCTGCCATACCGACTCTCTCCATGATACCATGCTTTTTTCCCCAATCGTCAGACTCAATTGGATTATTAGTTACTATTATAACATAATTGCGTTCACTGATCTGTTGAGAAATTTTAACTCCTCCCTACTCTGTTTTGTATTAATAAGCCATTAACTTTGATATTGATGATTATTTGGGCAATTATTTTTTGATGTGTGACTATGTATTTTACAAATCTTTTTGCCAAAACAGAATACTAAAAGTTAGATTGTGCATCCTCATTCACAAAAGTCAGTTTTTACTGACTTGTCACTTCTGAAAGTCAAGTCACATATTCTGGAGGCCCATTCTTAGACACTTAATTCTAAAATATCAAATACCTTTTCAAAGTCATCAAAAGTTGGAACTAACTGCTCATGTCAATATAACACTGACAGTAAAGACATTAATATGTTTTAAAGGTGCCTTGAGGAAAAGAACTACAGAAGCCTAGCCTAAGGTTAAGAACTCATCTTAATCCTTCAAGTACTCCAACTGTGTAATGCTGACATGTACTTTTGTTTATTGCTTAGTGATATTTTTTGCCCTCTTCTTGACATAAAATTCAGGGATGTCCTTTTGGTCCATGAGTTGCATAGTGATATGTGAGAACAAGACATAGCCATTTTGTTAAAGAGGAAAAATATACCCTAGAAACAAGAAAGAAAACGTTCCTTTCCCAGACCTCATTTTTATTTCTTATCCTCTTGCAATTTGTGTCTATCTGGCTCAATATGTTAGCTGAGATCAAGGTTATTCTTTATAAAAGTTTCCCAATCACACCTTCTTATTGTGCTTTGGTTTACACTGTAGTACATCTCTGGGATGGAATTAAACCAGAAGATGGATCTTTAGGCTGTAAATTCAGTTTACAGCTAGTGCAAAGTAACATGCCCTTCATCCCCAAAGTGTCTATGGTATGAATGTTAGGTCCTTAGCACCAATTTGTATCTATCAGGCCATATTCTACAGACGTAGAGTGGAACAACTTTCAGGCTGCTTCAGGCTGTGTACAGTTATGCAGCCACAAATGTCTGGCAAGCACTAAAACAAGAAGTAACCAAAGCAACCAATACTAACCCAAACCAACGGTAGTAAAGTAAGCCGATATGTCATTATCACTGGCAGTTTTTTTCTCACCAGGGTGCATACCAAAACCAACCACCATCCCAACAGAAGGAGAAAACTGCTTTACTGTTTTACCCACAGTTGTTTCTGAGGCATGCTGACATGAACATAAAATTTAAGTCTTTTCAGAATTCAAATCTTTTCTGTTTTATGAGGAACAGCCTTCTGAGAAGACTTAATGGAGGTGGGTGTGAGAATGGAAATGATCTTTTAGTAATTACAAGTTTGCATAATAGCAGTGAAATCAAGAAGTCAAAACTATTTTAAATTACTGTTTTTCTAGAAGTATAAGTAGTCTCCCTGCGTAATAAACTCTTGTGAGAACTTGTCAAGAAATATTTTCAGCAATATTTTAGGACTGCAGCAGTAGACCTATAGATGAATTCTTGAGAGGGCAAAGGGAACCTTTTTGTCTGCAGCAAGCCTTGAGGCCAGCTCTTGACTTTGGTGGACCACAGCCAGGTTAGACAGCCCCTGTTTGAATTGGACATAGAAGTGGGAATAGGAAGAAGATGAGGGAATAGACACTTCACAAAGAGTGATATTCCTAATGTCAGATATAATGCATTGGGGTTTTTTTTTCACTTTCCTTGCTAAGTGAAAAGCAGGAAAGTTATGGCAAATGGAGAATTTATTTAAGATTTCAGGACTGAAGAAGGAGAGCTCACCATGTTCTAAAATGTCCTTTGGTAGCCATAGATCAAGTATAGCAAACTTCATTTACAAAAAAAATAATGTCTGCTTTTTCAAGTGGTTTCCAGGTCACTCATTTTATTTAGTCTGTATCTAGTTGGAGGATAAATATTGAGTGAGTACTGAACAGAAATTGTTGCAGGAAATGCAAATTACATGCTCGGTGGTTTTTTTTTTTCTTTTAAAGGTAATTTTTCAAAATCAGATTTGCTTGGAGTCTGATACATTCTCCTTAAAAAGCTGAATTGAAAGATATGTACAAAACTGATAAGAGTTGTTGATTTGAAAACTCTTATGTTGAAATCTTATGAGAAAAAGCCATCAGAGCGTATCGGCACTAGACATCATTACAGAATGCAGTAGCACTTCTCAGGACTCAGCAGAGAGCCTCATTCCTTTCTAAAAAATTATATTAATTGATAGCAATGGATAACTCAGAAAAAAAAGGATCTACACTGGATCAGACTAGCATTCAGTCCAGCCCCATGTTAACACTAATATTACCAGAACATCAAACTGTAGAGACAGATAATAAAAAGTGTGTTTACCTAAATTAAGATGGAAGTCCTTGGCAGTTCTTATTAATGTAAAAAAACAGTGTTTTCTTTATTCCATTGCAAATTTCAAGGTCAGTTGAACACCTTTTACTAATCCCAACAAACATCTTGACACAGTTTATTTTTGAGAAGGCATATATATCAGTTTGAAAACTGTCATGAAATTTATTTTTGCCAATAGGTATTTTTAGTATTAAAGGGTTTGTAAAATATGAGCATTACTTTTCCCATATACTATTTACATAGAGCCTAGCTTAAAGTGTTTAAAGGCTTGCTAAGGAAATAAGGTAAAAATATAGCTAGCAGGTGGAAGTTTTTACTTGACAACAAATTTCTTTGTTTAACCAGTATCACCCACTCAGGATGCATAGGATAACACCTCCCAAATAAGATCACAGCTGAAGAAATATGGATATCATAAAACCTGAAAGCAAAAGAAAAATTGATACATTTTAAGCCCCCGGTGAATCAATCCATTTTATTTAACTGATGGGATTTTGTGCAATTAATGCACGTACCAGTTATGAAGTATTAAGAGTTTCATTACTAGGGGAGATAGAAAAAGCAAGTAATGTACGTTTATGTCTATGTATATTTAAAATTTCAACAAAATGTCGAATTAATCTTTCATCTTTTGAACAATCTGATACTTCACTAATAACAAAATATGCAATATTTGAATGAGTAGAAGATGTAAAGTGGTGGGTCATATATGTGTATTATAAAATTTCTGGTTGTGAAAGTGCAAAAAACTACTTCCATATTTGGAACTATAGTTGGATAATCCCAAAGAAAAGAAAAATTAGATACAGGCTATCTTTCAATGTTTGTTTTTTATTAAGAGAATTTTTGGAAGCAAGAACTGAGGCAAGGATTTTTCTTTGTGTGCCTGGCTGTAGGAAAACTACCATAGTAGTGTAGCACCATTATAGCCATTGATCTCCCATCCACACCTTTGAACTAGACTTTTCCAGTGGAGCAGTGGTGTGGAAAATGATCATGACTACAGTCACAAAATAAAATGGAGCTTCAGGGACCAAGAATGCTACCCAATATTTTTGCAAGTCTTCAAATTTGTATGAACTCCACAATCCTTCTCTTGTAACACCACTCTTTTCCTGACATGATTCCTATAACTATAGAATCCCTGCTTGCCATTGCAGTCATTGCCCAGCCTTGCCTTGAAGCTGATGGGTTGTGCCTGTCATCTGCTTCTATTTCTTGACTGGTAGACTTAATTTCTCTACTCTTCTTATGCACAAATCTGGGAAAATTTCTCCAGACATATTTTAGGAGGATAAAGGAAGTCAAATAACCTGAATAAGTGCAGCTAATCCAACTTAAAACACCACAATATTGATAAAATACAACCAGTAACACAATAACATTTGCTTCTCTAGTGAGATAATAAATGTAAATTTAACACCTGAATTCAGCAAATTATTTAAGCATATGAGATAAGTGAATTCATGTCAATACTTCTGTACTGTAGTTATGCATGACTGCATGAATGTTATACTGGAGAAGCTGAACCAGACAGACCAGTGAACCCAACTATCTTTCAAACCTAAAATTCCATAAGCAGGTCTGTGATTCCCTGCTGGAGCTCTTAATAGAAAGTAGTCCTTGAAGAATCACTCACTCTTAACTTGCTAGGGTTAACAGGAAGAACTGTGAGCAATTTTGCATCAAGAATATCTAGTTTTTCCAGATTACTTTTTTTAACCTTTTTTTTTTACACTTGGGAGTCAGTGCATCTGGCAACTCATTTAGGTAAAGGACAATTATTAATCACCTTCCTTTATTTCAGTTATGATGTATGAAGTCTTTCACACTTGTGAGATTTTGAAAGTATTTAAAGCTTATATCTCCCTCCTGCTAATTTAAAGTCTATTACAAATGGCTTTCTTGTGGAAACAGCCACCTGTGTTCATTTAGCAGCTCATGGTCACTCCGAAATTCATTACTCTGCCGCTGAATTTTTGTTTGCTTTCTTCTGGAAAAAGCCACCATTAGATGCTTTTCAATTACAGTGCCCTTCAACTCAATAAGGTTGGTTTGTTATGAATCTCTCCTTTTAGAAGTTAATCATGTGCTTAATAGGAGAACATCAACCATTTCTCACTGTGTTGAAATTGAGAGAAGCCAAGAAATAAGTTATAAATTCAGAGCTCAAAAGTGCTCTATTTACAGGAATATAAAAGAGACGTGAAGGTGGAGGGTTTCATAATGACGCAGCTTATCATCCTTTACCCTCCTTCTAATATATCTATGTTCCCCTGTCCTACAGTTTTAAAGTCTTGGATTCTTTGAAGTCAATATTACTTTTTCTCACAGCTACAGTGGTGTGAGGGTTTCACCTATATTGTTTACATTTCTCTGCATTATGGGAACAAGTGACCCTGGCATTCAGCATTCCAGGTATAAACTCTGGTATTTACCACAGAGAAGGATTGGAATAGCAAGTGGACTGATACATGTAATGTTTTTTTTTTTTTTGCAGTGGCAGAATCTCATATAATATATTACTGTTCTTTCCTTGTCAAATTCTGTTGTGTTTTGGTTTTTTTTTATGGCAGTTTAAATATTTTTCTTTAAAATTAAAATTAAATGGAAAGCAGCCCAGATATACTCTGACGCAGGATATTGCATGAGAAGAATATGTAAAAGCACTGAGTATAAGCAATCAGATCATGGTTACTGAATTTTCTCAGAAATCTTGAAAAGAAAAATAAGACTATCTGGGATTAATCTTTTCTTTTCACAGGGAAGATCATCAGCAGAGTACTGAAAGGTAGGCGGTCTTTGTTTCCCTTCCCCAGAAGCAATCTGACACATCTTAAGCAAATATTTATCTCCTTTTCCATCCTAGGAAATAGGATGGAAATTAGGTGTTGTGTGTATAAAACATGATGTGTTCTTTAATTGGATAAGTAAAGATCAGAATTCTTGTCTTATGGTATTGGAGTTCCGTACTTTAAAGGACTTGAAGAGTCATATGGGTTTTAGACTTTTACAGATTTCAATGGGAATCAGCGTTATCTAACCAGGATTTGTAAGATTAGACCTTAATTATTTCCTTAAAGAAACAAAAGAGTTTTATTATGGTCATAACAAAAAGGTATTGTAGAGTATACTTAATACCATCATTTTCTTTGTATTTGTACTCTGTCCCCAGAAAGATTCCTTAGTGTCAAAGTTCTATAGTGTGTATAGCGTGGTATCAGAGTTTGTTTTGCAGTCTGGAAAAAGCAAACCGCATGTTCTTAACATATATTCTTGCTCTGTTTTGCTCCTCTTTCACAGTTATTCTATCCTAAGTAAATATTGAAAAAGTAACAATCAAAATGTTCAAGCATTTTTCCCATGGTATTCTGAATAACTGATGAAGTAAATAAAGATGATGGAGACTGGAAAAAAATGTACTAATACGTTAAAAATGGAAATCTCACTTATTTTGAAACCACAGAGAAACTGTTTTGTAACTATACAAAATGTGGCCAATGAATAATTACTGTTTCTATAGCTCCAGTAAAGCTAATCAGATCATGATTACATCTATTTATTTATTTCTAGAAATATTTTCTCATGCTAATTCATATGATTTCCTGAACTGATCTTTGCTTACTCCATAATTAAAATGTGGAAAAAGTAATCATTAAATAAATAAATAAGTATATTTCTTAATTAAATGCATCCTGAACATATATGTGTAGGACTTCCACAGAAATAATAAGGAATTGTTAACATTTCATTTGGGTGACTGATTTTGTAGGATAACGTTATCTGTCAGCTTTATTTGGTATAATCTAGACCAAATACCAGTTGTGACAAATTTTTGAAGAAATTAATCTCAAAGGCAAGATGTTGTTGTAATGTAGTGAAGCTAGTAATGGAATTCTGGCCCATTCTCAAATCAAAGTGAAGGTAAAAAGATACAGAATTTGAGATGTCTAAATATTTCATTCCTACTCACGCAAGAATGAATTTCATGTTCTTCTCAGCTGGTCAGGATATGGATTGATTTTTTCCATAGGCACCAAAGAGTTTTAATAAGAAATGTTCACCTAGATAACCTTTTATACCCATCTTCTGGGGAAGGAGAAGGAAATTTATGCATAGAAGGAATATGTCTGTGCAGAGCAATATAATGTAAATTTTCCTCTATATGAAGTCCCTTAGAAACTAATATAAGCTAAGGCAAACTCCAGCTACTTAATCTTTTACCTTGCCTAGAAAGAATACTTGAATTTTATTCAGACAAAGCTAAAAATTCAGACCATTTATTTGACATAAAATTAGTTACCTGATGCTCCCAGGTTTCCCAGAGTTGAGATTATTCATATTAATTTCCAAGTAGTCATGCATCCAGGTGTCAAAAGGGCAAGAGGACGTGCTCTACCTCAAATCACTATCCTCAACCAACTGCCTAACTGAGCAGGAAACATGTATCAGGTATACGAATGCAGTGAAAAGTAGACCTTTCTGCAGCTTTTGAATGAGGTGGGCAGGGGACTGCGTATCACCTGCTCAGAAAAAGAAGTTCCACTGTCTCGTTCATTCTTTTTCTGCTATTTTGAAGTCACATATATGCTATTTGTGCTAACATTGTGCATTTAGTTACTCCAGTTAACAATTTTAAGTCTAGGTCAAACCCATGGTATGCAATTAAATCGATATTCATTGTGTTCCTTGCAACCTAACAGTCAACAGAATTTGAAAAATATGTATCTAACAATATATATTTAATAACATGGTCCGCTAACCATAATAAAGTTCAGCTTAAATGTTCCATACCTCCTTCTGTGGTTGATATTAAATTATTTCAGGTTCAGCTGTAAGTAAAATGCTGAAGCATTAACCACATAAGATACTAGGTGCTATTTTAAAAAAAGAATTATTATCTTAGCTGCTAAACATACTAAAATGATGTGAATTTTCTCAGGAATTTCTACTGAGAAAACACAAGCTGGGAAGAATAAAGATGAGCCTGAAAGGGAAATGAGTTACCATAGGAAAAAAGATTGGGCCAACACGTTGCTGAGTTAAACAACACAATGTCAAGCTCACCCATAAATCATGAGATCTTCCACATTTCAATAGGTACAAATGCAACACTACGTATTTTTGGTATAACTAGGATGTATTTTTTTTCTTTTCTTAAAAAAATACGTGAATGCTCTTTTTGACTGAGTAAACCATAGACAAGTGTCTCTTTTATGTATTTTAGTAGCTTATAATTTTACTGTTCATATGCTTGAAATTAAGCATATATATCACTACCTCCAGGATGAAAACTTGTATGTTATAGTGAACGTTAGTATCAGCAGTGTTAACCTGAAGAATTTATGATCAAAAATATTCTTTGAGTATTCAGTCTATAGTAATATACAGTTTTCATTGAAAAAATAGACAATGAGTTTGAAACAGACACAGCAACTGTCCAATGGTAACCCCTATTTCTATCTACGTTTGCCTGAAATCACATTCTAAATATTGTTTTAGGCACCAGGCTAAGAAAAGGTGTTCTCTAATGAGCATAAAGTTGCTCTGGTAAACTGGGTATCACATCCAAAACATTTGATTGTTCTTAAATTATATAGATTCTGTGTGAAAATCATACTGTCCTTATGTGAAACTTTCTGTCCTTTGCAAAACAGGTAAAATATTGTGATACATATTTATCATTTCCCTATGGATGAAATAGTAGGATGAAAATCAAAGTGGCTGATCAGCACAACCATACAGACTCCGGTCTCACAGTCCTTCTGTGCTGCACAATGCATTCAATGCCGCTTCCTTGTCAACTGACCTTTTGTTTGAAAGAGAACTAAATTTCTTCATTAAGCTATGTGATTTCTGTCCTGATTGTCACCTCAATAAGTTAATAAGGTCAGGTTGGTAGGACAATGAAGTGTTCTTAGATGTCAGGAATGTTAAAACAAAACAGAAAAGGTACTGGGTTTTTTTAAGAAAGTGGGTGGTTAGGCTTGACTTACCTTGGAGTCTTCATACCTATTTACTTTAAGGCAAGTAGTTTTGTTTTCATCAATTATTTATTGAAGCTTCAAAGTTTTCAGACACTGCTCTGCTGACTTTTTGTCTTTTTTGCTCCTTCAACTGCATCTTTATGTTGATTTCCACTTAATATTAGCATCAGCTGAAAAGGGGCATACTAAGGTTAAGACTATATTTAGTCCTAAAGTCCTGCTGTGATATTTTCAGAACTATCCTGAAATGTCCATTGACCCAGAATTCTGATCAGTACAATCAGCAAAAATTACAATTTTTGTTCCACTGAAATTAGGACAGCTTGAAGTCATGCAATATTTTTTCTGTCATTCCTTAGCCACTGCTTACTTACCAAGTCACATTATAGTTTGGGGCATTATTTGACCTCCTTACCCCTAATGCCATGTTGGTTAACCTAGTAGGTGCTGATATTTGATTCAAATACAACTTTGCAAGGAGCTGCAAAATCACATTTATTGACATTGGTGACCAAATGTAAAATTTAGGGAAATTAAAGATTTCTGGTTATCATGGCAAATTATAAGTACATGAAAAGTACAACCTGATTTTATAGCATAATTGTCCCTTTGGTTATAAACTTAGTTAATATAATCATCAGTAAACTGCTTTAGTTTCCCTTAACTTCTAGTGCAATACATGGATGAGCTGCACCATCACTACTGAAGGAGATGAAAATAAATGAGTTCACTTTTATTTTTCAAAAGTATTATTTTCTAATGCATTGCTATTTACAAAGGTACACACAAACAGCCCTATTGTTAGAACTAGTGAAGTACTTAGATATGATATGCATGCATACTTTTGGAGATGTATTGTATTCAGAGATGTAGGCAGTGGTGACTGATGTTCAGCTCTGACCACATCACAGGACAAAGGAGCCACAGCTAACAGTGTGGGATGGATGAGTCTCTTTTTCAGTAAACACGTAACTTAAGTATTATGATGACATGTATAGTTTTAATCTAAATTCATCAAGGTTACTTAAACTAGAGTGTAGCATTTTGGTATGTTTTTGAGAAAACAAATTGTTTCCTTGTTAAATCTTTAAGAGAGAGATGGACGGCAATTTTGGCACGTAAGGGAGAGTTGATAAGCAAAAAAAAGGTGGTGGTGGTGAGATTCACAAGAATCATATTTTCAAAAGTAACATTTCAGCTACACCATAGCTCACAAACCCTATAGATCAAATGTTAATTAATCGTACATTTTTGACATGATAAATTAGGAGTAATGTTGAATGCCATCTCCAGTTTAGGAGATTATCAATGTTTTGAAAGCCTGGAAAAGCTGCCCTTCTCTAATTATTAGAGAGAAATTGTGTATTATACTGAAAAATTGAGGGTGATAAAGACCATTAATTTGTCTTTTATTTTTTCACAGTGAAGCTTGTTGTATCCCACTAGTCATGAAAATAGGACTTGAAATTGTTTAACTGAGCCATGATGACTAGTCCTTAGAGTAACTGGAAATCAAGGTTCATGGCTTTTTTAAAGAAATACATTTGGTATTTTTTTTTCATCATAGCTATGAAAAAATAGCCTTTCACATCTGTTGTGGTTTAACCCCAGCCAGCAACTAAGCACTATACAACTGCTCGCTCACTCCCCCCAGCTGGGATGAAGAACAGAATAGGAAGAGTAGAAGTGAGAAAAGTCATGGGTTGAGATAAAGACAGTTTAATGAGCAAAGCAAGAGCTGCACATGCAAGCAAAGCAAAACAAGGAATTCATTCACTGCTTCCCATGGGCAGGCAGGTGTTCAGCCATCTCCAGGAAAGCAGAGCTCCATCACGCATAACATGTACTTGGGAAGACAAACACCATAACACGGAACTTCCCCCCCTCTTCCTTCTTCCCCCAGCTTCAGAGTGTGACATCATAGAGCATGGAATATTTCTTTGGCCAGTTGGGGTCAGCTGTCGCAGCTGTGTCATCTCCCAACCTTTTGTGCACTCCCAGCCTACTTGCTGGCAGGGCAGTGTGACGAGCAGAAAAGGCCTTCACTGCTTAATAACAGCCAAAACCTTCAGTGTTTTACCCACACTGTTTTCATCCCAAATCCAAACCAGCACTACACAAGTTGCTAGTAAGAAAGTCAACTCTATCCCAGTTGAAACCATGACAACATCTCCATTAGCTTTGCTAAAAAGTAGGGATTCTTCAGGTGGCATTAATATTACAAAGTCAAATTTAAAGTTCAGGCACTGTGTGGGGTTTACTGTTAGATGTTCACAAACCAAATCGTCTGGTAATTTCCATCTGAGTATAAAGCCATAACATCAATAACTCATATGCATACCTTAAATGATAGGCTATAAAAATGCATTCCTATCATAAACATCTTTAAAGAACCCTTATGCTATTTTTTTTGGTACTTCACGCTGTAAAAGTTACCATAATTATTGCTTTGTTAAACATAGGGTAACTGATCTATACTAGAACAGCAAAACTGTCTCGACCTTCTGACATCACTGAGATTTTACTATGCTTTTAAGCAGCTTTAAAACAGCAGTATGCACGATGCACACACTGTGTACACACTGATTGATGTTGAGTTTCTGAAGATGGCAAGTATTTCACATTNCTGAGTGTGTAGAAACACAGTTTCTGAAGATGGCAAGTATTTCACATTTCTACTTTCAAAAATACATAGGTCACGTAATTGAAAGTCATTAAAATAGTACCTTCACTGCTTGTTCTTACCTCAAGTATAGTCTCCAAAGCAACAAAATGGGTCCCTTGTTTTTGTCCCCTCTCCTGCCTCTATATTCCTTTAGCAGTTTCTGTCCAAAGAAGGTTAATTCGTTCACTTCTTTCGTCATCTACTGGATGCACTTCTCCACTATTAGAGGTGGATTCCTGCATGAATTTTCTAATTTTTGAGCACAGAAAAAAATCTTTGGATCTGAACTGCTCTTTCATTCAGTAATTACCCTGAAATATTTTGTTGGCCTTTCCATAACTAGGGGTGCAATATCCATTTCCTTCATATACGTCTATATTCATATGGATATTTATATACAATATACGCTGAGAAAATGAGTACACAGTCCCAAGGATGTTCCATGTGTAACAACACTACTTACACTGAAATTTCTGAAGAGACTTGCTGAAATCCTTAGAACTACTGACCATGCATTAGGTTAAGCAGATGGCACTGCTTTGTTTTGCTATTGCAATGTCTTATGGACCACACAAACCGTATTGTATTGGCTGTATTAGATGGTGGGCTTGAGATACAAGAATGAAGAATTATGCAATGTCATAGTGACAAAAACTCTGGAAAACAAACAGTTTTATCAAGGCAACATCACTCCTGCGAGGCTTATATCTAGCTCATTTCTTACACCGTGTTGCAGACAGCAATAGCCAATTTATAGGCCCAGTCAGAAAGCTCTCTGTCACAGCAGCCTCATCAGACAGATGCCCAGAGATGTTTGATTTCTGTTGAAATGTTCAAGTCAGGAAGACGTGTGACACAGCTGTGTATTCTTTTTTTCCAGGTGACTAATTTCCAGGTGTGTGATGTGTTGATTTTACCTATGTGAATGGAAAATGTTATGTGGAAGGTGAAGGCTCAGCAGGTAAAGTAGAAAAGGATTGTGAGTGAGTCTGTTGCTCGTGGACTTGATCTCCATCACTTGATCTAAGTGATGTCGAGAGATGCAGAAGTCTCAACTCTGAGCTACTGATCCTCTATAACTATTTATTCAGGCCCTAAATCCAATCTGGTTGAAAAGTATTTCTTCTTCTCAGGTTTTCTAGGAGTCATAAATTATTTGTGATCGCTCTGGAATATTCTCAGACTGATATATTGCAGGGAGTTTAATGTCTGGACTTGCCACTGGCCATTATCTAAAAAGGACTATAGTGATCTTCACATATGTATGAGCTTTATCCAGAAACTTATGTTGTCAAAATATTTATGCCAGCATGAATAAATGCATGTTCATCGTTGTCATACCACTTTCATCTAAAAATGTTCCTTTTCACAATGCAAAATCATTAAGAGAAATAGCTAAGGAAAGTCCAATAAAATTCATATTCAGAGGCATTTATATAATAAAAATGATAATGTTTAATCAATGGTGATTGTCCCATACAAAGGACTATATTAAACTTAATAGTCCAAATCAGATCATAGCTTGGCTGAGCTCCATTCAAATTAATGCATACAGAAAGTTTTATATCAGATGATCTACCCCCGAGTTTTACATAGTTCAACAAAATCATTCTTTTTTGGCTCTTAAATTTCTCTTCAGGGAAAGAGCTTAATGGGGCCCTATTTACCACAAAGTACTGTATTCCAAGTCAAGTGCTACAAATTCACTGAAAACCAAAATAAGAATAAGGTAATTTATTTCCTTAGAATCAAGACTTTTCCTCTGTTTTAGAACATCTGTGTGCTGAGGTGGCTCTTGACTTTGTTATTTGGATAAACAGTCACAGGGCATGAAGGGTAGATGAAGGGAAGTCTTGCGAGACAAACTTGATTGCTTCTGTTCTGAGATACAGGCTGAATGTCAAGGAAAGATTCTCAGCAGTTTGTAAGGGAGTAGATTACAAACTTAAGCAAATAGATGAAGTATCTGTCTCTCCAGACATTTAAAATTAAACTGAACCAAACATTTGAAATTGTGCTTCAAAAACTGATTTTTTATTAGCAGGAAAATTGAATGCAGATTTATTTCTCCTTACCTTCTTTGATTCTCATGCTATGTTCTGTAGTCATTTTGCTGTAATAGTGCACATCATTATGGTGCAGTTGGAAATTTTGGCCCATTGAATTAGCTCTGAATACATTTACAATAAATGAAGAAGTGGCAGGAGTCTCCTTTGCCGCTAAATGTCCTCCTAAACATAAAAAGGCCTCTTTCTTTCAATTTATTTTAAGGTTTTAATGCCAAAAGCATCAGCGTGGTGGGTTGTAGCCAGGAAGATTTGGTCTTTATCACTTGATTAAAATTGAATTTTGTTTAGTAGCTCTGTTCTTTAGTACTCTGCTGTTTTAAAATTGACCTGCCATGCTTCATTGTTTTAAAGTACAGGACATGCTTTCTTGTTTTACAGTATGAAGAAACATATGTATAGATTACTTTTTCTATTAAATTTCTTCACTTAACAGGACTGTATTTTATTGCTTTATTGCTCCTGGTTTGTTCATGTTGACCTTTTCTACGTTTGAGATTAACTGATTTTAGAACTGAACTTTTTAAGAGCTCAAGCCTTCCTGTGCTAGATAATTATATTTAAAATTGATCACAGGCTCTGTAACAGCAGAACTTCAGCTGACTGCTGTAAGAAACTGGCAATGATGGGTTGACTGCTGGGTCCATCTATTACTCTATATTCCCTCTAGCAGGACTATATACTTAATTTTGGAGTAAACAGGAACTCCACCATTGCTAGTCATTTAAGGCTATCAGGGAAGCAGGGCATCTCCCCCCTTGCCTGTAACCAGCCCACGTAATAATGTGCTATAGTGCTAGTATTGTGTTATGATAATATATTGATTTGTACAGCCAGAACATGGTGCTCTAAGTTTTGGTTTCTAAGACAACTCTGTATCTGGGAATGGAGGCACCGCTGGTTTGCACCAGGGAGGAGACATGAGCACTCATCATGCCATGGCTGTGCCCAGGGTGAAGAGTGCCCCGAGCTGAATGGCATGGGCACGGGGATACTTGCCTCCTCCGTTTCTCCCTGTGGGGAGAGGACTGCCATGGATGCAAGCGGCACACTAGACACACCACCTGCACGGCTGAGCTCCAGCCCCAGGTGAGGCATTGCTGAGCTATTGGCTGCACTTCTCCCCTCTTCATTTATGTCCTTGCTGGGAGCTCATAGCATTTTTGTTATTTTCCAGAGTATGTCTTTCATTCGTCCTAAACAATTAAAACTAATTCCCTTGAAAGCTGGGTGACTGCAGGTGTATTTTGAAGTAATGTATGGCAACGCCTCTTTTCTCTTTCCTTGGTACATTTTTATTACTATTTTTAGGGGAAGAAGGAATTGGATTCTGCAGGAAGTCCTGACCTTCGTCCGCAAGAGCTTCCAGCGGAATTTTGAGATGATGCAACAGAGGCAGCATCTGAAAGTAAAACACAAGGAGAGGCAGAAACAAGGGTGAGAGGGATAGTGATTTATTAATCCATTTCAGCCTACTTGCAACACATCTTAGGATACTGAAAAGGAATTTTGAATGAGCCAAAATAAAGGGTCAATACTGCAGCCTGCAACACTTTAAACTAGAAGGTTAGGAATTTCCACAACCTCTGTCTGTTCCTGGATAGGTTAAAACACACAGAAAAAGTGTCAGCCATGCAATTAAAATATTGAAACAAAAAGAGTAAGTGAATCTCATTTGTAAAAACTGCATTAATGCATACACTTACCAGATAACTGTTCCCCACAAGAATTATAAAAAGCACTGGATAAGTTTTATCCTCATAAGATTTAGAGCACAATGTAAGTACTCCGTTAAAAGTGTTAAGTGGTTTGTTTAACTAGAAAAGCTATTGTGGGAATTATATAATGCAGACTCACAGGGAGTGTTTCTCTGATAAGAGCACTGGATAACAGGGCTCATATTGTTTGATTATATGCATGATATACAGACGCATTTTGATGAATGTGTATTGTGTCTCTACAACTTCTTAATGTTTCTGAGTATTCGCTAGTAGTCAACGCTTCTGAGATGTTTATTGCAGCACACACTTTGCAGGATACCTAAAACCTGTGTGATAACATAAAGAATGTGTGTCTTTGCAAGTGCCTGATCCTTGTCATGGGGACTGCTGAGTGTTGTTTTTAACCTGTTTTTGTTAAACCGTACTTGATGAAATAAAAGAGAACAAAAACAGGGAAAAAGGAACAAAATCAACTTTTTACCAAAATTATTTTGGGCATTCTTTGTGAAATAGTCAATAGAGAGACCTTGGGGGTTTCAGACATAATGAACGTGTGCATCTGAGAGAGAAACAGCATATACTTTAAGAAAGCCTGACATGAAAACCAGTACATTGACATGAATGCTGAGTATACCCCTCTGTATGATTTTGTTCTGAACTGACCTGTATCAATTGAAAAATGACCACTGCATCCTATTCAAAAAGGGCTTTTGATAATAGTAAGCCTTGTGGTATGCAAGAGCGGACATATTTTGTCCACTTGTCCAATGAGCTCCATGAATCCAGCAAGATTAATGGAGTTACAAGAAATGTAAGAAAAATTCTCTAGACTTCCAGTTTTCTATGGAGATGTGGTTTGAGTGTCTGTTTCTCATGCTCCCAAAAATGGACTTTACTTTCTTTAGGTGAACGATCATTGCAGTAATCTGTTGAGCTAAAGATTGTCCAGCAAATACAGTCTTGCTAGACAGGACAATCTATATTGTGTTATTTCTTTACATAGGGCTTATTCATGAAATGGCGCATAAATATGAGGGAAAATATTTGCAAACTAAAATCAGAGTGAATGTTCTTTGAAACCAGTATGCAACTATTCACCTTGAGCGAGCTATATCAGGACTTTTTCACTTTTGTAAAATATTTCTTTTCATTTAGACAGCAAAAGCAAACAGATGCTTCAACTTCTATTGTTCAGCAAAATAAATGAAATTATTTAAACTTAATGAAAAAATGCAAGGACCTGGAATAAGAAATACCCATTCAAATTTTTAAAGCTCTATAAAATTGCAAGAATCAGCACCCAATACTAGAACAATTTAGGTTAATTTAACAATGAGCAGTGTCTCTGGTCCTCTGACTGAGATACACAATAACTCCACAAATACGTGAAGGATTCATGCATTGCAAAGGCATAAGATAATGGAATATAAGTTCCCTGCAAAGTAGTCTGCCATTAAAACTAATCCTCAAAAATAAGGAACATTTCTGATGTATAGCATTACCTTCATACAGGTTATACATAGAAAATAAATCCATGTTAGAATAACACCCATACATTGTACATTAATTTACTTATTACTTAGGTAATGCTAGAATCAAAGTAGAGGTTGTCTTCATTTATGTCTGTTCTGCTTCTACATTCTAATCCCGTTTTATTTGTGTTGTTTTCCCCCTTGTATGTAGCACAGGGTTTATGCAGATTGCACAATGCTGCTCTAATGAGCAGTGCTATGTAACATTTGGCTCAACGCTACCTCCACCGAGGCCAAACTGATTTTCTTCACGGATTTTTCTTTGGGGCTTATCATATTCACAGATGAGTGGTTCATAAACAGTAATGTCTGTGTTCTGACAACAGTATGATAAAAGGCTTTATTTTTATCTTTTCTAAACAGATGGGGACTGATAGGCACAGAGGTTTTTGTCTAAAGAACTATTACTTTTAAGTTGTTTAGTTTGAAGCAGTTGGGATTTATCTTGTCTGTCTCTAATATTGCATAGCATTCACATATTTCTGCACAGTTCACATTGACTTCATGTGCAGCCATGAGTTTACAGCAGCTCTGAAACTTAGGCCACAGGTGTCTTAAGTCAGACACTTAGAAAATAAGGAACATACAATTAGAGTGATCTTCACCAGCAGCCCTCAGTACGTGTTTACCTCTTTCTGTTGCGGATGAACTAGGGGACCAGTGGCAAGACCCTCCTTCATTGCCCAATCATTCCTACATCATGTTTCATCCTTAGAACTGATCTCTTCCATATGATCATCTTTTTTTTCCTGGGACTAAGAGGAAAAAAATCCCCCAAATATACGGTTTTAATGTACAAAAGGATGAATTAAGTTTGCAAACATAATCATGATTCTGGCTCTTCTCAGAGGTGATGAATTTAATTTTACTTGTTTAAGAATATTCTTTCAATACTTTCAATTCTTTCAATTTTTATGTGCGTATGCACACATGTGTGAAATTTCCTCAGTTTTGGTTTCTGTTTGTTTATTTTTAAATAAATTGAATTATTCTGACAGCCATGTGAAACATCAGCACTGTTGAGGCTTTTGATCCACCACATAAATTTCTGTCACCTGAGCTAATAAAGTAGCTGATAAAGCAGTAGGCTGTAATTCTCTCTGGTCCTTAATGAAAGGAGGAAACTGCCAGAAAATAAAATAGAAACAAGCAAGACTGAATTCTGTTCCTGGTTGTAGAGCGAGCATGTACTGGGGGCTGAATGTGAAACCCAACTTTTTCTTTCTTGTCCATGATCTTTTCTCTGTTCCCTGAGTCTTGCTGGTCTCACTCTTCTCACTTTACTGGTTTCTATTCTCTCCTTAAACGCCTCACGATAGGTCCAGTTTCCTTAACCATACACTCATACTTTTCTCCTCCCAGTTTCTGGTTCCTCATTGCTGCCATCTTTTCACCTTTCCCCTCTTCTAACTGGTTATCAAGTATACCTCATAGCCTTATCTCAGCTTCTCCCTGTCTCTTGAACAACTTTGGGAGCTAGCAAATGCCCCTGATTTTAACCTCTCCTTTCAGTCACAGCAGCTTGTGGCTTCTCCATTCCCCTTTACCCACCCACAAGTCTAACACTTATCTTTTCCATGGTCAGGCCAATCATCTCCTTGTCCCACTCCTGTGGCTCCTACCAACAATGTCACTGGGATCACAGGGGTGATGGCCTCTTCTCTAAGGTTAAGTGCACCTGCTAAATAGTAATGTTGAGAGGTAGATTTAGACAGACAGTTTCCCAAAAAAACAGCTAATGGAGGGCAGGGGTGCCGAACATTCAGAGGGGTCTCCTTGTTCCTAGGGAAGCATAAAGCAGGGGACAGATAAAGTCTACATTTCTTACTGAAATCTGCAATATTAAGCGGTTGGTGGTGGTCCTGATTACAGATGCTCGAGATGCAACTGAAGGGAATGCAAGGCTCTCAACTAGCTCATGTTCACGTTTGAGCTTCGAGGGATTTAGCATGAATTGTAAGTAGTTTCTACTGAATGTGTGCAAACTGCCTTTACCAAAGGCAAATCTGGAGCAGATTTTACCCCAAAACATCTGAAGGAGCGTCTGTGACTTCGAGAGGGTCCCCTACTAAATTTTAAGGTTTATCAGTAAATAATAGTGGAAACCACATTAAAAAAATATCCCTAACATTTCAGTAAGGAATTAACAGTATATTTTCCCTTCGTCTCATTCTCTAAAATGACTAAAAATCATCACAAAAGATAATAAAAACAAGCCTAATAGATATAACCCATATGGAAAAACTTATCCTGACACTTTAAAATTAATGAAGTTGCAAATCAAGGGAAGATGGGTCTAAGAATGAAAAATATTGGTCTGTTTTAATAATGAGAAATGTTTTCACTTCCATGGGATAACTCTAGTAATTTTTAATTAGATAAAATGAACTATCAAGCTAATACATTTCTATGTGGGTCTCTTCCATTAAGAAATAGTATAAATACAGAAAACAGTCCAGTCAGCTAATTCTTTCTAGCAGAAGACTATCTCAGCTCACCCTTGTGATAAGCAAATATGGCATTTGGTCTTGAGGTCTCCTAGTGCATCTGTATGGGGAACAGCAGTAATGCAGCATTCAGAAATTGTCCCAAGATTTTTAATAGAGAAAGCAAACTTTAGGAAGTAACAACATAGAAAACTTTAACAGAATGTTCATTCTAGGAGAAAACTGACAAATATTCACACCATGTTGCTTACTTTTGGCAAGCAAAGTGGTTTTTATTGTCAGTGTGTATTAAAAAATGGATGATGATTCTTACTCTTCTTCAAAAAGTTAATCTGAAAAAGGGAAAAGATTGAGAATATGTGTTAATAGTAGATAGCTATGCACAGAATACACACAACAATCTGTTAAATAAGAAGGTGTCAGTCTAGCTAACTGCATTTCAGAAAAAAACCCTTTACTTTATCAATTAAATTTCCAAGTGTAAAAGTTTTCAAAGCCAGTATAAAATTAACAAAAGTTATGTCCTATTTACATAGTAACAATAAGACCCAGAATATGATATGCTTCAGTCAATCATTTCTCTCCCTCTCACATTTCAAAATTATACTATATTGTTGATGAGAGGCAATAATTTGATCTTATAAAAACATATTTATTGGTTATAGCAGGTCAATTGGGACACAATTTTTTTTCTATATAACAATAATAAAGCACCCCAGTCTGCCTTTCAACAGGGGAGTATACTTGAGGTTCTATCAAAACTGACGTTTTAAAGGCTTATAAGATTGCATTGCTTAAAATTGCTCCATTTAAGTTACCAGATAAAAAGCTACAAAAGTATAATGAAAAAAATATTATTCACTCTGCCATCATTAGAGGAAGTCAATTATCAGTTGGACCAAAGAAGTTTTGAATTGAAGTAATTAAATTTGAGGTTGTGTGACATTGCTGTCACTTCACTGAGATCCTCCTACACTTCCCTGTGACTGATTTATTCAGACAGTGGAAGTTGGATGAGTGTAGATTTTCTGTTAATATACTAAATTATTTTCTATCTGAGCTGCTCTCAGATGATTTTACAGTGCTTTCTTGGCAACAGATCACATTTTCAACCTTTCCATTAGAAATGTCTATTGAAATTTACTTCAAACATGTAAGAATAGCTAGCAGCTCAACTTTTTCTGCTTTTTCCTCTCCTCTGAAAAGTTTAATAACTGAAGCATGAGCTCTTGAGGAAAGCAAATAATAACAAAAAGAACGAGGAAAGATTTTACTAAGTTTCTGTTTCATCAGATTTTTATTGAAAACAATACTGTTTGCCTGAAATTCACAGGAGAGTGTTACGAAGACAGGAAAAAAAAAGGGTATGCTGCTTATTACACCATCTCCAAACCAATCTCTAACAGATTAAAAAAAGTAGAAGACGTCACTAACACCTTAAGAAAATATTGCAGAGTCACGTTGTACATTGAACATCCTATTTAGAGAACTGTTGAGAAATCCACTGGGCACCCTTGGGTGATGGTGGCCAGGCTCCTTGGCCTCTCTGTGAAGAGGCAAGTTGGGCTCCCAGGTGCCCCAGTTCCCAACCATTTGATGCCTGGAAACAAGCTGAAATTGCAGATGAAACAGTCATTGATCTTTGTCATCCACTTACAGATCTCTGTGAAATCAAAACTGTCAACTCCTACTGTTCACAGGTGCATAATACAGTAAAACCACCAAGAAGTTTTTTCCCTGAGTGCACAGCAAATGCCTACAAATTCTTGCTGTTTGCTTGAAACAAGAGACAGTAGCACAGAACAGCCAGAAGGACATGTTTGTAGCAAAGGTACTGGTGGACTCAAGAGAGAAGAACATCCATTTGGAAACAAGAAGAAAAGCGTGGGGGGGCTTCTGGCCATTTTAGGCCAGTTTCTGCTTTCAGGTTCATTAATATAAAACCGAGTGACTCAGATGACGTCAATGGAGTTAATTCAGATTTGCAGTTCTCTCCAATTACTATGATCACAGAAATCCCAGATATTACCCAGTACTTACCCAGTGTGGTCAGTACCTCAAGATGTCATGATGACCATTTCCCACGCAAAATCAGGATCTGTTACATCAAATCAGGGTTTTGTTTTGTTTTTAAAGATGCAGTGATTGAAATTGAATATTTTTTCCTGGCGTTCCTTTCCAGGCATTCTGTGCCTTGTTGAATCTAATCTCAATCTCCCTCCCTTCATTTCAGCTGGATATTCTCTATTCTTCCCACAGATAGCAAGAAAAAGAGTTTATTCTCGTCTTCTTTATAGTTTATAGATATTTGCAAAATGATGTCTCCTGCCACAATGTTTTTGATGTGTCTTCATCAATCAGATTTTCCAGACCTTTGCTGTTTCTCAGTACTCATCTTTGGGGTCTCTACAGTTGATCCATATCTTCCTGAAATGCAGCATCCAAACGCAGAATGCTTTGGGAAGCAGCAGATACCAAGGAAGTCTGAAGAATGGTGAATGGAGTTAAATCCAGTTGGTGGCTGGTTGCAAGTGGTGTTCCCCGGGGCTTGGTACTGGGGCCGGTTCCCTTCAATATCTTTATCAGTCACCTGGACAAGGGCGATCGAGTGCACCCTCAGTAAATTTGCACACAACACTAAGTTAGGTGGGAGTGTCTATCCGCCTGAGGGTAGGAAGGTTCTACAGAGGGATCTGGACAGGCTGGATCGATGAGCCGAGGCCATTGGTATGAGGTTCAACAAGGCCAAGTGCCAGGTCCTGCACTTGGGTCACAACAACCCCATGCAGTGCTACAGGCTTGGGGAAGAGTGGCTCGAAAGCTGCCTGGCAGAGAAGGACCTGGTGGTGTCGGTCAACAGCCACTTGAATATGAGCCAGCAGTGTGCCCAGGTGGCCAAGAAAGCCAATGGCATCCTGGCCTGTGTCAGGAATAGTGTGGTGAGCCGGACTAGGGAAGTGATCGTCCCCCTGTACTGGTGAGGCCACACCTCGAGGACTGTGTTCAGTTTTGGGCCCCTCACTAAAAAAGGGACATTGAGGTTCTGGACTGTGTTCAGAGAAGGGCAACAAAGCTGGTGAGGGGTCTAGAGCACAAGTCTTATGAGGAGTGGCTGAGGGAACTAAGGTTGTTTAGTCTGGAGAAGAGGAGGCTGAGAGGAGACCTTATTGCTCTCTACAACTACCTGAAAGGAGGTTGTGGCAAGGTGGGGGTCGATCTCTTCTCCCAAGTAGCAAGTGATAGGGCAAGAGGAAACAGCCTCAAGTTGCACCATAGGAGGTTTAGGATGGATATTAGGAGAAATTTCTTCACAGAAAGGGTTATCAAACATTGGAACAGGCTGCCCAGGGAAGTGGTGGAATAACCATCCCTGGTGATTTAAAAGATGAGTAGTTGTGGTGATTAGGGACATTGTTTAGTGGTGGTTTTGGCAGTGTTAGGTTGATGGTTAGAGCTGATGATCTTAAAGTTTCCTTCCAACCTAGACGATTCTATGATTCTAATTACTTAATGTCTTGCAAACAAGACTGCTTTTACTACATTTTGCAAGTATTGGTCTTCTCTTCTGTAACAGTGTGACACAGTTGACTTATGTGCAGCTTTCTAATACTTATGTCCTTTCTCTTTGAACAGTTATTTGAATAGTCATCCTCCATCCTCACTTTGAATCCTTATACATTCAAGGTATTTTGAATGGCATTCCCCATTTTCTAGGCTGTAGCTCCAATTAAAACATTTTGAATTGTTATCCTGAGCTCCTGTGTACATGCAGTGCCTCCATCTTGGAGTAATTTGTAAATTTAATAAGCTTATTCTTGATTTTTCATTCAGAAATGAAAATCTGAATCTTGTCAGGCACTGGATAGATCATTGTGAAATCCTGTGCAATATATTTCTCCTTAACCCTATATTTTCTATTAATATTAAAATTAAAATAAACATATTTCTAAACAGTTCCAATAAGTAAATTACAATTAATTGATCAAAGTAGTATCTGAGAGAAAATTTGCTCTTTCCTTATTATCATAGAATCATAGAATCATAGAATGGTTTAGGTTGGAAAGGACCTTGAAGATCATCGAGTTCTAACCCCCCTGCCATAGGCAGGGACACCTCCCACTAGACCAGGTTGCCCAAGGCCACGTCCAGCCTGGCCTTGAACACCTCCAGGGATGGGGACTCAACAGCCTCTCTGGGCAACCTGTTCCAGTGCCTCACCACCCTTAAAGTGAAAAACTTCTTCCTAATGTTCAATCTAAACCTGCCCTCTTCCAGTTTGAAGCCATTCCCCCTTGTCCTGTCACTACATGCCCTAGTAAAAAGTCCTTCCCCAGCTCTCCTGTAGGCCCCCTTTAGGTACTGAAAGGCCGCAATAAGATCTCCGCGGAGCCTTCTCTTCTCCAGGCTGAACAGCCCCAACTCCTTCAGCCTCTCCTCATAGGAGAGGTGCTCCAGCCCTCGGATCATCCTCGTGGCCCTCCTCTGGACACGCTCCAGCAGGTCCATGTCCTTCTTATGTTGGGGACTCCAGAGCTGGACGCAGTACTCCAGGTGGGGTCTCACGAGAGTGGAGATGTATTATTATGTAAGTGTTGAATCATATTTTAGGTATTGGGTTGTATTGTAGTTCCACTATTGTGGTTACATCCATAGACTTACTGCATGTGAATCATAAAAAAAAACAAGTTACCTTGTGCCAAATGTATTTTCACAACTTACATATATTTTTTGTACTTTTATAATAGCTCTTTGTCTTCATTTATTGCTTTTCATCACTGGCCCAGCCACCACATAAAACAATTTAATCACGTCTCTTTGCAGATGAGAAAGCTGAAGCACCCAAGAGATTTGCTCCAGCTCATAGGTGAAACAAGGATATAAACCCTGTTTCCTGAAATGAAGTCTCAGCCAGCATCTGTACATAAAGAATATAGTAAGAATTTCTGGATGAGCTTTTCCGTAGTAATGTAATTTCTGCTGACAAAAAAAGATTTAAAGATTCATTAACTTACCATTCAAAGTTTTCCCATTTTGTCATCAGCATTTAAAAAAGCAAACTAAAACAATTCCCTAAACACTGCCCCTATTTTTTTCCCTTATTTTGGCTGAAATATTGTTAGCAAGTAGTTTTCAGAGTCCTTGGGAACCTCAGATATCCTGGTTAGTATTTGGTACTTCTCTGATTTGTTTAATTTGTACACACACTTTTTTATTTTACACATTCATCTCTAACTACACACTTTGGTCATTAAACCAAGCCACACATGCTAAGTAAGATTCTGTTATCTCTATCTTCATCTCCTCTTCTTGCTTGTGCTAGAGACATATATTTACACTCTACTTGTGCTTCTGCTCACTTTTTTACCTTCAGTATAAATATTCTGATGAATCACATAACTCTGCTCATGAATTCAGTATTGCCTTTCCTTACTATATTATGATTTGAAAAGTTTGCATGCCACATATGTCAGTAAGGCTATTTAGACTGAAAAAAAAAAATGAAGAAAATATTCAGTAACATAGTATGTTGCACTGGCTGGACTGAATGTTTTCTTGGTCTGGCATATAGTGGCATCAGCTGAAAAAACGGTGTTTTCATATTATCCTAAATGGAAGTCAAGTCAGAATGGAAAGAACAGGGTTTTTCTCCCCCTCAAGAGAGCTCCAGCACATCTTGCTTCTCACTTCTTTGTACACTTGAGCTGTTTCCCTAGAGGCCTGTCTTTATTGAAACATGATGCTAACGTAATAGTTTTCTTCTTTGGGACTATGCACGAAAACAAAACTCTGTACTCTTCAACCATGTTCTTGTTAGCAGCACACTGACATTTGTGTCTTTGGTTTTGCTTATATCAGCCATGTTGCTCTGGGTGTTATCGTAGCTTTTTTGCCCTTGAAAATTACTTATGTGGAAGGCTTGTGTAGGTACTGAGATGTCATATAAACATCAATGGGTCTGCTGAAAGAGAAAGGAAATATATATGGTACAACTCATAAAATACAAGTTGGGCATGTTTAAAAGAAAAAACAAACTGGTCTTTCTGTTGAAATTATATGTATGATATATAAGCTATGTATCCTGCTCTACTTCTCTTAAATATAGATTTGATAAATTGGTTTGTACTGGAACTAAGGAAATTCTTATGTCATCAAAATTAAAAACATTCAGAAATAAATTGTCCTGATTCTCACACAAATATGAGCCAGATACACTTTATCTTTTCTCCTGCTTACCCAGTTTATGAGCAACCTTCTGGTAGAGTTGAACATCCTTTGGAAGCCCTGGGTAAAGAGATCTGCCCCAGAACTGCAAAACTCAAGGCTTAAAATTTAGTGTTATTTTACATATAATCCTTGAGTTTTAAAGGGGTAATTTTGATGAGGGAAATTACGCCTCAGAAGCTTATAGTGTAGCCCTCCTAATCTCCACCTGCACTCCAAGGCATTTCATTGAGGGTAGTTTTCTCTCAATGAATTTATTTTTATAAGCAGAAAGTGGAGAGGAATACTCTGAGTGAAAAGATGGAGGAGGACCTGTCTTGGGTTCTGGAAGACACTTTGAAAACTTAATTGATATACTTTAAAATAATACCCTTATGCCACTGTGGGTTTCACTGTCTCCCTTCCATCCTTCTAAGCTCTCTGCTTCTCATACAAAGCAAATGAAGACAGAGCAGGATTAATTTTCTTTATTTACAGTAGTAATTTCCAAGACATTCTGAGCATTACCCACAACTCCCTTTGAAGGCAGTTAAGAAAACAGGTGCTCACTATTTCTCAAAACATGATGCTTTAACAGAATACAAAACAAACCAAAATTATCTGACAAGTATTAGTACAGGACAAAAATTGGACACATTTGGTTTTCTCTCCTTTTTACATCCTTTGTTACTGACAATACTTCTAATGTCCTGTACATGGAAAAAAGATTTAAGTTTATTTTATATATGAAGAAATTTTAAAGTACAGTAACTGCTCTTTGCTTTTGGCATACCCTAGGCAACTGCATATTCTTTTTCTTTATCACGTTTCTCCTTGTTTGTTTTTGTTGGTCCCTGGGGCTGAAAGGTCTAGATGCTAGCCAGACTTCTGGGCAAAACTCACTGCTTCCCAAACAGGAATCTGCCTCAGCAGACACCAACTGTTTTCCAGTTCCCGCTTTCACACAGTGAATAGGTACCAAACATTTGTGAGCCTTTTATGTTCCTCAAGGTCCTTGACATGCTGTTGCTGGAATATGCCAGAGCTGAGCTGCAGTGTATTGCAGGGCTGCCCAGCTGGTGTGTGATAAGCCTGGACCAACCCCAGTGTAGCTCTGCCTGCTGCCTAAGCTGTTTTCTGCCATCCCATAATATAAAGCATATCTGCTGTCTGGTTCTGGCATAAATGGCTATCAAGGAGTCGAGACCTTGTCAAGAAGTTGGGCAGATATGGTATATTATGCTTAGTGCAAAGTTTTCATTAAGCCCGTATGACCTCTCTTGATTATTTTTAATACTACCCATTGTATTGCTTTGTGGTTTACAGGTGTACACTGTTCTGTAAAGTGTAATTCTCAGGTTTTCATATGCATCCCCCCGAAATTTTTTAAGAATCTTTCCATAATCTGTAAAGTGAAGAAAAGAACCATTTTTTTCCAGAAATTTTTTAAGAATCTTTCCATAATCTGTAAAGTGAAGAAAAGAACCATTTTTTTCCAGAAATTTTTTAAGAATCTTTCCATAATCTGTAAAGTGAAGAAAAGAACCATTTTTTTCCAGCTGCCAAAGTATTTCATTTGCTGGTGACCAATCTTTATTAGGAGGCTGAAATACCTTGTGAATAAAGTACTGAACTGAAACTCTGAAAAACATATGGTGTTACCTGGCTCAGTTACAGGCTTCCTCTGTGACCCTGGGCTTCAACTTTACTCTTTGCTGCCTACGAAATTGAAACAGTGCTTCCTTTCACCAAACTGGTAATAAAAGGATGTAGAGGATATGTATTTATATTTACATGGACTGAGAAAGTACGACAAAAGGGAAGAGAAGGAAGAAGAGGAAGGAAAAAAGGAGGAGACTTATTCAAGGCTCCATAGAATGCTGTTATGGCATGTTTCCTTGTATACAGAAGAGAAGTAATTTTTTAACAAATCTGTTTCTTGCTCCTTGCAGTGTACAATGTATCCTTTCTATATAATACAGGACAAAGGCTTAATAAGACTCCTTCTTTCTTCCTAATAGTTGTTGAAAGATTTTCAGAATAATCACATTTTTTGTGCAGCTTAAATACTTAATCTTCACACTAACTCAAGTCATTAAAAAAATGCTTGCATGTGAGACAAGCAGTTCTTTAGAAAGCCTCAGCTATACATATCAATAGTCTTGATTAGGTCCTATTTTCCCATAAACAAGGTAATGATGTCTTGGTTTATTACACTTACACTGTAAAAAAAGTTAAATATGACTGTCAGAGTGGTTATTCTCCTGCAGGGAATAACCTTCAAGTGTATGTGCATAGGAAAGGAGGAGCTCCAAACTGGAAGGATTAACGTCAAATCATTGTGTATGCTCATAGCCTGCAAATTTCATATTTGTGGTCTCAGGGATATGATGTGCCTTGTTGGGCAACACATAATTGAGCATTCATGGGCTTTCTTCCAAGAGCATGTCCTGGTACCTGAAGCTGGTGAAAAGGCTGAACAAAAGGTCGAGATTTAGCTCTCCAAGTGTCCTCTAAATCTTGTAAAGGTTCATGGTTATTCCAGTGATAAATATGGGTGAATAAAATACATCAAGCCGTAAATATTCTAATACATTTTAGCCATCCTGACAGAATGCATTTTTCAGACGTTCCCTTAAGTACCTTCAGTCGGTTGGTCAGATTGGTTTATCTTTGTGTGAATTCTGTACAGTCCTTCATGGAATAAGATTGAGCATTCATGCAAGGGCTGTAATATCCCATTCTCTCTATGTACTTCTCGAACAGCAAGAAGTGGCAAGCCTACACCTTCTGGCAAAGCTCCAACCCAATGCTGAGCTATGTGCTATTGCCAGTGTATTCCCTCAAGCATTTGTGGTGCAGACAATGCAGACAGGGACATCTGGGGCAGTCAAGGGAGCCCAAGAACATGAACACAGATAGAAATCTTCCCCTGTGTAATGGTTATGTACTTCCAAAATGTTAAAAGTCACCACCTTTGCAATGTGAATACTTCTGGAAAGCATTTTCTTTCACGAAGGAAATAGAATGAAAGTTATTTTATTGCCTGCCTTATTAACTGGAGCTTCCACAAATCAGAAGAAGATAGCAGTATGTAAGGGCACAGACAGAAAGATGGGAAATACAGAACTCTGTTTTGAATTGCTACTTTTCTTTTTCCTTTTATTATAGTGTTTACAACTCATTGGGATGGGATAAACGGGTATTAAATCTGTGGGTGAACACATAGATTTCTACTTACAGTCAGGAGACATTAAAAGAAAAGGTAGTTTGGTCCTGCTGCTGTTTGCCTCTTACATGCTCAAGTGAATGGTTGCTGCTAGAATCAATATCAATTACCCATCTTAAACATTTTTGCTGCTACTCTGCGTGGTTTAGGAGGGATTTTAGCAGTAAAATCAAAGGTCTTCTATAGACAGGGTAATTTACAACAGACCAGAAGACTCTGTTTGGGGTTTGTTATTTGAATCACCTTGATTTTGGTCACTGGAACTTTGCTCAGTGATAGCAGTGATGGTTCAAAGGTGGAACTTGTCTTTATCTTGAAGGATTTTAGAAGTTGATGGGTATCCCTGCTAGGTTGCAACTGCCAATTTATATTTCTGTTTATCCCTTTTGAATTGTGATGTTTTAAATTACAAATACTATAAACTGCAGAAGTAATAATTGCAGCCTGTTCCAGGCTTCCTAGAGAAGGTGGTCAATTGTCCCAAGCCTGACAGCGTTTAAGAGGCATTTGGACAATGCCCTTAATAATATGCTTTAACTTTTGGTCAGCCCTGAAGTGGTCACGCAGTTGAACTAGATGGTCGTTGTAGGTCCCTTCCAACTGAAATTATTCTATTCTATTCTATTCTATTCTATTCTATTCTATTTGCTGTCTGGACATAGGATACATGGGTTAATGACCATCACAACACCCAGTTCTGACAGACTGCCTTTGCTAGGAAGAAAAGAGACTTCAACTATATGGATGTGAGCTGTGCCATGCCACATGGCCCCAGATCCAGAGAAAGGTCCCTCAGCCATTCTACCAAGTAGTATAGATATAGCCATGAGGTTGACATAACAGGGAAAGGGAAATTATGGCTCTACAAATTCACATTGTCCAAGTTAGCAGTTAATAAATTGAAAGCAGGCAAAAATTAAACTATAAGGAGCCAGACAGAAAATAACAGATATGAAGAGCCCATAAAAATCTCTGACTAGAAAGAACAGTAAACATGAAGTATAGATCCAAATAATATTAAACTGACCTGCCATGTAAACAGTGTAAAAATGAATTGCAGCAGCTGTTGGTCCCATGTGTTTACTATACAACTAAGCCAAAATATAATTCAGTATCAGTTTATTGTATTAAGTATTAATCAATTAACTAAGGATAGCAGGTAAGTTTCAATACTACAAAAGATAGAAAAACATAGTTTCCATCTCCTGAGCATTTGGTAAAGGGTGCATTGTTTTCCCTCCTAAAAATAGTGTGAAAAGTGAAAAATGATTAAAAAATTACAAAGTAAGAAACTGGGGGAGGGGAGGGAGTTAATAAAATTATTTCACTTAGATAACCACAAAATATTTTATATTTTATGTCAGTAACATCTTGCTTTAATATTTTTTACTAAACATAGCTTCAAAATGAAAAGTCATTGTCCATAAGAAAGCTGATTTGTATGTTGGTTTTCAGTTTAAATTTTTCTTCCAATTAATTTGAAGTCAAGAAATTAAAACATTTCCACAATTTCCTACAAAAATATACATTTCCATGACATGTCATTTTTAAAGAGAAAGTGTTTGGCCTAAAACTTCCTAGCCAACTCTGTTAAAGCTCCTTGACTCAATGGTATTGAAAGCTCAGTTTCAGCCAGAGTCAAGACCAAATTAAGTCTCTTGACAAGAGGCTTTGTGAGAATACTACAGCTTTTCAGCATTGGCTAGACTTACAGTTATTTGAAGTTTTGAACCATTTTCTTATGATATCTGAGTGTCTCTGCTTTTAATCTTGGTCAGACTCAGAGGGCAGCTACTGCAATGTTTCAGAAACTTCAAAATTTTCAAGGACTGATTATTTTTTTTTTGTTAGTCAACTTATTTCATCTTTGGATAATAGGAATCTCCTGTTCACTGTTTTGTAGTTAGTTTATTCAATCCTATAAAAGCATCTGCCTCAAGGAGCTAACAACTCATTTTGGTGTCCCATACTGTAACTTAAGACATGTTTTTTTCCCCAAGGAGCTCTGAAAGGTTGTATAGTATGTGGAGGGGACACCAAGATTCTGAGCTGGAACACAAAGGTGCTGTTTTTTTTTCACCAGGAGCTTTAAAGGGGTTAAAATATAAATCTGGCATAAGGAAAATAACATGGAAGACAAGTCTCCTAAACAATGACAGCACCTAGTTAATCGACTTCTGAAAAAGTTGTGGTAAGCCACTGCTTTGAATAAGAATATATAGTCTTTCAGTGATACAACTTTTGTCACTTAATTTAAATCGCTCCTCAAGCTTTCAGAACCTCTCTTAAATAGAGTCGGCTCTTATTCCCTGTGCATGCCTAAGCATGTTAAAAACTTCAAATGGAAAGCAGTGATTCTACTGAGCAAGGAAAAATCATAGACAATAAATTACCTAGAGATCTCCAGGGTCTTGTAAAGGTAGAAGCAATATGTGCTGCCAGTGCAGCTTCCTTGCCTCTTCCAGCTTCTCAGAAGATATATTAGCATCTTAGATGACACGGGCATATTGTTCACCCAAGGTCTCAGCTGTTTTCAGTAATTTGTATCAGGAGATAAAGTAACAATTTATGGAATACATTTCCAGTGAGCTACGTGCAGGCACTTAAACTTACAATTTTCATTAATAGTTATAGAAGATGTGTGTTGTGTTCCACACACCCAACTGAATATCTTTTCATTATATCAATAGAACAAATATTTACCATAGAACTGTTTAGCAGCTAAGAAGTGATTGTAAAGACTTTTAGGTAGCTCCAGATTATGAAAAAAATTAACTATTTTGTGACTGCACATTTATTCATAAGGTGAAAATAAAAATTATCAGCTCCGACTTCAGTGATAGCACAGTGCTTTTATAGTAGCTATTTATGCCTCAACGTGTAGAAGAATGGATACTAAAATTAAGTGTTTGCACTGATTTTATGTTTTAAGCCAGCATTGGAGTTTATGTTACAGATACTGTAGAGATTTTCCAGTCATTTCATTTGAGCTGTTTTGGAGGGCATTCTGGTATTCTGTAATTATAAGACATATGCAATCTGCAGTTCTGTGGTATAGCACCAGTGAAAACAGATCTTTGACTTCTTTAGACAAATACCACTTGTCAGTCCTCTTGGATTTTCACACCCTTAAATTCCTGCAGGAGAGGTACATTTTTCCAATTCTTCATAACACAAATTTAAATTACTGACACTAGATATGCTTTTCTTTGCTAGCTTCTAGGGACGGCATGAAGTAAATAGTCACAGTTGTTCCAGGGGCTTGTGGACATACAGTTAAAAAGCACTTTTGCAGAGACAAAACAGTGATGAGAGAGGTCATATAGTTGTTGTTCCTCTGTACCAACTCTCAGACCGGCTTTCAGTTATGTTTAATTTCCATCCCCCGAAACTCTACTTGTTATTGTGTGTAAACAAAAGAAAAGATGAAAAAAAATATCTTTGGACATGAACCTTTGGATGTTAGAGAAGTTTGCATCTGCTGAGAATCTGGCTGTGATAACATTGTCTAATGACATTCAGAAGATTCAGAGAAAAATTTCTCCACATAGAATCAATTAGTAGTTCAAAAATACCCAACAGGTATGGTTACCTACTGTTTGGCAAGGCAAGGAGGTTTGAGTACTGACTTTTTTTTTCCATTTACAATTGTAAATTTAATAGATTACAGCATTTTTGTACATAGTAATAGCAAACATTTTACATTAAAGCAGAAGCACATAGCCACAATTTTTATGTCCATATGATAGATAATGTAACTCTTTGTTTTCAGTTTATTGTGTGGTTACCTTAAGTTTGGTAAAGAGATTGTGGCTGGACAGCAGGAAGGAGTCATGCTGGAAGGAAAGCTCTGGAGATGTAATCCATGCACATGTGGCATGTTTTCTGGCCTCCTACGCTCAGGCTAAAGGAGTATCCTTTGAAGTGGGGATGAGATTGCTCACATACCCTCAGGGAACCTGCGTGCTGAGCTAGGAGAAATATTTGAAGTGGGTCAAACAGAGAAAAGCAATGGGGGAGCCCATAGCACGAGCAAAGTGGCTGCGGAGAGGAGCTAGGGGCAGGCAATCAGGGCTCTGAGAGGGTGGAAAGAAGGAGCGTTTCCTAGGGGCACCAAAAAAACTGCATTATTCTTGCTGCAACTATGGAAACACCTGCTTTGGATGGACTGAATGTAAGACCAGGGGAGAGGACATGGCCTTCACTGACATAGTCAATATAGGGTAGTTTTCTTTTCAACCTGTCTAATCCAGCAGATCTGAGTTGCCTCTGTCATGAAGGTGAGTTATTCTAGTTTCTGTTGAAAAAAACATGGATTAAATCATGTCGTTGGTTTGTTCTGGACCTTCCCTATCCACCTCAAAGCTAACTTAGAGTCTAATCACGGTTAGGAAGAGCTGACATTTTATGACTGAAATGAAACAGACTTTTCCTCAGCGAGGGTTTTTCTTTGCTTTGAGCATTTGTTAGAAACAAATTAACTTTAAACATATGTAAATCTTTTCCTCTGTTTTTAATCCAGCCCTATGACCCTTATGGGAGAATCTTGCCTTTGTTCTCTCTTGTTCTGGCAACAGAAAACATATAAGCAAAAGGAGTAAACCCAGCTGAACCTGTTTGTTAGTGCATCTATGGCCAGATGGCTCATCACAAGATCTTTAAAGTTCAAGTATTCATATTTATGTGCAATTAATTTTTACACAAGTAGTCCTATATTGCACAAAAGAGGAAATGGTGAAAACAACTTTTCATAGGATCATAGAATCACAGAATGGTTAGAGTTGGAAGGGACCTTAAAGATCATCTAGTTCCAATTCCCCTGCCCTGGGCAGGGACACCTTCCACTAGACCAGGTTGCTCAATATGCATGAGTTCAATATGCTCATATGCATGATTTCCATCATGCATATGTGAAATTTACCATAGCTTGAACCCAGAACTCTGCTTCTGTTTTTGTTAATAAATTGGATGAAGAATTGTGTATAGTAACATAAAATACCACAGAGAAATCTGAATGAAACTCTGCAAATCTATGCGCATCTATTTACTTGGAGTAAACAACACATTCTCACATCTCCTTGTTTATTGCTCTGCTAGGTCATTTGATGTAAATAATCACTTCTGCAATTTCTCCTTGTTGAGATAGCTAGTAGCTAGTAGATTTGAAGCTGTGGGCAGGAAGAATGGATGAAGCATCTGGTCCCTTGTCTCTCATAAGGGTCTGCAAATCAAAGAATTCTTACTATATTTAAAGGGCTTCATGGATTGCCACTGTGCATTTGGATCAAATTAAATACATGTATCCCAGGAGCATTTTTTCTATTAAAATGGTTGATTTGCCACTTCAGAAAATCTGTTACTGGGGTACATTGATACTATCTCAAGTTTCCACATTTTTCTGCACTCTTGCTCCCTCTGTGAGGCATGTGCACTGCAGATGTAGATGTAGAGTCTTCTGGGTACATTACATTATATTTACACTCCATCATTGTCAAGGACTTTCAGAAGTGTCTCCATGTAATTTTGGAACTTACAAACATCAAGTAAAGACAGAAAGTAAAGCAGCATCTACACTTTGGACCTGTACATCACTGTTGTCTAAATGTCCAACCTGATAGCCTCGGGGTAACCTAGTAGTAAGTGCTGCTTTTGATCTAGAAAAGGAGAACATCTTTGATAGCTGATTTGAGTGGAAATATGAAATATTTTCCAGTATATCAAAAAAGTTTGAGAATAACATGGAGGACAGTTTTGTTTTTTTTTTGTTGGAAGAGGATAATAGATTAACCTAAATGAGTCCCTGGGGCTTATTTAATATACTATGAATGTAACAATTGACATTACGTGCACAAAGGAACTTTATTTAGTTTTCCATAATATATATATATATATATAATTTTAAGCTTCATTATGTACAAAAATTTTTGATGAGCAGTTTTTCTAATATTGCAGAAGGGGGACATTGTGTAATATTTCCAAGCACTGGTAGCATTAATATGTTTAGTGTTATATATAACATTTTTTCAGAGTTTGTTGCTTGTAAAAGTACTGAAGTTATACATTTGGATTAAATACCCATTCAAAACAAGAATTATTAGAGTTATTATCATCAATAAGCAATTTTAATTAAAATTATTGTTTGTTTAAATATTTGTTGAAAAGAAATAGCAATATCATGTTTTGATATCAAGTCCCCCCCAGGTTAACAGGAGTGTGATTTGATGGATATATACTTCGGAGGCAAAGAGACAGTAGTTGAATTTTCAATACTGCCACTGACTTGCACAGTCATACTTGGTGATTCACTTAACTTTTTAAGCTGTTCCCTTATATTATAATTACCCTAAGGATCTTTGTTTCTACTAGGACACCTTATGTAAAATAAGTGCACTGTAAGATTTTCTCAAAGCTCCATGAGCTTACTCTTTCTAAAGATATCTTTAAACCTCAGAGAAAATTCACCAAGGATAACTCCACAAACACAAGAAATCGACATTTACGTCACAACTTCTCAAGTTATGAAGTGAAATTCTTCTTAGACTGGAGTTTCTGGCTTTCCGTCAGAAGCTCAATGGACAGGAACCATTCCCTAAAAAATCAACAACCTAAGCGGGGGATTATTAGAAAGCAAAAGGAAAGAAACAACCAAATGAACAAACAAATGTCAGTAAGAAATGTGCAGAAAGAAAAGTGTAATTGAAGTTGGCTTGGAAAAACAATGTGCTGCTAAGACCATTAAAAAACGGAAAAGATTAAAAATGCCTTTCTTTTGTAGCTATCTCTTGTTTCTCTTTGCTTCACGATTAGAATCTACTTGAATGCATTTCTAAAAGCATACTGAAGGAATAAAGGTTATTTCAAGCATGTCTGTAGATTTTGGAATTTGCTAAAAAAGCTATGAAAGTATAACTACTAAAATTATTTTGTAATGCATTGAGCTGAGGGTCTATTCTCAGAGTGGAATATCAGTTCCTCTCTGATATTTAAACTACTACGTCTCTTGAACTACTAAGTCTGTTGAATGTGTGGTATTGGATACAGGAACCCACAGCAGCATTAATATGTCTACCTCCAAGAATTCCCTGTTCACCCCTAAGAAATTCAGTACAAGTTTTGAAATAGTTAATGACTGTAAGGTTAAGTTGAGATGTTCATTATGTCTTTCTATCTCAATAAAAAAACGATTTTGTTTCATATACTGTATTTTTCTGAGCAATGTTTGCTAGGCATCTATATTTAATTTAACAATACCTATTATCCTCCCTCTAAAAGCAAGAAAAACTAAAATGTTCTCATATGTAAGAGAACAGTATTTTTAGCAAGGTATTTAAAATGCACTGTGGCATTATTGTCTGCTGTTACAAAGGGTTAAAATGCCTACAAAGGGTTACTAGATATATATTTATATCTTTCATTAATATACATTGAGTAGGTGTTAAAAATTTCAGTTGTAAAGGTTTCCAAAGTGTTTAATTTGAGAACATTTTTTTTTAATCTTACTAGGAAATTCTCCCTATATTATGAGGGAGAAAAATTAATTTTTATCCTATAAAAGAAGTAGAACTTCTGCTATCATGAGCAATCACAAATAACCTTCAGCAATGCTTATATATCACTTTTTAGAAGACGTTAAGTTTCAGCAGGTAAACATGAAAGCTAGAAAGTTTGCGGTGAGATCTCAATCTTTTCTCTAAGTCGTGGCTGCACTCTCAGTTTCTGCTAAAACCGATAGTTGTGTTTGCTGTTTTTTTCAGACTTTCCTTCTCCAGTCTTTGCTTCTGTTCAGTGAGGAAGATGTTCACTAAATATTTTGTAAGAATAGCTCAAACAAACCTCTTTTGCCCGTTTTAATGTTGAAATTACATCTAAGCTGCATAAAAAATAGCAGATAACGAAATGTAAAAAATGGCCAGCTTTTGCTTTTATCTTTATTTTGATTCAACCACTGTTTTGATTCCTATTTGTACTGCATCCCAAGGGTCTCATTGACAATTATAATTTCTGCCTGGTTTTGCGCTCTAATTTTCGATACTAGAGCAGAGAAAAATATAAACATTGTATTTAGTTTTTGGCAACAGAGAATAATTACAGGACATGTCATGAGTGTAGAAAAATATGATAGGTAGTGGTGCCACAAAAATAAGGTTGTTGGTTTGTTGGTTTTTAGAGTTGGTTTCTTTTTTCACAAAAATTACTGAAATACAGGATAGAGATAGATAAGCAAACTTTCAACTAGCTTGTTTGTCTGCTGGTTGCAGTCTAACCATGACTGTATGAAATTTCATCAAAAAACAGTCTGAATCATGAATCAGATGAGATCATTTGTGCCACTGCCAGTTTCCTATGGACAGGCAAACAAGGTAAAAATAAGCTAAAATAAGCTCTCATCTACCTTTTCTACATTGTAAGCACTAACAGGACTGTTGACTGTAGACATCCTTCAGATTGTATATTAAAATGAGGGAGGTTTGGGCTGTGTGGTCTGCGTCATCCCACAGATACCAGAAATGCACCACTCTTTTGGGAGATGCCACGTTTTACTCAGGTTGTACACAGTTATTTCCATGGTCCTTCTGCAGCTGTTAAGATTTGAACCTAAATCATCCAACATGTGTCAGGAGATTAATTTGATATCTTGGAAATGACTTAAGAAGACAAACTTGCATGCAGTCTAAAATATCTGCAGGGTTAGTCACCACCAGCACAATTTGAAAATCCTGTGAGAATGGATTTTTTTCTTTTGAGCCCTGTGAGAAGAAACTACTTATGAAGAATACGCCTATGTATTTTTTAAAGATATATTTCAGTGACCCGAAAGACCATTTCATATCTCTGGTACCCAAAAGGAAAGTCTGATATGGAAATAGCAGTCTGCATTCTTTATCCAGAGAAATTAAAATTACAAGAGGGAGTCAGCAATCATAATGAAATGGAAAATTCAGAAAATATATTCTGCAATGTTTGATTTCTGTTTGGTATGACATTGAAATGTGCTTGTGCGAAGTGCTGAGGTGCCTCATGGATGTTGCAGAACACTTGCCGCGGGGCTGCGTTCTCCTTTTCAAGCTGAATCCTTCCGTCACTAAGTAGGGATGATACACCCACGACACACTAGTGGTTCAGGCAGAAGGAAAAATACAAGGCATCATGTGAGATATACACAATTTAAGAAATCTGTTATAAAAATAATATAATTCCTAAATAAATGTACTATAAAATACTATAATAACTAATAAAAATAATTATATAATAAATAATATAATAAAATTCCTAAATGACACCTTCTTTAATTTATCATAATGCGATCTATTTAATCCCTGTAACTTTGCATTCAGATCTCACATACTCCCAGGCAAAGCCCAAACTCTTCCCAAGACACACACAGAGGTCGTACGGCTAACATTTCGCTGCACCGCAGGAAAGCCAGGATCAGCTATTTGCAGGAACAGACCCTGTAAAATCAGTTATGGGAGCGTAGCTGAGCATTTGCCAGGTGTTCGTGTCTGACTTGAGCAATTTGGCTCCAGATCTGGATGGGAGCACAGCCCGGACCATTAGCAGCAAACTGCAACTAGCAGAAAACAAGGAGGGCACCCAAGAGGCAAATGCAGCCCCAGAGGCAACGGGACCGACGCTTCTGTGTTTGTGTCTGGCAACTATAGATCGTCTCAGTGTCACAGTGAGACATCCTTTGAGGGGCCCCAGCGCTGAGCAGAGACACACTGCAGCTTCCACAAATATTCCAGACAGCAGCGTGGTATGGACAGGTTCATGTAAAACTAGCTAAAACAAAGCAATGTTGCTTAGAATGACACGTAATTATTAGAATACGCAATTTAATTTTCTACAATGTTAAGCACAGGTTGTTTACACCCTGTTTAAACATGACTTTGAGAAGAATCTGGGGTAGTATTTCTTCCCCCTTCTCCAGCCCGAGAAGCACATAGGCATTTTGGTAAAAAAATCCAAAGGACAGGTGTGTTGCTTTGCCACAGTGTGTGTTTTTTGTTTACAACTCCAGTAAATGTTATATATTTTTTGTTGTTCATAGTGCATGCTAGCAAAAGGGATGTGACTAGGCAGCAGGGAGAAGAGCTGCCTTTTTTTTTTGTCTTGGTGAGGATGCTGCACAGTAGCTCACGTGGAACACTTTGGGAGGGAAAGGAGACTCCGTGCTCCCTGCTTTGTCTCATCACAGTGGTGAGATTAGACTAAAGTTTGAATGTTCCCTTTTTTTAAGCTCTATTTTGCCCTTGTTATTCTTATTCGGAATGCGTAAGCAACCAAAGGTGTACTCTTTTTAGCTTGATTTTGTGGATTTCCTGCCAATGTCTTGTAGGTTAAGAGCAGTTCATGAAGCAGCGAATGAGAAACACTGGTCTGGCGGCAAACAGAAGGTAAAGAAAATTGATTTGCAGCCTTTTCACTGCTGCCTGGATGCTATGCGGCCATGATCATCTCTCCATCTCCCTGTGCATCTATTTCCTTTAATTTTGTCCTCTCTCCTTCTTGTTTATACAGTTAGTAAGCTGCTTACGGCTCCCATTGTGATCCCATGATGCTGAACAGGATTAACTTCTGATCTCAATTAGGGCACCTGGGCACTACTCTAATACACACAGCAGTGTGTGTCACTTGCAAGATGAAGTGTGCAGTTTTGCAGTCTAGCCTGGTAGTAGCTGGCATAATAAAGAAAAATGGCCATACTCTGTACAGCAAATGGTTTTTAGCACTAGCACGTAAGATGACAGGTAATCCAGACAGGCATTAGTATGGGCAGTCTGTAAGTGATGGACAGTAGTGAAGTTTCAGTAGTGCCATAACAATTTTATGAAAGCCATTACAATGCATTATGGTATTGATCTGCATCGAAAAACTCAGCAAGATTCTTTAAAGGAATGACATCGCTGTATTTTTATTCACATCGCGAACAAATAGTTCTACAATACTTCCTGAATTTATCCTTTATCTTTTTACTAGTGACTATCGGTAGAGACTGATGATTTTTATGCATCTTCAGCAATGATTTTGCTCTGGGTAAGAAGACAGATGCAGAAATATTTTTAAAGGGTTGAGTGCCAACAAATATCTGAAATGAAATCACAGTCCTTTGAAACTCCCCCTGTTTTCTTCTATGAGGTAAGGATTTTGTCTTTTGCTAGGAATACAAGTGGGAAATCTCTAGTAATTCACGTGGGTTAGTCATTCAGGGGTAGATCCACGGAAAATATAGAGTACATAGAATGACTGAGAGTTGATTACATCCAGTATGTAGAAAATAAAAGCCTTTTTTCAGCTGTTGACTCCTGTTTCGGTATTTTGAAAAATTAGAGTTCACTACTTGTCTAATCTATTTTTTGGTCATTATGGTTCTTGGAGGATGAAAGGGAGGAAATTAATGGCTTCCAGCCAAATCCATGCAGCAGAAAGCAGTACTCTGCACAGGTACTCACACTTTGCCTAAACCACTTAGGCTGAAGCATAGTAGTAACAAATGTCCAATGAAATCTAAAAGTTAAAGAAAAAATGATCTCCCTCTGACCATGTGTAACAGATCAAAGCTCATCTGTTTGAAAAGATACTTCAGAGAGAAATGTATGTTCAGGGTGGTTAGTTCTGCCTTGTAATGATATGGAGTTCAATGCAACATTTTGAGTCTAGCATTAGGAGAACAAATAAAGAAAAAAGATTCGTAGCTACTTGAAATTAAAATTGCATTTCAACATTTTATATAAATTTTCCTTAAATTCTCAGCAGGGGGATGAGGATTGCATGCAGTAAGGCTTACATCCTCATGGATATGAGAACACAGGAGATAAATAAGTTATATATTTTAGGGTCTGTTCTTCTATGGAGTTTAGGTGAGCTGGGAGGATATTCTACTTTCTAATGTTCATAATAACATTTATTTATTTGTCTGATTTAATATAAAATGGAATTCCTGTGTTTCCTCCTCCCTTTCAGCCTCACCCCACCCAAACTCAGGAAATTTTCCTTCACTATTGAGACACGTACATTTAGACATAGTAAGAGATTTCAGAGTATCTCATTAGTCAGGGGCAGCACATTACTGTACTGCCTAGAAGCAAACCAGTGAAAAACATAGCAATGGAAGTCACACTACATTTACTCAGTGTCTATTTACTCCAGGAAAAACATTTCTTCTAGTAGCAGATGACTTCTCCCTTCATGTTTACTCATTTCTGATATCTGACACAATACAAGGAAACTATTTTTTTGCATATTTCTCATTGCCATTTTTTTATTCCCCTCCAGTGCAAATAGGAAGAACAAGAGTATCTCCAAAGAGACTTCACTACATCTCTTCTGTCCTATATTATGCCTTGCAGATAACCAACCCAGCAAGGAATTAAAAGCCTTCTATATTTCTTCAGTCCCCAGAGTATGTGGAAGACAAGAGACAATCTTGCCTTTAAAAGATAACAACATTGTATACATTTTCTCAACCACCTAGAGGATTCCATAGCAGGCATATACTAAAGATTAATGCAGAATTAAAAACTCTAGGATATCTTAAATTCTTTACACTAAGAAGTTATAATTTTAATCTAACCCTAACGATCTTGCCCCCTGTTGTAGCTATAGAATTTTTAAAGGAAGAGTTACACTGCAAAAACAGTAGATGGTACACCCTTTATTATTTAAAGCTTGGTTTACTGCAGTTTTAACACAGTACCTGCCACGTATTTTCATTTTACAGTACAAGAGCTGCAACACAACTGAATATCAGTAAATCCCAGGGCTTTTATGGGCGTACATTATTTTTACAATATTATGCTTTTAATGTGTGATACTTTTTTTTTTTCTCTAATCTTTTTCTCACAGAGGACTATATACCATTATACATACTAAGTAATTGTGCGGTGCTTAAAAATGAGACAGTACGCATTCAGTTAATTGTTACCTCTTGAATACTTTAGAACCCATTAACTTCAAACCGTCCTGTGCAGCAAAGTTAGAAGAAACACTTTATTGACTGATGTCCAGCATACAGCACTGCAGAATTATTTCTGTGCATAAAGGCAACATAAAATGATGTCTTAGTTTGAGAGTAACGTATTACTCTTTTTGTTATCACAGGAAAAACAGTCCTTCCTCCTCACCCACTGCACCAAAATTTTTTATGCATTCAAATGATTTTGAAAGTCTTAAGCTAGCTTTTCTTCTTGCTGGTATTGTACAAGTTACTGTCTCTACCTGACACTTCCTTTCGTTATTGGTAAACCATGAAAGAGAGTCATAAAATCTAACAGAAGTATGACACCGCCTGATCTCCTCAATGAGTTTTAGTACCCTGCAATGAGGTTGTATAACACTTTCTTCACTATTAAGTGGGAATATGATACCTCTGTTGCACCAAAGGATGGTCTGGGCTCAAGTGGGCAGACTGTGAACATAACTGTCTGCTGACTTTCCCTAAATTTGGTGGGTTCTTGTAGGGAAAGAGGTGGAGGGAACTAAGAAATATTTTTAACGTGATTTTGCAGGTAAAAACCCTGCAACTCTCCTTCAGTTACAAATAATGAATACAAACATTCCATCTCATCATATTAATATTACCTTTTGCACATTAAATGACAAAATTTCTATGACTCTGCATCCTTAAAGCTGGATACCAGCAGCACTCCAGGAAGGAAAAGATCAGAAAAATTTATCTCCCATAGGTAACAAACTATTTTTCCCCTTATTTTAAGGCAAGACTCCTTATTTTAAGGAATGCTTCCTTGATCTTTCAATGCTCTTTCCAAAGGAGTAGCCTTTGGCTAAAATCATGATTCTAGTATAAAAAACTCTGTCCTTAGGACAGTCGCAATAATCACATGCCCAATGTTCTTGATGGCAAATCTTTTATAGAGTCATTAGATTTTTATTTTAGTTTAACTCCAAGGAATACAATAAACCAAAGTAAAGGTTGGTTTAACTGGGACAGCAGATGTAGAGGATGAAGGAGTCACCATGTCATCAGGTCAAATGGTGTGGTGGTGTAGAAGCTAAAGGTACTAGCTTGGACATGCTATCCATACTGACCTGTACTAAATTTGTATCTGTTCTCATTTAGAAGATTTTTTACACTTTGTCTAGGACGATTGCTAATAATGCATTTAACTCTTCAGTCTGATGCTGACTGAAAAGTAGGGAAATAAAGACACACACCTCTGTGAGAATAAGGCTACGTGGGTGTAGACTGTAATTCCAGCACTCTTCCACAACATGGAAGCTAACAGTTCAAGCCACTGTATGTTTCTCACACTTTACAACAGTGTCCTATAATGTAAAGAGAAGATACATTTCATTTTTCTTGTGGAGAGAAAATATATACTTAGCAAGGGTATTCAGAATTAACAATAATATATGCAAGAAAAAAACTCCCAAGCAAAGATTTGTGGAGGACCTGCAAGTACTTATCTCCATATGTCAACCTTGCCACTCTACTTGGCATGGTTAGAATAATGCTTTTAAGTGTAGGCAGAAGATTTCTTGTCTTTCTGTGGTTGTGTTTCTTGGCAATTCCACTGAGGAATCTGGTAATCCCTAACACTGGAGACAGAGAACTAGATCAGATGAACTACTGACCTGATCCAGTAAGGCATACATATCTGTACACTCTCTACCAACCTGTGCTTTTGTAGGAATAATTTCACGTCTTTTTTAGGGGTGCAGATATGCTTACTTGAAGTATCATATAAATTCTTTGAAAATTTGGAGTAGACAAAGATATAGTTGATATGGAGAAGACCTTTTAAGAAAAGTGGGAGTAAACATAACTAAGCTTCCTATGCATTTGCATATTTTTATTAAAAAATAGACAAAAATAGCTGAGTTGTTTGTTTGACTTTTGCGTCTGTAATTTGGATTAAAATAAGGCCAAAAAAAACCCCAGCCTCTGTGAAATTGTACTAGTTAGTGCTTTTTTCCATTTTTATGTACACTAATGCAAAAAAAAAGTAAATTGTATAACAAGGTCAAATGAAAGGATTCTCTCAGGTTTTTGTCCTCTCAAACCCATTTTTTCTGCTACATTTTATCAAGAATTTCCACCAGAGTCCATGACCCCATTTTTCTTTCCTGCTGAACCTTTATTTCACGCATAGATTGTCTTTTCTTCTATGACACTAACATACCTTATTTAGCAGATATACAGCCTTACTCCGGTTATCTGTAACACTGTTGTTAAGACAATTTTATACAGTTCTGATCACTGTGCAACTGCATGCACGTCCTTATCAAGTTCAAGTTGCTTTGAAGTTTGTACTGGGACTGGTATTTGGTGCATCATACATGTGACTTAGAACTCAGTCCTGCAAATCCCCCTGAGAAGATGGGCTACCAGGAGCGGGATTCAACTCTTCAGCCATTACTTCTCTCTGTATCTAATGCAGAAATAACAGTATTCACAATAAAAGTAACTGCTATGTAAAGAAATTATCTTTGCAGTTAAATCTTTCAAATTTTAGCAGGGCTTACAGTCATTGGAAAGTGAGTTGGTTTTGATTGGATTTTTTTCTGTTTGTTTGCTTTGCTTTTGTTTGTGGTTGTTGGTTGGTGGGGTTTTTCTGTTTGTTTGTCTATTTGTTTGTTTGTTACTTTAAGTAACTAATGCCCATAGCCTCTAAATCCTCCTATTCTAAGAAAGAACTTTTTCCTTCCTTTCTCCCTCTTCCCCCACTGGAAGAATTGCTAGTCACCAAGACAGCTTACACAAGGGCTTTTTTCAATGACTTTGATTTCCTTCAAAAAGCAGATTCTTTTTAGGCTCAGTAATTCAGACTCTCGGTATTCAAGCTGTTCGCTCTCATTCTTCCCCCATCCTTTTTTCCCCCCTTGCTTCTCTCTCGATTTAAACCTGTGGACAAAGATCTCACAGGTTTCATTGTCACCTCCTGAGTCTAATTATGGGAGTGAAGGTATTTCTTTTCATCTGCCACAGTAGACAGCTATTTTCCAAAATTTCCTCTAGAGGCCAATGATAACCCTTTCCTTTACTGAAGTGAAAATCAAAGACTGTTATGCAACTAGCAAGCCTGGTCTTTTTATTATGTGAACTATCCACTTATCACTATTTATTCAAAATTTTTGTGTTGCACGGTGTAACATGCAATGTGATAACGCAGAGAGGTTCATCTTTTTACCTAAAGAATCTCATAAAGTGCCCACCCCGATTCCTTTGTGGGAAATGAAAAATGTCAAAGGTGACATAGAAAAATAGAGTAACTGATTTTCTTTTAAAAACATATCTCTGATTTCTATGCTATATATCTTACACTTTTTATATGATTTTAATTATGCTTGGTGATGCAGTATTCTGTAGTCCACAGATGCTGTAGTCTACACTTCTACAGTTATGCTGGCCCATTGAGTGAATATGACCCACTGAAGAAAAAGAAAACAAATTTAAAAAAAAATGTTTTGAGCAAATCTTTCCAGTGAAACATTTTGTACCGCTTTTACTTCATGCTTAATGTCAAGTTCAGGAGTGGTTGTATTAGCATACCCTAAATGAAACTCAGAAAATATCTCTAGATTGTATGTATAAATGGCTTCTAGCACAGCTCTTCAGGTAAAGTAATTTAGATATCACTTAGTTCACTTATTCAAACTGAAGGAAGAATTTGAAAATATTTTCCTGAAGCTTTTTTGGTTTCCACAGAACTTTCTGTATGCTGGCTCTCCTTTTGGTGGCCTGCCTAATGTAGGTTGATTTATTAATTTGGTGTGCAAAAGCCAAAGAAAAATGTTTTTATTATACATCTGTCCAGTAGCTTGGACTTAGAGTCTCACAGAAGGACATTTATGTCTCTATGATACCACATAAAAACAAAACCTGTTATAAAGGCTCTGATTTCAGCTTTAAGGACAAACCTAGCAAAGGGCTCAACCAAAACCATACTTCTATTTATTATATAAATATATGTCTGTATATGTGATCATATGTGCACACATACAACTCTTTGTATTTGTCGTCCACGTGGCAATGAAGAGGACGCAGAACCCCGCTGTATAGACAAAGGGCTGCTGAAATGTTACTGTATGACCCCTGTGTGATTGGTGTCAGGCGAAACAGACGCACTTGATATAGACACATCATGGATCGTGCCTGTCACTGCACGGCAAAGAGAGCTGGAAAGTCACTTAATCTACAATTCTCGACACCAGTTTGTAGATCAGTGACCTAAAAGAGAGAACTGTTATGGTCTGTTGTGCACTAAATCTAGCTGAAAAATTCATGGCATTCTCAATTACATAAATAAGTGTGTTCCTACATTAAGTGCCTTTTAACAAGATGAAATCATTCTTAAGGTTTTCAAAGTGGAAAAATTGATTCTTCTATATTAAGATAATAATTTGAAAAGTTATAATGTATTTTAGTATTAGATGAACGGATTATTTTTTTTTTGCAATGGGGCATTTTTTTCTTATTGCCTTGAAAAGAGGCTTCTTTTTAGTTCAAGTATTTTAACCTTTTCCATTATCAAATGACATTTTAATAAATAACATTTTCTGAGTTGGAGTGATTTTCAGTTGATAATCTGAAAGGGCTATACAATTTTAATTTGTCTTCCCAGTTGTGCTTGTGATCGCAAGAAACGTTTGCTGGACTTGGCAGTGATAGGTTTACGGTTGGACTCGATGATCTTAAGGGTCTTTTCTAACCGGCATGATTCTAGGATTCTAATAAATCTGGGGTTTAATTAATAAATTAAATATTTCCTTAGTTGGAAAATGGTTTTATTTTCCTATGACTTTTTTTAACTGAAAAATCAAAATCCCCAAACCTTTTTTAAAGTTGATTATGAAACATAAAAAGAATGAAGCAAAAAAAAAAGGGAATATTGGCTTGTTGCTTTGAGTATTTGAAAGACAGATAGTGCAGATCTCCATTTTCTCCTACTGAAGTGTCAGAGGGCAAGCAGCAGTCTTACCAAGCTTAATTTTGAAAGAGATTTCATAGCACTAGAATGCTCATAAAATAATTGTACTATAGAGCATGAAAAGTTCATGATCAGCAGTAGCCAGGTTCCCCAAATGGACTAATTTTTCCATGACATGATACCTCTTGCTGAATAAAGACTACAGAGAGATTGACTTATGCATACGTGGAGGCTGAATACTGTTTGAACAGTTAACAGAAGTTAGCTTTTTCTGCTTCTGATTCCTTTTATAAGGAATGATGAGCCATTACAATAAAAAGGTTTTCTGATGTATCTGAAGTCAAGTTCAATCGGTTTGGTATTGCACTGTCTGTGAAAGGGTAGCTTTTTCCATTTGCAGGCACACACAGCAAGTACATGCACAGATAAGTAAAAGAGACTCTTCCTTTCCAAATACATGCTTGTACAGGAAAATAAAAGAAAACGGCATGGGAGGCAGGCCTAAGCATTCAAAGCAACAATCCTTTGTACTGCAATGAGCTGGGATTTCACGAGATACCAGCATAAGAGAATTGGCTGTAATACAATATGTACCTGTTTACCACATTGCAGTCATATATTTTCCATCATGAAGCAAAGGAGCAACTTTCTGAGAGGCTGCAAAGAAGTATACACGCTCCTAGGAGAACCTATGCGCTTCTTTATTTCTCGCCGTGTATTGTTGAAATGTCTGAGCACCAGATGGTGTGTTCTTACAGTATTGGACAGGTGCACCAGCTCAAGTCCTGAACTATTATAGCCATGTAAGCACAGTCCTGCAAAACCTGGGCTCAGTAGCCCTGGCCTGGGTCTTCATGGACACTCACGTCGATCCAGCTCATTTTGCATTTGCACCAAAGCTGCTGCCAGGCAGACTGCCCTACATATTTTTACCATGCTTCTAAACCTTTCTGGTTTCATTTGTAGCGACATGGTGTTATACAGTGGTAGGTAGGATTGAAATAGCTATTCACATATTGAAAATATTTTACTTAAGCTAAAATTATTTGTATCTACAGTACTAATGGAAAATAATTCATATATACATTTGGAGCAAGCCTCTGATTCTAGATTTGTTCACATAGACTGGCTGAGTATCTCTGCACATGCAGAGTCAGCACACCCTAGGGTGCAACATAACATTTGCCTTCTGTGTTTTCCACTCTTTTGTGGCTGAGGTGCAGCTATTGCAGCAGTCTCAGTGAAAAAAGGTTGAAAAAATGCAATTTCATTCTGTCCTCTTCTGGGAAGAAAGTTGTGCTTTCCAGTCCCTTCCACACATAGAGCAATGAAGGATGATATTGACAAACAGGAACTCTGCTTGAGATTGAAAGTACTATCCAGAAGGCAGAAATAGCTTCACATAGGCAGAAAAATAGTAAGTCTCCTAGCACTAAAGGAAACATTGATCATAAGTGACTTCTATTGATTCCCTTCTGATGCCAAGAAGCTCACAGAGTTGAAATAAATATATACTTTACTGCAAGTGATTCCTTCTTCACGTGGCTTAAATGGTGATTTGCATTCAGGCAAGCTTTGAATGCTTCTAAGAGCCATCCCTCTTCACAGTGCCTGTGCATGGCAGGTCTTTCTGCCCTCTGCCTGGGTGACTTCAGCCTTTTCTTGGCTTCCTTGATATGCAGGATCCTAGCAGATCTGAACTGCAGAGGAAGGCAGGGGATAACCCACTGAGTCCACAAACAAAATTAGCTCGAATAGTCATAACTTACATGACGTCTTATGTCTTTCTGGGTCTTCAGCTACTTGCACCTAGTGAAAGGTGATGTAACTAGGCACCAAGGGAAATAAGGATGGCAGAACTCCTCAGTCTGATCTTTGATAGAGAAGGACAGCTAATGCACAGCTTAGAGTCTGTGAAAGGGGAAAGTTCTAGTTAAGAGAAAAGTAATTTCTGTTTTGCTGTGGAATCTAGCAGCAGATGTCAGACCCACCTGTGCCTTGCTGAAGATATGACCCTTCAACTACCCACGCGAGGGAAAGTTCCTTCCTGCAGTTGGTGTTCAAACCTCAGTGGTTCTCTCATCTGAGGTCACTGTGATAAAGATGTAAAGAAGGAGAAGTGCAGAATCAGAACAGGATCCCGCTGTGAATTAGGGTCTGGTATGTGAAGAAAGACCTTGCTCTACCCTCCTAGGAATAACGGAGTAGCAGCAATGTGTCTGTGTCTCTGATATTACCTTATGAGTTATTCCTGTGGGCACTAAGAATAGTTCAACGCTGTTATTTCAAAGCAGAGTCATAGATATTTATCTGTGACTACAGGAATAACCCTGAGCAAGAAGAAGCATTTTCATTACATGTCCACCCCTAAGAAGTTTTCCAACCTCCCTCAATTGCTAAAAATAAACCAGAACTCTGCTGGGTCTCAAAAGATCTTTCTAGAAACAGGAAAGTGTGGTCTCTAACAGACCCCTTTGGTAAGGGAAGATGGAGGAGTGACACTGTGTGATGAAAGGTACTAGGATGAGATTTTATTTTTGTTGTTAACCTGAATAACTAATACAATCAAACTTTCAAGAAGTAGCTGTGTTTATCTGAAAAACAGAACACCACACATACACGTGAACCAAAGGTAGTTAGGCTTTGTTCTTTTTTTTGTGTGAAAATAAGCAATGCCTTTGAAGGTGGTAGAGTGATACGGATTTACCCCTGCTGACAATGTGCCCTCATGTGAATAGACTCTATTTGGCACGCCATGGATATGTGCAAATTGAAGGACCCAGGAGCACTTTCCTGTTCTCAGGATGTATACACGCACTTGCTGTTTTTGGCTTGTATGTCAGGATCAGACTTGTGTGTGTACACATACTCTTTCCTTCAGGAGAAAGGCAGGCAGGGAGCATGGGTCAGGCTGAAAGATTCAATTTTTTTCACGTTCAGAAGGGTGTCTAGTCTGAATTAGTAGGAGTCCAGGATACTGGATAATAGGGTAAAACATAGCTTGTTATAACTGGTATGATTTCCACCTGCATTTTGTTTGGAGCTTAGACATCACCTGAAAATAAATCTATGATATAATAAGATAGTGAAGCACCCTCTCCCACCATCCCCCCAAAAAAACCCCAAACCCCAACTGTGTTTTTCGCAGAGACTGGTCGATTAAGCAAATATGATAAGTCAACCTTGCTGAGTCTGAGACAGACGTCATAATAGATGGGTATGTACCTTCAAGTTAAAACTCTGTATTCTTGATTAAAGATGTCCTAGTCAGCATATGGCTCAGTGGCTACACAACATCATAATCCTAAAAAGTGAGTAAGCCATTCCTGCGAGAAACGCTCTCACAGCAGGGGAAACAGCAAGGGTATGTTATTTTAGAACAACTGGCACAGCTCAGTCTTCAGCAATAGGGAGAGCACAGGCGTTGCTGCTCTAGGTCACTCTTCTCAATGTGTCACAACAGATGTTTTGTTACTCAGCAGCTTAAAAAAATGGTAAGAGGACAATTGTTGTAAGAATTGCCTTCTCTAGCTTTGAAAGCAAACCAGTTTTAGAAAAGGGAGCCTGAAATCTTGCAACAAGGCAAAACAGCTGCCACGTCAAAGAACTAACAGCAAATCAAGCCAAATGTGCTCTACATCCTTACTGGTATTAATATGAATGCTGAGGAAACACATGTACAACAGCCATGGGACTAAATTTTGCTAATTCATCCAGCAGAACTGCGTTATTCTTTGTGAGGGATTTGGGTCGGGTAGCATGAGAAAGAGGCTGATGGAAGACAGATGTGTTGACAGAAGGGCTCTGTATCAGCCCTTTTGAAATGCTATTTCTGCATTTTGGAGGACAGAATCCTCATACAGCTTCAGTGTTTATGGATAATTTACAGAGAAATGAAGCTTAGGTCATCAAGCTAGGGAACAGAACTAATACTGAGAGTCTTTGAAGAAGTCATACAGTATAATTAGGAAAACAAAAGTTTCAGATCCCTTCAAACCGAAGCAGGCACTAGCTTTTAGTCACAGAAACTCACTTCTCAACTGGATGCACCAAATAGGTTTAAATAGACCACTCTTTGTGGGTAAATAGTCAGCTAAGATATATAAGTATATTAAAAATGTTCATTATTAGTGAAGGCAAAATTAGAAATACATCATTAAACTGCTTATAATTAATACAATGAAATATTTGGGCCAAAAAGAACTGCTAATGTTTTTTACTTTTCTACTTATTCCAAATGATGCAGACATATTCACTGCAAAGAAGATGTTTTAACTTTGTAGACATTGGTTTAATTTTCTAATCAGTGCAACTAATGACAGATTTTTGGCAAGATTCTACACAGGAAAAAAAAAATTGAAAAAATTTCTTATATAGTTTAAGTCTGTTCCAGTTAGTTTATTCAGAAGCATTTTGGGGGCCATCAGAAACACAAACTATTTTTTGAAACTTTATAAGCTTCTACCATAACAGAAAATGAATTGGATTCTCTTACTTCTCATGATGTTCATTAACTATGTTCAATAAATTTTAGTTGCAAGTGGACTAAGTAGAATCTCTGCAAAGCTTTTCCTGCATGCATATGCACAAAAGCAAATAAAGAGAGATGGGGTGATCGGCAGAACCTGTTGAAGCTGTTTTTACAGTCTGTGTGCTGCTGAAGCAGTGTGGAGGGGACTGAGTTCAGAGGAAAGAGTTGTAATGGTATAGCTTTTTGTGTGGAATTCTGTTTAAAGTAAAAAGAATTATTAGTGAGTCTAATCTGAACACCTGCATGAGGAAAGACCTAGAATTTCATTGAGTTATTTCTTAAGTCAATAATTTATTAAGGGGAATAGGTTAGAGCCTCATTAAAGGCTCATTCACATGAGTAGGTATATGTATAATGAATCCAGTGAAAATCTTTCTGTATTGAATTATTTGGGGGAAGAAGTTTTGGAACTCTTTCTCCACAAATGCACTGCACCCCACTGAGAGCTGCTCCCCAGTCACAGGGGAGCCACTGTTGATGCGTGCTGAAGACTTGGTAGTTCTATTTTGGTGTCTGGCTCTCTGCAGTTCACAAGATATTGTGGTTGCTGAAAAACACTTTGAGCTTTTACCAACATTATGGAAACCAATTCACATAGTTTTACCTTATTACTTAAATATAGATGGTGCCTTTTCTACTTGACCAATGGAAATTTTAGAAGTAGGAGTAAAATACTTAACCAATAGTAGACAAAATGAAGAAGTGCTCAAAAATAACTGTGTTGTGGATGGTTTCAATGCACCTTTTCCTTTTCACATTTGTTGCCTAGAAACCATAATGTCAAGTACATTATTATTGCTCGTATAAATAATTCTGCTAAGACTAATTCTTGAGCATCTTCTTCATGCTTGTCGTACTAGAAGCATCCTGAAAATCATGAAATAGTTCATATAATGTGATGTGACATCTACATGATGCAGAACAGCTGTAACGCCTATTCCAGAACAGATTGGCTGAGGGTTGTTACCCTGTAATGGGTCTGGCTGGAATGGAGTTAACTTTTTCCATAACAGTCTGTAAGATGCTGTGTTCTGTATCTGGATATCAAACAGGGCTGATAACACACCAAAGTTTTGATTAGTGCTGAGCAGTGCTTGCCTAGCATCAAAGCTTTCTCTTCTTCCCACTCTGCTCGCCCACCCCAGCAAGTAGGGTGGAGGTGGGCAAGAGATTGGGAGGTGACACAACTGGAACAGCTGACCCAAATTGGCCAAAGGGATATCTTATGCCATACAACATCATGATCAACAAAAAAACCTGGGGCAGATGAAGAAGAGCGGGAGAGGGTTGGGTTTGAATGTGGTGGCTGGTCGAACACTGGCTGAGCTTTGGCCTGTGGGAGGTGGTGACCAATTTTGTTTGCTTTGCTTGGTTTTTTTTTGCTTTTGTTGTTGTTTTTTTTTCTCTCTTTTTCTCTCACCTATTAAACTGTTTGTCTCAACCCATGAGTTTTCTTGCTTTTACTCTTCCTACTTTCTCCCCCCATCCTGCTGGGGCTGGGAGTGACAGAGGAGCTGTGTGGGTAGCTGCTGGCTGTGGTAAACCCACCACATATGCATAACATGAAAAAAAGTTTGCTAGCAGTGTGGAAAGGAAGGAGGAGTGGAATCCTATCTTTCTCATGTAAAACAGGGAAGCAAGATTTCTAGTTCTGGAGGTAGTGAAAGGCAGAAAAGGGGCTGAAAAAGAACCTTCTGTCTTTTGTCTGCAAGAAAAATATACGTTCAGTGCATTGCTGATCACTTTGATCCCTATGCCTCTTGAAGGTCTCTTTTGTATTATAGATTTTTTTCTTAGCATATTATTAGAATTCACTTGGAATTCGGCAAGGCTAAACAATTGTAGCCCTAAAATAGCCAAAGTATGAATGTAGTCACCTTACTGTATCCTTCTTTCTTCTAGTTAATTCTATTATTAATAGATTCTGTATTTCCCTCCTTTTTTTTTTTTTTTTTTTNCTAAGCACCACACAGCGTCTCTCTCACTCCCCCCAGTTGGGATGGGGGAGAGAATCAGAAGGGTAAAAGTGAGAAAAGTCGTGGGTTGATATAAAGACAGTTTAATAAGTAAAGCAGAAGTCACGCATGCAAGCAAAGCAAAACAAGGAATTCATTCACTGCTTCCCATGAGCAGGGAGGTGTTCAGCCATCTCCAGGAAAGCAGGGCTCCATCAGGTGTAACGGTTATTTGGGAAGACAAAACACCATCAGTCCGAATGTCTCTCCCTTCTTTCTTCCCCCAGTTTTATATGCTGAGCATGATGTTATATGGTATGACATATCCGTTTGGTCAGTTGGTGTCAGCTGTCCCGGCTGTGTCTCCTCCCAGCTTCTTGTGCACCCCCAGCCTACTTGCTGGTGGGATGGTGTGAGAAGCAGAAAAAACGATGACTCTGTGTCAGCACTGCTCAACAATAATGAAAACATCCCTGTATTATCAAGACTGTTTCCAGCAGAAATCCAAAACATAACCCCATATCAGCTACTATGAAGAAAATTAACTCTACCCCTGCCAAAACCGGCACAAAACCATATAGCCTTAATTTGAAATCCTTAGGACAAGCTGTTCATGAAATTCTGTGCCTTTGAGCACAATGGTCACAATGCTTTCATTGTCAAAGAGAAATACTTCATGGAGCATTTAAAAGACTTTAAAGCAGAGAAATAACCCAGAGTTACGTTCCTGGGAGTCAGGTTATTCCATGTTTACTCCCCTTGAGTTGTTTCCTAACTCTGGTATTAAATCTAGTAAATACTAGATTTCCGAGATCTAGTATGTATTCAGTATGGAAAAAGTATTAGAGCATCTAGCATATGTCCATACAATTATTTTTTGTAAAGTTGTAATCATAGCACTTGTTCTATTTCAAAATACAGCAAACACTGAACATTGGATTTTAAAGAATAATTTATTTTATTTCTTGCTTGATCTAAATTAGAATTATATTATGCCCTAGGCTACTATAAAATTGAAATATAACTTCCTTCTTTCCTTTCTTCCCCCCACCCCCTCCTTATTGCACAGCTTGTTACAGAATATACTGACAAACAGCAAACTTTACTTTTCCCAGGTCCCCCTAGGCAAATTCATGTCTGTGCGGTGCTGCTTTAGGTGGGAAATGGCTGCTTGCAGGATGCCTGCAGGACCTCAGCACGAGATGCTGCCTCGTGCCGACACAAGATACGGACAGTCAGCTGTCCCTGCTGGGTTTCTCGAAGCATGGCAAAGCAGGCTGCCTCTTGCAAATGCAGAAGACCCCTGGCAGACACAAGCTCAAAAGACACCAGGAGGCCCTGCCTTTCCCAGCAGGAACATCACAGTCTTGACGTTGCACCTTTTTCCCATTATCAGATGTGAAATCAGGCTTTGCCCATACCCCTTTTCCCCCTACTGATGTGCTGTAGCCTCTGTAGCTATGCATGCACTTCTTTTCCCCTTTCCCTCATCCCACCACACACCTTTCACTGCACAATGAATAAATGACATTTGAAAGACTGATAGTAGACTAATTAATTGTAAATGTTAGAGCTTGATTCTGAAGAGGTATCGCTTTCAGCTTAGTTGCTAATCTTCTTTCACAAACAAAAATGTTACATAATGAGATTATTAAGTTTATATTTAGCTGGTTCTAGTTATCATGTTTTCTGGCACACAAAAAAGTAAAGATTTGGCTTGTCATAACCACCAATGAGAAATGCTTTTATTTTAATTAATCCTGTGGCATCTTGTCTGCATCTGCATACTTTTTCTCTGGGATATGTGATCATTAAATACATCTGAACTGAAATTCAATGATGGTTCTCCGAAACAGACTTTTAAATTTGACTGAATATTATGTTTTCCTGAGGAACAGAAATATTAAAATATATACCTGTGGCAATATGGTGGTGTACCAGCATTACTTTTGCCAGTCTTTGCTTGAAGAATATTAAGACTCATGTGAGAAGAAAGGCATAAAAAAATAGTATGCAGTAGCCAAGCTGTTTTGTATTCTGTTTCATTGCACATCTATTAGCATATTTTATAAGCATCAAAAACAAGACTAGTACAGCATAAAGCTATAGATCTACCAAAGTGCAAAGTACAGAATAAAACTATATTTATCAAAGTGTAAAGTCAGGTGATAGCCATTACCTCATCAGGGAATTATTCATTGGAAAATCAGTTTTGTGCTGGATTTCACATAATCAGACAATGCCTACTGGCTTCCTGCCTCTGACAGCCCCTCAAATTCATCTAGACAAAAGCATTATGTTCTCCAATGGTATTTCGCAATACATCTCCTCTTTGAGTGTGATTTGAAATCACTGAAGACAATTAAGTAACATAATCACAGTAATGTGATGTGAATTAGGTCCTTGACAAGGAAGAATATGTAACGATGCTAGATATGTCAAGAAGATGAGAGTAAACAGAACACAAGTTTACAGAAACTAAAAAAATAAGAAGACCATCCACTATGATCACAGTTTGTAATGCAAACATGCCAACCTGTTGTCAATAAAAATGTACACCTAAATCACTAGTACCTTACAGCTATTTTATTCCAAGTTACTTTGCTCATATTCACAAAGTTATCCTATTTATATTATGGACATGGGTATTTCCACTGATCCCAATGGGATACTCTCCTGAGCATGATAAATCACACAGCCGTACTTAATCATTACAATTTTAATTAACCAGATTTTCATAGTTTATTTCTCATAAATTAATTAAATTAATGAAATTTAAAAATTCTGAAGGATGTACACAATCTTAAATTAGACATTAATGGCAGTTAAATATTATATGTATAGAATGGGAAACATTCATGAAAACGTTTCCAACAAAGGATATGAAACTCAAGTAGTAACAAATTAAACTGATAAATCAAATGAGTATTATCTCAGTGAAATATTTTATCTATACTAATCTTCTCTTCTCTGGAAGGTGATTTTATTATCACCACAGAACATTAATTCTTAATAAAGACCTTATCAATCTGCTGATCAGGATTTATTTTGATCACAATATGGTACAATATACAGTACAGTCACAGGTATTTCTAAACTAAGAAATTTTGACAGATTCATTACTGAAATAGAAAGTCAAAGCTTCCATCTAGGTCATGATAACTCATAGAAAATATTTTTTTTTTTCAAAAAGGAAAGTCAGCATGAAAAACTGCCCTGCGAAAGACAATGAAATTGTCTGAGTTCACGTTTTCAGCCATGCTTTAAAAACAGTATGACAAGAGTCATAGACAACTGCATTTTGTGTTTTCTCCTATATTTGTCATATTATTATCTTTTTCCTACCCCTGGACTTCCTTTCTCAGTTTTATTGCGAATTCTACCTCCTTTCCCTTCCTCTCCTCATATATAAAGGGGGAAAAGACCCACCAATTCTGCTATTTTTTTTCCTTAGTTCTTAGTAATGACTCATCTGGACAAACAGACATAAGGCAGCGGTTCTGCTGAAAAGTGTCTCAAATACTGTGGATGTGAGGCACCATGGGAGTTGGAAAGCAGTGGGATGCATCCTTTTCCTTGGTGATGCCTTAGCAGCAATATTAGGTCCAGTTTTTTGTACTTTCACCTCAGAAACATACGGAACATTATGGGAGACAAAATTAGCAAAATACTTGTGAGAAAAAGTGAAATCACTGTTTTTTTAAAATGAAGATCAGTAAAGACTTAGATGTTCTACATAAAAGAATACGAGAATAATCTGTTATCTGGGTTCACTGGAACTGAGGAGGTCAGGAATGCAATGCAGAGCAGAAGATATTCATATTTCTACTGTGAAGCACTAAAATAGATTGTTTACAAGGGTTTTCAGCTTTAGAGGGTCATTTAAGAACAGTTACACAAACAGTGGTTAGAAATGGATTAGGCATAGTTTGCCTTGCCTGGGGATAGGTGCAGGGATTAGATCAAGTCATCGCCATTGCTACTGGCTCTGGTTTTTTATGATCTTTAGGAAGAGAAGCCCAAGGCCAAATGAATTAATGAAGAAACTAAATGTAGGTCAGATGCTTTTTTTTTTCTTTTTCTGCAGTCTGGAAGTTTAAGTACCGGGATGTTTTGGAAATGAAATCCTCAAAGTCCTTTCGGAATACCTGGAGAGAAATAGTAGAAGAAACCATTAATGTAGTTGTACTTAGGAGATGCAGTAACTGTGGAAGAAAGAAATAAGAAAAGCCCACCCTTAGGAAGCTCAGTTATCAGTAAAATGGAAACTGCCAGTCTCTAAGTGCTCCTCTGCAAGAGGAGTCTGAGGCTTTTATGGAGATAATCAACTGAAGATATGAATGTAGCTCACGTAAGTGAAAGTGTATTAGCCTCCAGTATGGACATGGTCATTCGTTAGTAAAATGAATCTAAATTTGGTTTAGTTAATTTCTGAGGGAGAAAAGAAAAGCATATTAATATCCAGCCTTGGTTGATTTGTCGTAGCTTTCCTGGGCCTTTCTGCTTAACAAGTCTTGAACATAAAAACAATGTTCAGCTGAGAACAGAAAGAGGATGCTGGCAACTCTGCCTGAGACAGTACGGAAAGACTGCTGTGAGGTATCTGCATTTGTTGGTTTCCATGTAGGACCATTTGGGAAGAAAGGGGGAGAAGAGACAGAAGAGACAGAGAAATCTCTTATTGAAGATTTTTCTGACAAGACAAATATGGCAACAATATTAACTGTAATTCTTGAGAAGTTGCATGAATTTCACAGGTTTTGAAATGCAAAAGGTTGCATTTTTTTTGGAAAATTTTAATAATGTACGTCTTCTTTTATTTTTTTCCCTTCTCAACACTTCAGTGCAATAAGATTGATGATTGGGGTTTTCAAAATCTTTTTTGTCTCTTCTTGGTTTTTAACTTCATACGAAATATACAATTCAAAAGACTTCATTGTTCAGTTTCAGTGGAGTTCTGACACATTACAACTGCTTAGGGTCTTTCCCCTAGTATCTATTTCATTTAGTGGGATCAGTTACAATAAAGAAGGTGGAAATAAGAAAAGTAATCAAATTTTCACAGATCTGTATGTTTCATAGTAGAGGTTCAAAAACTTCAGAAAATTAAAATCCAAGCTAGCAACAAAAGAAAAAACTTTTCCACCATGATTTCTGTTGGGAATATATGATTTTTATTTTCTGGAAAAAAAGACTTTTGTGAAAATTCATCTTTGCAGAACATGCTACCACATTTCTAGCCATTCATAAAGCTCTAAAGACTCAATAACAATTTATCTGGCTGCAAACACAAGAAATGTTCTCCCTCAGCTGTCATTTTCTATAATGCTTATTTGCAGATTTCTGGAATGTGTAACTCTATTCTATGCTTGAGCAAACCATGCTGAAATTATCCAATGAAAGGCAAAGATACAGAACAGGGGTCTCTGGTCCCAGCTTTGGCTTTGCAACCATCACTGAGGAAAAGGCAACACACAGTTGCAAAGACCCCATAACAAACCAGGTATTCATCCAAGAGTCAGATTAGCCATCTGTTTCCTCCACCACTCTCCTCTTCATTGGCTGAGGGAAAGGGAGCTGCGCCAGTCTTGCCTGCACTGGGCTTAGTGTCAACTGAGATGTCCCAGCCACACGATGGGTCAGAAAAATGTTAAATGCATCTTTTGTCCACCAATACCCTTGTGTACTACAAAGGATGGAATTTCTAATGAAGATTCTGCATAGCACACACACACAAAAAAAAGCTCAAGTAGGCACTGAAGTGGTTCTGCCCAACCATTCCTGCAACAGGGTTAGACAGCTCCTTTAGCAGACTTTAGAGACATTCCCCCGTGTCCCTGGCTTTTGATGCCTGCTTTCCAGCAAAGTTTTGGTGGTTGTTTTTCGGCCATTCTTAGTTTCTTCTGCATAGGCTTAATGTTTGTGTAGTTGCTTTCATTTCATTGAATTTGCTGCAGAACAAAGGCTCTGTTTGCATTTCTGCAGACATATGCATGCACACATGAAAATCAAAACCCAGAGAAAAATGAAATCACAAGAACTTAAATACGGAAAAAGCAATCATTTTCTAGGGAAAATGTCTACCTACACAATGAGATCAGCTTTTCAAGGAGAAATAGTGGATTTATTTTTCTGTTAATCCTAAATGATTGAGAATAAGTATTCTGTAGGTTCATTGCTGAGAGAGACAAAGACAAAATGTGTATGCAATCAACTCTGAATTCTTCAAACTGCTGTGGCAAATATTATTGATGTGGGAAGATTTGGCTCACATTTTTGCAATGCTGGAGAAATGTTGGGGTGTATACTAATACTTATTTCCATTGCTAAAGATGATATCATAGAGTAGAAATTATGCATTTCAATTTTTATTCTTTACTGCAATGACAAAGAAACACAGAAAACTGCAAAATGTTTTAAAAAAAGAATTGTATCCAAACTGCTTTTCATATAAATTAAAACCTTATCCACGCCCCAGTCTCTGTCAAAGCTTGTATCTCTCTTTATAGTTGTTGACTATTGGTGAACATGTTCATTGTTTTGAGAATTAATGTTTTGTCCAGAGTATTTCAACCAGAACTGCTAAAATTGTTAGCTCTCTATTAAAAGATGACATTAGAAAATATGCATGCAAACCAGCAACACATTCCGAACACTTTGTCAGTGATTAAATCAAATACATTCTTAAAATATTGCCCATGTAGTAGCTTAAGATTTTCTTGTAGTAGCTTAAAGTATTCTTCCGAGGGAAGAAGAAACCTAAAATATGCTCACAAGAAAGCACAAACATGAATTATTGGTACAAAAGGGTCCTCAATTAAATTGCAAATATTGTACAATCTCTTCAGAACAGAAGCATTTATGGTAGGCTTGCCTACTACTAACCATAATGGATCTTGGACAAAAGTTGCTTCTGAGTGCTTTTGTGACATAAATATTAAAGAAATGATAACTCTACAGCTTTAGAGACTAAAAAAATAATTTTCCAAGTCAAAGTTTTGATTCTAAAAGTCATTAGTAGGTGGGATAAATAAATATAAAAAAATAGAAAATAAAAAAGTAGAAAATTAGAATATTCCAGTAAGTTATACTGATTTATAGTATGTGCATGTCAAGCCCCTTCCAGATATATACAAAATTAATTTTGCACGGAAAGCAAACTACTTTTTCCTTGTGTTGTCATTTGCATTTCAATTAATCTTGAATGACTACATGTTAGCTCATTCAGAATTCCATGTTTTATTGAACTTGATTATAAACCACCCAAGAGACCCAAGATGGATTCACAGCCAGCCCTTGCCTTGTCACTGAGGGAGGCAGCTACAATGTTTCCTCTTCCTCTTCCTCTTCCTCTTCTCTGCCCCCCAGTCTGATTGTCTTCTTGACTGCAGCTTCTTTTTCTACCTCCACCTGCCCTCCTTGGTGCCCACGCCCTATTCTTGGGCACATTAAGGATATTTGTTCTGAAGAAAGGTAGATGGGGAAAAAACAGACCCTTAAGAGAGCTAGTTAATTAGAAGCTCCTCTGTTTGCTATAAGTAAGTGAATTCAGCTATAACCATTCCTTTTTACCTTGAAGAGTGTATTGCTAATTGGGGAATAGAGTATAAAAATAAAATAGCATGTTATGCTTAAATGTGTAGATAAGATATCAATGTTGTTTTGTAACGAGGCATTTTTATAATCCACCTGGAAGGTTAAGCTGTAATAATAATTTAGCTGTGGTCACAGGGTTATAACTGTTGAGACAGATGTGATGTAAGTGTAAATTAGTTATTTTTCCATTCATGGAAGATGCTTATGTGTTGACCAAGTATGGGTAATAAAGATTGGAGACTGAATATATGTATAAGGTAAGTAAAATAAGGGGTAGAAGGCAATTTAAGGTTATTGTGTGCCATTTTCTCTGGCTCTTACTTATTGTATTGGGTAAAATGTTAAGTTAAAAAAAACCAAAAAAGTGCTTCATAACAAAGTAAAGCAATTATGACTCATCACTGTTTCCTGCATCGATAAAAGCTTTTTTGAGTTTAACATGTAATGATGACTTATAACTCATGATTTATTTTTTTTTCTGGATTAACTGTGACTCTCTATAAAAAGATTGTACAGTGACTAATCAGAGAAAAACCAACAGACAAACCAAAATAAATCCAAAATAATAAATGTTTGTAACTTATCCAAGCTGAATTATTCTGACCCACGTCCCAGTCTCTGGTTCCATTTTTCACCACAGGATTTTGTTCATGTTGACTGAATGCAGAGAGAAGGGATAATAGGGGGACAGGAAAGTTGGGATCACTGTTTCTGGGTCTGATATTCAGCTTTATAATCATTGGGTTGAAGGACCAAGTTGCAGTAAAAGTCCTGCTCTGTTTCTGCAGTTCTATAATGGAAAGTGCCTGATCATTCTGTGGAAATGATGCATGCACGGATTGACTGTTTGTAGGTACTGAAATGTCAAGGACCACGATCAGGGCTGATAGTTACACCAGAGAGTCCATTACAAGATTCTAACCAACCCATCATGACCGTAGCCAACCTAAATTTTCGTAAACACACTGAAATTTTCTGATAATGGCAGAATCACTTTGCTGTAACTGCCAAAATCTAGACAAAAATAATTAAAGTAAACTTTAGGTAAAGATTAATTTCAGCAAGAGAAATGCATGCATAATAAAGTTATAAACCGATAAGCGCATATTCTAGTGCAAAATCTTATAACAGATTTCACTGTTTTCACAACTTTAATGATAACTGCAAATAACAAATAGAAATAGGACAATTACCTTAAAATTCTGTTGACAATGCTGGTAGAAGAAGGACTTACCTCTCAGCTTTTCCCAAAACATAGTTTGTGTTGGTCTTGTGTATGCAATATATTTTACTGCAATGTATCATTATATATCAGCAAATAGTTCTGTGCTACTAGTCACCTAGGCACACTGTGCACTCATCTAGTCTTGCTGTATTTCTTCCTGTTCTGGTTTTGAAAAGGTGAAGAATTAGCCTAACAATTAATGTACCCGTGTTTATTATAGTGGGATTATTCATGTCATTTAAGTTATTCACTTGTCTAAGCATTTGAAAATCTGGTTCTTAAAACTGCAAGAAAAGTGTCTTCATGCTGGAAATGAGACTGTACAGGCTTTTTGTTCAAAGCCCACCAAGAACGAAGTTGCGCCAATGGTACTGTTATGAAGGCACTTCCACTAATCTTAACTTTTTCCTTGCATCTACATATTATTTTTTATCTTCTACATAGGTTGTATGCATTTGTGTACAAGAACTGTCCTTTCTGTAGTCAACACAGTGGAAGCCTGGTTCATACTTAGGGATTCTATATGTTGTGCTTTGTTCTATATAGCACAAATAATGACTGAAATAAAATTGAATGCTAAACACTGCTTACCCAAAAACTTGGGGGTTCACGCAGGCAGAACTTTTTTAAGCAAAGCATAGAAATTCTTCTTTCAGATGCTATGACTGATGTCTGAGGAAGAAGCAAGAATGGACGCTTGCTATGTGTTTGTTTTACAGATACAGGTAAGCTAACCACTTTAATCTTGTTGGTATCTGTGCCTGTCATACAAAACCATTTGTGTGCCGTGCACGCAACGTATTGGCCATACACATGCATAGCTTTATACACAGTCTATCTGACAACACTTAAACTTATAACAGACAGTTGGATAAGAGACATTATTTTTGATCACAAAAAATACTGAGTGAATTCCTCAGATATTGTACGTAAGCCAACAGTTTTCAGCAGTAGTCTGCTGATATACACCAAAGAACCTGGTCCATAGCTTATGCTAAATGCTACGTGCTTGTGCCATGTAACTGGCTATTTCACAGCAAGGTAGTGTTTTGTGTTACTACTTAATTATCGAGGAAGGACATTTCAAGCTCATGGTACTTTTGTGAAATACCTGCATTAAACTACATGGTAGATGAAAACAGATTAATAGTACAGGAGTCAATGGGACGTCTTGCCCTGGCTGGCACTCTCACAGTGCATCATATGACCTCTCCTTCTGGGGAAAACTCCCTGTCAAAACTCTGTTATCGAGCTGGTAGATGCAATTCAGCCATCCATAAAGCAGTTTTAGAGGGACTAGCAGTGGTCAAGTCTCCTGTGCTCTGTCCCCTTGCTTAGCTAGATACTTACCTGCAAATAGGGTCTCAGGGGCATTAGTGATAGTTTGTATCTTTTCCCTCACTTTGCATATTCCTTAGGACAAAATCTGATCTATGAAATGAATATTGTGGAGCTCAATTACCAGCAATTTTCCCCCCCAAAGCTGTGTTTTAATTGCTGTTTGGATTTTGAGTTGGTCACTTCCAGGTTTCATTTCAAGAAACCAGACATTATGTGTAATCTCTTATTAATGCACTGGAAAAATGTAATTCTCAATTATGATTTTCCTCATGTCTTTTTTACAGATGACTGAAACGTCTTTTTCTTTGCTGGTACATTTACATAGTATAGGAATACACCTTCCATCCCAAGAAAGGTACCTGTAAAGCTTTGTTCTAGAAAGAATGCATGAGTATAAAAATTAACAAAGATTTCAGATGCCAAGAATGTGTTCTGTCTCAGTGCGTTAGTCTGTAAGATATCTTTTACAGGAAAGCCTGAAAACTGAAGAAAAACATACATGCAAAGAGCTTTGTTCCTTAGATATTAGCTGTAGAGAGATGTGAACTTGTTCAGAATAACTCAGCAAGATTGCACAAGTACAGCATCAGAGACAATAGATGGCAGTCTTAATCCGTTGTGTTGAAAGTACTGCAGAAACATCAGTATCTCTTGCCCCTCACCCACCAAGTCACAGCTATCTTTCAGCAGTTTGTAGGTCAATGTACAAACATATTTGAAAAGTTCATTTTGAAGATCTTTTCCTTCTACAAGCCTGGCTTGATTTACATCCACCCCGCTATACCTATAAATGGATATCAAGGTGAGGACTGACGGTCAGGAAGTGGATAGCTTCTTTGCATTTAGCTCAGGAGGACACTGCAGGATTGTTGCAGCAGGAATATAGAGGATTTGGCACTGTGGATATTCAGCCTCATGAGCAAATCTCTGGTCTCCACACAGATAAGCACACCGCAAACCTTTCTGGATAGATTTGCTCTGGACGGTTCGCAGAACGAGAGAGAAGCCATGCATCTTGTCTCCCTTGCCCCTTGCCTGGACAGCATTGCCTGTTGAGGAGGTCACAGAGGAGGGCGTATCTGCCTTCCTTCCCTCAAGCCAAAGCACTTATGTTAACTGACCAAAATTAATTTTATTATAGGCTATGACTACTTTCTCTACTTTCTCTCATGAAATGCTGACTAAAGGATGCATCCCCAAGGCATCTATGGCTGAACAGTGATTTTCTTTTCCTGTTTGTATGCAGAGAAAGGCTAGGGTTTTCTTCTCTCCTGTGAAATGATACTGGGATACAAAATCCTGAAGGAAATGTCTTCCTTCCCCTGCACTTTTACAGGGGATAACATGATTAGAAATCTTACACAGGATTGCTAAGGGGCTTAATTAGTTAATAAATCAAATAAATCACTGCTACTACAAGCAGCTGCAAGCTTAATCTCCCACTGGTAGTTTGTTCTGCTATCCTCTGTGATTAAAGCTGTAGAGCCACGGGTGCAACTTCCTTGTGCTTTCTGCAGTGTGTCCTGCAATTTAATCCCAGAGCATTTTTGTCATTACTCAAGAATACATGGAAACAACATGCCTCATTATCATAACCATACTCTGGAGCATGGTATAAGTCTACATGATTCTTGCCAGAGATGTCTCACTATTCTCATATATTGATGTATCTTAGACTAGAGTCTGTGTTGTCAAGTGTTGTCACAGATGCTAGAAGGAAGGGGAAAGTGCTTCTAAACCACTGAGAGAGAATAAAATTTTATATCCAAAATTCCAATATGCTTGGTTATTACTTACGGGAGCTCCCTCAAAAATACAGCCAAGGGACTTCTGGTGACAGAAATGCCACAGAATAATATGATCTAGGTTGCTGTTGGCAAATATGGATGTTCTAGGAGAATTATCAGAGGAAAAAAGACACTTAAACAAGATTGTTAATGGTAGTTGCCCTTGTCAACCAAACCTGACGTAAGCTGTGTAAGAAAAAGGGAAAGAAAAAGAGTGATTTAGTGCATTTCAGGATTTCATTTAATTTTCCTGTGACACTGCAAATCAGCTTCAATTGTTAGGCCCAATTTGAAGTTTCCTCTGTTTTGTTATAGCAATTAGTAAATTGGTATTTATAGACAAAACTTTAGTAGGTCATTCAAAATGAACAGAAACAAATGTCTAACAAACTAGATTTTTGTTTGGTTTTCCAAATACAGAGTTTGATCTTTCCTGTGTATAAGTTTGTAAGGGATTCTGCACAAGGTCCACACGCAAGATTTCAGACCCACTACAACTTAAAGAACCTATTACCTGGATTTAATGTGGTCACTGAAAGGAGTGCATAGCACTGTGATAAATTTTTCTCTCCAGGAAACAGGTGGAAAGCCATTGAGAATGCCAAGTTCAAGCAAACAATGATGAACATACCAAACCCAATTTTTTACTTTCCCTTTTGACAGGCCTTATAGAGTATTTGCTACATCAAATACCTGAGCACTTTAAATACTCCAGCATCCAAATGCTTCAAAGTTGGTGAAGGATGATTTTGTGATGAGATTTGAGAGCACACAAGATTTAAGTGCTGGGTATGAGATTATGCTCACAAAAGTGTGTGGAAAAATTACTTTGCTTCTCTGGTTACTGGAACAATTCCAAAATGTGACATGCATAACATGTACTGTGCGCGTGACTGTACAGCAGTCTTGTAACTTGTTGCCTAAAAATTTTTCTCAATCTTTTCTGCAGAACACACTATTTTGCTGATTTCTGTTTGTGAAAAATATTTTTTTCGTTACTCTGTCATGATATATGTTTTATATATGTAAACCAACAGCAACTTGCACTTGTACTCATATGTGCTGGTTTGCAGATACCTCAGGTTTCATTAAACTGCACACAGGAGGAGTAACTTATTCCAGAAATACCACTGGGGAGCGAATACCTGGTTTCAAGACTATGACAAATCAGTGATTAATATGTATCTCTCTAGATGGTGATACCCACTGTGTCATGTAGAAAACCCTGTTTGTCACAGTGTTGGCATTATATTAGGAACGCATTTCTGTACACTGCAGTTTTTCTGTCAATAGATATAACAAAAATCTCCTGACTTTCTTCCTTCTACAGTTGGATGGTGTCACACAAGCTGGAAGTGATTTATTTCCATTGAAATGTCTTTAACTTTTAATATACAAACTTTGATTTTCATAAATGAATCAGCTTGTAACCAAGTCTTTTGGATGTCACTGCAGAACAGATAACAAAAGACAACAGCAACAAACCAAAACAAACCCTCCAACATAAAGAAAAAGGAAAGAAAAGCAACAAGGAGAAGCATGAACCAGGAGCCAACAGAGGGAGAATGATCTCCAGACCATGAGAAGGATGTATGCTCAGCTGTGTTGTTCCATAAAGTGCAGAATCTCCCTTCTCCCCAGAAATCATATCTGTCTATTTTTATGCCCTTTTTGCATCTCTTTAATTCCTAGGAAAATAAAGAGAGAATAGGATCCAGGTAGAGGATAGAATTATTTCTGTCCATGATGGACAATACTAATATTTTGCAAGAAAACTACATGATAGACTGTTATCTCTAATGACTGAACTGCTGCATAGTTCTGAATAATGAAAAAAATCCAACTCTAAAATCAACACTACTTTGTGAATAATTTACTAACAATTAAGATCTAAATTAATTGACTCTCTGTGTGTGCCCTGAATTGTTCACCCAGCTCTCCCAGTTCATCTGCACATTTGTTATTAAGGTCTGATTAGTTTCATAAGCATAATTCTTAATCAGAGAGTTTGGTTAACTGAAATCTAGTAATAGAGCTGCTTGGAATTTTTCAGCAAAACATTGTTATTACAGAAAATACCAGTTATTGAAATAAAATGCCAGTTTTATGTGTAAAGATATCATGTTGATGAAACATTCATATGGAAAGTCTTCTCAGGTTCAGGACAAAACTTTTATTCAGCAAAAATGGAGATAGGTAGGTAGGTAGGTAGGTAGGTAGAGGAAAATGAGAATGAGCCCTGAACAATGTAAAGCAGGGACTTTGTCTATGAATCTCCCACATGTCAAAGCCAACAGTTGATTTACCACTCTGAATGGACTATTACATTTTAAACAGAAAGTAATAATTTGATTAACTCGGTTGCATCCATCATTGAACAGTGGTGATACACCGCCTGATCATAAACTGTAAATGACCAAAAATAAATATCTAGGTGATTGGCCAGTCTGGGGGGAAGGGGAGGTCGATTAGTAGTTAAAACAACCAAACCCATTAAACCACCTCTGAATGTGTTGCTAAAATCATCTTATCAATACCAAATTACTGATCAAAATGAAAGGCAAAAAGGTCATTATTACATATTAAAGACTTAGTTGATTCTAATGGCTAATAAACAGTAAAGACTAGCTACATTTATATATCCAGGCGTGTTCAAAAAAGTAATGTCCTGCTTTTTCAAGAGTGGCAAGTTGCTGTAGCTGCTGAGTGTCTCCCAAGGTTGTGTGGGTTTTATAACTTCACTGGACTTCTCTATGCCCTAGCCTCACCAGAAAATATTCTGTATTATGAGTTACACCTACCCTGAAATCTGGAAAAAAAATACGAGTGGGATGATAGCATGGTCTACAGCACTTTGTTTATGAGAACGTCCTTCTAGCAAGCTCCTGTATGTCAGCATGAAAATGGAAATAACATTTCTTTTCTGTCCTTGAGACATAGATCAAACAATATTGTCAGAAGAGAGGTTTCTCTGTCAAACATTCCTTTGATCCCGCTGGAGACTGCGCTGCTGAGTCTGTGTATCCTTCGGATCAGAGAATGTACCTCACTATGTTTTGTTAAACTGCTCTGTCTGTAGGCTTTGGTGCTGCAGCCATGGCGTTTATTAATAACAGTGTACAAGGACAAGGTGGGGTTGTTACTGCACTGTTCCAGCAGGTTTCACATTCTTTCCCTGGGGTTCTTGAGGGGTATCCTTTTGTTTGTTTTTCTCAATGATAAAACCTAGTTATTGGATAATTTTCAGGACCTAGATCTATTTGAAGCTAGTAAAGCACCCTTTTTTCTTTTTCTCTCCCCTTGAATGAGAAGGCTTGTTTTATTATTGAGAAATTAACAATCAGAACAGGGGAAACCTTTCCATCCCTTTCAGTACCAGAAACTATATACATATGTCTTGCAGCAGCTTAAGATAGTACAGTAGGTTATTCACAAATCCTAGCACACATTTGTATATTGGTTTGACCATAGTCACACAATTTCTATTTGCTTTTTGCCACACCACTAGTAATGTAAAGAAATAAGTGTGACAAGCAAACAATACACATTGGTGCTACTGATGCGATCATACAGTGAGAACAAATGCAGTATTGTCTGTTAAGCAAAATAAAATAGCAATTTTAGTGATAGACTAAACTGCTTGAGCTTCAAGACCGCAGTTAACATATGGCAGAAGTTAACTGATAAGGAATGTTTTCAGTAAGTACATAATACTGCTGTGTGAGCATTTATGTCTCTTTTCTGACTGTTGTAGATGGGTGGTGTTAGTAAGTGGTTACATCTGGATGGTACATAGGCTGTGATGTGTCCTGGGATACTGATGATCCCAATCGGGAAACTGGACAGAGGGTGTGCACGTCCCTCCCAGGACTCTTGTTGACATCTTGCAGATACCTGTGCTGGTGGGTGTGAGCTGGGGAGGAGGTCTACAGATGGAAGGAAGAAGGTAGGCACCATTGGCAGATTTTGCGTTGACGTTGAAATGGGATGCAGCCATATGATGAGCCTGAGCCACGGGAGCTCGGTGGTCCAGTATCTAGGCACCATCTTTGGACCAATGACCCTGTAAGGTGTATAAGACACACTTATCCTACTTGAGGCTGCTGAAATTTTTCCAGTAGCCTTATGGCTTCCAAAGATTCTCGATACATATTACAACTGGGAAGGGATATGATTGCATTTCCCCAGTGTAACAAGCAGCTGAAATGCCTTTTGAGATATTTCCCACTTTCAGGATCGTAGATTCCTAAGAGAGAATTTTTAAAATCTAGAAAGCACAAATAATGCAATTACCTGAATCATAGCAGTATCTTCAATGACATCTGCCCAATTCTAGCTGTCAGATGTTTTAATGAAACAATAAGGCAGGAGGGACAAAGAGCATTTTTTTTCTTGTAAGAGTGACAAAACAAAAATCTGCTTTCATTTGTAACTCAGACTGTCTTTTTTGTCTTGGACCAGAGCTGACAACCAATATTAGATTCAGCTGTAATGCAGATGTATCTGTAGAGTAACTCCAAGGAAGTCTATAGGTTTTCTCTAGTGTGCAAGGATTCCTCTAGTGAAAAAATTTTCTGGCTGTGTAGCTAAGACTGGGTAGCCCTGTTGTATACGGCTGGAGGCTTGTTCTTCACTCATGGATGCTGCAAAGAACATTGGCTGATAATACTGTGCTTATAATAATGCTTTTGTGTATTGGGCCTTGCAATATGATAGTTCTCTTTTTTTTCAGAGAAAAATATATTCTTGGGGATTATTTTTCTTCTCTAGGAAGGAGAAGGAATCCACTGTGGTCTCAGTTTACTTGCTCTTTCAAAATTTTTGTTTAGAAGGAAAGTGAATAAAAAGAGGAGGGTGGGATATAGTCTGCCTTGTTTCACAGCCGTAGAAAACTTCTGGTTTCCTTCAGTGATTCATGTTCAGTCTGTTCCCATTGAAACTGTGTAACTGTGTTAATGTGAACTCATAAGTTACTTATTTTTTAAAGAAAAAAAATTTCAACTCAGATAAGTTGTGTCTTTTTTTTAACCTTGTCACATTTTTCAACCAATGGTTCTGGCATTGGGCTTATGAAACTAAATAAGTTATTTCAAACTGCTTTCTAAAACAAGATAACTTCATTTTTGCTCCTCAGTTATTAGTGCGAGACATCGCTCTGGCATGGCTCACCAATTTATTGAGTATTCACTTTTTCAATTGAACTATTTCAAATTTGGACAAAACTGTGTTAACTACTATTGCTGGAAGGGCCTGCAGATCTGATCTAGTATATTATATACTACTCTTCTCTGAAATATTTGTAGTCCTTTTGAAGAAAATTGCCTACTAGAATGCTTGGATTTATTTGCAGTAATGCTTTCCTTGAAACTGTGGATTTGCTCAGTGTTTCTAGCTTTTGCTTTTGTCCACCCTATATAAGCAATTGCTGTTGTGGAGAATGTTATTTTATGTGTCTAATGTCACTAAGAGGTTGCCGACAGAGACTCTGAGCTCTTTTTGGAGATCAGTAGGGAAGCCTATTAGTCTTCTTTATGCTATGCCATCCTGGAAGGTATATACTTAACCACCTTTGCCATCAGAATTAACTGCTACTGCCAACATGCATCTGAACTCCTCAACTCGAGCCAGCTCAAACCATTGCCAAAACAGATGACAGTCTTTATATAGGAGGAGATCTGTGTCCTTTGCATGTGCCAGACAAGAGTGAGTGTCACTGTGGCTCTGCACAAACAGGCCCGTGCCTGCTGCCTGCATAGGCAGACCCCACGAGGTGGCTAGCAGTGGAGAGGCGCAGTGTCAGCACCAGGGGTGCAAGCGGGCACAGGCAGGCGTTATGGACAGGCAATGACGAGGAAGGATTTCAGAAACTGGGGCTGCCAGGAAAAGATATCTCCTGAAAAGTGGGAATTATGGGGGAAGAAAGAAAAGGAGGTCTTCAGAGGGAGGAGTGATGTGTGGGAGGGAAAAGAGTAAATTTTCATTCAAAGCCTCCAAGAAACACTCATCTCTCTCCAGAATTTTCTGTTCTCCCAAACTAGCTGCTGTCCCAGCTACAATAGCCCCCCCAATGCAGTAGAAACCTCATGTGGTGGTTTGACCTCGGTTGGATGCTAGGTGCCCACCAAAGCCTCTCTATCACTCCCCTCCTCAGCTGGACAGGGGAGAGGAAATATAATGAAAGACTCGTGGGTCGAGATAAGGGGAGGGAGAGATGACTCAGCGATTACTGTCACAGGCAAAACTGACTCTACTTGGGGAGAAAAATAATTTAATTTATTACAAAGCAAATCAGAGTAGGATAATAAGAAACAAAACCAAATCTTAAGCAAACACCTTCCCCACACCACTCCCTTCTTCCTGGGCTTAATTTTGCTCCCGATTTCTCTACGAGCCCAGTGGCATGGGGGGACAGGGAATGCGGGTTGTGGGCAGTCCATCACACACAGTTTCTGCTGCTCCATCCTCCTCAGGGGGAGGGCTCCTTACATTCTTCCCCTGCTACAGCATGGGGTCTCTCCCACAGGAGACAGTCCTCCACAATTTCTCCAACATGAGTCCTTCCCACAGGCTACAGTTCTTCATGAACTGCTCCAGCGTGGGTCCCTTCCATGTGGTTCAGTCTTCAGGAACAGACTGCTCCAGAGTGGGTCCCCCACAGGGTCACAAGTCCTGCCAGCAAACCTCCTCCTGTGTGGGCTCCTCTCTCCACGGGGTCACAGGTCTTGCCAGAAGCCTGCTCCAGTGTGGGCTTTCCATGGGATTACAGACTCTTTCAAGCATCCACCTGCTCTGCATGGGGTCCTCTGCATGGGCTGCAGGTGGATATCTGTTCCACCATTAACCTCCATGGGCTGCAGAGGGGCAGCCTGCCTCACCATGGTCTTCAGCACGGGCTCCAGGGGAATCTCTGCTTCGGCACCTGGAGCACCTCCTCCCCCTCTTTCTTCATTGACCTTGATGTCTGAGGAGTTGTTGCTCTCACATATTCTCACTCCTCTCTTCCACTGTAATTGCTGTTGCACTGGGGTTTCTCCCCCCTTCTTAAATACGTTATCCCAGAGGTACTACCACCATTGCAGATGGGTTTGGCCTTGGCCAGTGGTGGGTCTGTCTTGGAGCCGGGTAGCACTCTGTTGGACATGGGGGAAGCTTTTTGCATCTTCTCCCAGAAGTCACCCCTGTAGCTCCCCCTGCTACCAAAACCTTGCCACGCAAACCCAATACACCTCAGTTGAGTCTTAAGTGTCTTATTCTGCCCCACCACCAAAACTGAATTTTGTCTACACAGTTCACAAACCTTGAAATGACACTGAATATGACTTTCAAGCAATTGGATCAGCAAACCTTGTTAAGTTCTGGCATTGCCATCAGTGCACTCAATTTGTTTAAAACTAATCTTTTAAAGTAATATTTAAGTTAGATTTGCTGATTGTTTAGACTATTACTGAAGTCATCATATCTCTATTTGTGCATATTCATATTTGTACAAACAAAGAGCTTTATCTTCAAACAGGGATGCCCATAGTCCCTGTTGTAGAATTTTGTAGGTCATTGGAAAACTTCTTATTGAGTATCTATGGAGTCTTGATACCAAGTAACAAACTGGATAGCATATCTTTTATAAATGTAAGCATATTTTGTTTCCTATGTATCTGTTGAAATATGGAAGACATGAATAAGCCCTTCTTTGGAAACAGAATTATCTACAGAAGGTGATACGTTAGTCTTTCAGCTCAATTTCAGTTTCATGACACTGGTTGTCCTCACTCTTATTAATAAACTTAATCCGGGCATCTGTTTTTTATTTCAGTCTCTCCTGGTTCCAGCGAGGATAGGGTTAATTTTCACAAGGACCTGGGACAGGACACAGCCAGGACAGCTGACCCAAAGTAGCCAAAGGGGTATTCCATACCATGTGATGTCATGCTCAGTATATAGCTGAGGGGGCTGGCCAGGGGGATCAGGAATCGCTGCTGGGGAGCAGGCTGGGGGCTTTCCGGGTTCCAGTCGGTGAACGGTTGTACATTAATCATGTTTGCATATTCCTTTATCAGTATTACTGTTGTTTTTTTTCCTCTTTCCTTTGCTGTTTTGTTATACTGCCTTTATTTCAACCCACAAGTTTTGCCTTTTCCTTCCGATTCTGCCCCAATCCTGCCGTGGGGAGGGGGGAGTGAACGAACGGCCACGTGGTTCTTTGTTGCTGTCTGGGGCTAAACCACAACAGAGTCTAAATATGATAACTCATTATTTGAAATTGCTAGTAAACAAAAAACCTTACTTGTAATATTTTGTAATTGTAATAATTGTTTTAACAAGTTGTTTCTCTCACTATAACAAAAGTCTTAATTTGATGTGTAACAGTGGCCAGATAATACTTTAGAATCACACGAAACTGGAAAATATGTCGTATGTCCTCCATCAATTATTCAAATAACTTCAGATAGTCTCTAGTTACTAAGATAGACTTTCTCATTTGCATGTAAAAAGAGCACATAATCCAGTTAGCAACCTGATTGCTTTTTTAAACACTGTGGCATTTTAGTCTATTTGATGCTGTATTAACCCCTTCAGAAATAAATTTACCATATGAAAATAATCACTTTAAAGGTTTTAGCCACTGAGATTTTCATTTGCCTTGCTTTATTTACTTATTTAGTTTGTCTTAGAGTGCTTATCAAGCTCACATATAGGCCTCTCAACTAGTAAATGTGACAGTAATCCAACTGTCTACGTAGTAGGTATTGGATGTTAAATTTGAACACTAGCTTATATTTAACCATCTGTCTTATAATCTTAGTCAATGTAGATATTGCCATGATTTACTAAATCAGAAATGCATTAATGACGGTACTATCAAAATACAACATAATCAAAACATGCAATCTATTGGGATGACTTTTTGTACTTAAATACAAGTGAGTTATTCTTATAGGACTAAGTGGACAGTATTTGGCTGCAAGGAGTTAAAAGATTTTTATCTTTTCTGAATCTATATTTGGCACCTCGAATACCATGACCAATTTTGCAGTTAGCTGTTTTGTGCCACCTACTGGTTTCCTCACTGTTCTGTGCAGTAACATTTTACAATAGCTGATTTCTCACAGTGAATCTACTTCTGGGCCTTTAAGATGTCTGCCATTAATTTGGGCTGCATTTATTACTTAATTGTTAATCTAGGGTTACATATATATCAATGCCATTAGATTGTCTTTCATGGGACACTGAAAAGCAGGGGGGAGCAGCACAGAGCAAAGAAGAATGCAGCTTTTAGTCAACTATGTATATTCTCTGATTGTGAAGAATTTTGTTAGTCTTGATAATGTCTTTTGGGGATGATTGCTTTATTGGGTATGCTATAAGCCCGTTGGAGGAAGGACCTTTTATTGAAGTTAATTCATGTGTGTTTGTACAGTGACAAGAGCACAGAAATGGCGGTCCTTGATAAGGGTTCAGACATTATTGCTGTCATAGAACCATTTAGTGGCAATTTATTACCCTTATAATTAAGATAGTTATGAAACTATTTGTTCCCAGTTTGGATATTGAAAACTGCAGACCAGCCATTCTCAGGCATGCTGGAACATACTTATTTGCTAAATATAAAGTGACATAATTCCCTGCATACTTTGGGGTTTGAACCTTGAAGTAGCTGTTGTGAAATTTTTTTTGAAAAAAGTGAAAAACACCACTTTTTTCTGCTGTGTTGTACTCTCTAGTAGGGTATGGGAAATTGGTTTTTGGTGATGTTATTTTGAGAAACTCCATTAGTCAATTTTCTTTTTATTAACGTTATGGCTTCAGCCTGTTAAAAAATGTTACTGAGATTGGGATACACACATGCACACTACTTAAAGACTAATTCCTACCAATTGCAAACTCACTTTTGTTACTTAAAACTCTGGCTTATCTTTGCAGATAGTTCAGCTTCTTCAGTGGCTCTCTTTATGTAGAAAAGTTATGAAATTCCTTTGTTGTCCTGCCTCAAACCGTCCTATTGGAATTTCAGATGCTTTCTGCCAGTTACCTTAAGCTGACAATGCACTATAAGTCAGTTTTTCTGATTACTTTTTTTCCACAACAGTAGACAGAAAATTTATTGTAGAATACTTTTCTGTACATAAGAATTTTAAATAATTAGTAACCTCTGATTTAACTCTCTCCCTAATTTTCTGATTGCAGGTAAATTCTTCTTATTGTCAAACGTGGCCTTCTCTTTGCCTTGTACTCCTTAGTTTGCTTTCTTTGGATATAGAGGAATACTTTGAAAGAAGTTAGGAAACACAAGTTTGACCTGTATCTTTTTCGTCTGTAGGAAGAGATCTCACACAACATTTGTTGCAGTTTTTCAGACTAAAATCAAGATTAATTGCTGTGTCTTCTCTCTCTGAAGAAGACAAGGTGTCTTGTCTTATACTGGAAAAACTTAAGTAGCTGAGTTTCCTGTGCATATATTTCTGACTCTTTTCCTTCCCAGCACCCTCTTTNTTTTAGTTTTTTTATTATTATTATTTTGCCTGCTGTGGATTTCCACAATTTCTGTCAGGATTTATTATTTTTACTTCCTCTTAAGATGAGTAATTTTGGCTCCTCAATGTTGCTTAACAGTGTTCACGACTCAACATATTGCTCAAAAATTCCATATTAATGTCAAGCTGTGTTCACTTTCATCAAAATGAAACTCTTCTACAACACCAAAACCCCCACAGCCATATCAAACCATTAAAAAGACTTGCCAATCTTTCTCATGAGGGCTTTTTTCACAGTTTTTCTTGGGAAAGCTGACTGGAATTCTTTGAACTGATCCAAGCTCAATTCCATTTACATTGCTAATTATTCTGTTTTATAATGTGATCCTCAGTAAATTCTAAGCTAGTACTTTAATAACATCTTTAAAATTCCAAGACTTGGAAAACCAGTTCTGAATTCAACCAGTTCATAAAATACATAGCTTACAAGTAGAAAGGTTACATTTACACTTTTTTTTTAACCCAGTATGAAGGATTATTTCTCACTCATATCTCCATTTTTAATATATTATCAACATACTCTCAAATGAAATTTGGACACCGGACTTAAACACAATAGGTGAATTTATAATCTGACTTGATTCTCAGCAAATCGCTTCATTCTTCTGTGCTTTAGTTCCTGATCTGTAAAGGGACTCTTAATGCTCCTGTCCTTAGAAATATACTGTGAGGATAAATTCATGAACACTAAGAAGTGTTCATAAACAAGGACATGAGGAATGCCCAAATGGATGGTGCAGAGGATGAAGATGACAGGAAAAACTTCAGAAGTGAAGAAATTAGTACCTGATATATAACAGCAGTTTCTTACAGAATGACCTGAACATACTTTCCAAACTGAAAGATAAGCATAGCAGGCAAGAGTTTATATAGAGTTATGACAATTTTAATTCTTTATTTTAAGTTGAGGGCATATCAGACATTTTTATCCCACAGGTAAGACAACTTTTAAATGTTAAGTGTCTGTAGCATTAAAGCTTTAATAGGATTTGACTTGATGCATAACAGGAAGGTTACACAAGCTCAGCCATCCTCTTATATGACTATTGTTATTAAAAAGAACACAGAATTTATGTTAGAGTATTTTTTAGATCTACCAGTTACCAGAGCAGAACAAACCATTTTCTGTGGGTTACAAATGAAAACTATTTATCTTCTCCCTTGTATCTAAACCATATTTCACAGCTCATGAGACACAAATGAGGAGATGTTTTCGATAAAACGTTCCTGGGATTTTCTCTGTCTAAAAATAAATAAATAAAGGAACTAAAGAACATAGAAAGAAAGAAGAAGGGGAGGTTATAAAAATAATTCGTCTTGTAAGAGAGATAAAAATTAACAATCCTGAGTTTTACAACTGGCAAAAATTATATACAGTGAAGGTTAACTGGCAAAACACCAATATGTTACACTGAATGCAATAAAAACAAATTCTAGGAGATCAGAATCCGTGTTTTTAAAATGAGGTCCTTTTTCTTCTCCTATATTTATTGGTATATATTTGCTGGTAAAATATTATTTCATTTAAAGATAAATCTGCAATAGATATGAAGCAAGTGGTAAATATAAACCAGAAAGTGAGAAGATCTGGGAGAAATATATGGGACTAGCAAATTAAGAGCATTTTAGAAGCTTTGTAGCTCCGCAAGAGGGAGAAGGTCAAATGCTTCTAGTGAGTAAACAAAGAAAAGATGCAACTACTGTAGAAAAAAGAGAATAGTATAGGAGGATAGGGAGGGAAGGAGGCAGTAGAAGTGCTTGAAGAGCCCGAGCTACTTTGGCAACCAGAAAAACGGTAAAATTTCCCAAGTTATATCCTGTCATCACACAGAACCTAAATGAACAGTTGGCTTTTACCACCTTTAATGCCAGTTGTATGTGCAGTGTACCAAAGCTGGCTGGGCAAAGGGGGGTTGCTACCCCTACTGTTTCACACTGTGGCCGCTATTATCAGGCTTGGAATACGTGGGTCGCGGACCTGCAGCTGCTTTTAGATTTGCTAGCGGCGTCACGTGTATCTGGAGGTTTCTGAATGGCACAGTCTCACTTTTCCCGTTATTTCCTCAAATTCTATTCCAAATGCAGAGATTAGGCTCTCATTTTTTAATTACAAGTGCCAAACTGCTCCTCACAAAAGCTAATAAGCGCAACAATTGACCTACTAGGCAAAGTTCAGGCGCTCATTTTTGTACATTTAAGTCAAAGCCATCGAATGAAAAACAATACAAGTTAATTGCGCAGCGTTTGTATCACCTCAGAGGGCCTGGAGAAGGAATTACAACAACAGTGCTGGTACGGTTTGTTTTTAATTTATGTGGCAGAGGGCTGAATCTCTGAAACAGACCATAGTGGATGTTTTTCTTATTCTGTCTGAGTTCAGCCGTGTTTCAATGCAGATAGGATTCCTTTCATGTTGTTTGGTGCAAAGAATTTAAACAAATTCGGGGGATTAGGGAGAGGGAGAGCATAGTTGTTAAACACAGAATTTGGAGTCAGGAGAGCTGACTTATGTTCCTAACTCATAATTGACTTTCTGTGCATGACTTCCCTTGGCTTCTGCTATCCTTTTATATAAAAATTAAAAAGTGCTTTGAAATCCTTTGCTTGATGCATACCTGTTTCATTAACAGCCTGTGTCTGAGTTACTTCATATTACATGTGCATGAACAGTAACTGAATACTTTTAGAAAGTTAGGTGTCCATGGCTGCATTTTGAAAACTATCAAGACACAAATTTTTGGGCTGATTTTTAAGCCTAAGAATAGCCATATAAAAATCTACAGATAAAGTTCAATAAGGGGAATTCTCTCATTTACTTTACTACAACTGACTGTCATTTGGGTACATGTAAGTTAATGACAATCACAGTTATTCAGATACAGGCTTTTAAATGAATTCCATCCACCAACTGTACTAATACTTCAGATACTTACAGCTTCAATGCTCTCCAACAGGATGCAAATGGTTCATATAGGCAGTTGATCGTTACAGACAAAAAACAGCTTTCCCCAGACTGCCTGCATTAATTCAATGTAGTTTTCATTAGTGAAAACAAACAGAAGCTAGAGTTTGAGATGACAGGCTTTTTGGTACTCATGGGCATTGCCGATGCTCAAAAGGAGGAGGAAAAAATTCAGAAAAAAGCAATAAAACAGTTGCCTGCAAGCTGTGTAAGACTAGTCCCTTGATTATCTAACTAGGGTAAAAGACAAGAAGTCTGTACTTCTCAGGAGCTTCATTGCAATTGTCTGTATTCTAATGTCTGATTAAAGAGAAAACCAACATTTTTTTGCAGTCTTATTTGCTCTTTATTTTTCTTTAAGTCTGTTGCCTACAGGGCTATGCCTGTAAGCCTGCTGATCTGATTTTAATTCCTAATGGACCACGCTCCATGTTAAAAAAAAACTTATTTATATTACATGCTCAGTATAGTTGCCAGAACAGTGCAGGTTGTAATTTCAATGCTGGATATCCCTACAGTTATATCTTTTACTTTGGGTCTTCCTTGAGAGGGTGTCCCTTGTCCCTTTGTCTGCATTTAGTTCTGGTTCATCTGTGAAACTTCAGCTTGGGTTCAACATTTCTTGTAAATTAAGCCTTTATGCTTATGAAAGTTGCATCTGTGGAGAGAAATGAGTATCCTGGGAGTTGTGGATCTCATCCTGGAGTAGCTAATTGTGCTTCCGTTCTCCTTGTCTACAGGAAGAAATTTTACCAGTTACTTTTACAAAGTGCTGCAAGTACAGCTTCCTTGGAAGACACTCCAGGTTATCCATTAAAATGGCTTTACTCAGTTTAATTGAAACAACTTCTCATATAACATAAATCAACTTATAAATGCCCTTCTGAAATAATCTGTACAAGAGATGCAGTCCCCTTCTGAGCAAATTCTGTTAGATGTGTCAGTTAAGTGTGTCAGTTCACATTCCCACTTTGGGATTTATTTAACATCATCCTACTGTACACAAGGCTTGTGTTATCTTTATTAATGAATGTCAGCAACAACACTCAAGACAAATGTAGCTTCCTGATTTTATCTTATATTTTAGTGTTTTTATATTCTGCGAGTCCTGGTTTACAACTTATAATGACAAGTCTTTAGCTCATTGTGAAAACTCCCAGATATGGTATTAAAAATCTTCCCCCCACACCCCTTCATGTTCAGTGCTAAGTATAGGTAATATTTTTCAAGAAAATACATATATAGGTACAGCATATACCAGCACCATGAGGGTTATTAAGGATCTTGTCTCTCCATTAATAATGATTTCAAATTTAACAGGGTGACTAAGACCTTGCTTAGTCCCTTAAGTCTTCAGTGTTCCAGAGAGAGTTAGCCATAAATGTTTTTCCTTTGGAGTGCAGTGTTTTTGTCTTAATCTGATGAAAAATACTATTGCTATCCAGTCTGACACAAGCCAAAAAACACACTATTCTCAAGACAGCTGTTACTCAAGTAATCAAATAGTTTGAAAATAAGGATTATGTCCTAGAGCTAGGTATATCAGTGAATTCCACAAAGAGCTTACAAAGTATTTGTAAGAAATTTAACAATTATTCTGATAAAATCTAAATCCTGCATTTAATCAATGAACTATGCTATATTTCCCTGTCAAAGTTACTAAAAATTAATCTTCAATACAAAGGATACTTGGACAAAACAATTAAGATGAAATAAAATAGCTAGCTAAAAAGTCCTCTGTAAAGCAGGGAAAACCCCTTATATAAAACAAATTTATATTCAATTGTCTCCTCTGTGTTTTTGCTGTTTTTTTTTTCTGAGATTGATATCACAGAAACTCAGAAGTGTGGTACTGAGTACGTCAGCACCTATTTTTTTGATGCTTATATTCAAGTAATTGTTGCGGGGAATCTTATGCATCTGGATAGCCTTATTATCTCTTATGACAATTTTAGGCAAATAAGGCTTGTGGAGGTGATGATCAGCTGGTGCAAATATACTGGTTTCCTCTGAGCTCTTAGTATCTACCAGAAGATAGGAAGGCAATGCCACAAGAAAAGAAAGAGGCAAATTTCATTGTTTTTAGTAGCCTAGGGTTGTTCAAAAGCAGATTTGTTTTCCTAGTGTTAATTCACCATCAATAAAACATCAGTTGTATTTTCTGTCTGTTATCCCTATATCCCACATAAATTACTGTTTTTCAAAAATATTCTGCACTGGTGCTACATGTGGTTAGTGTTCTTATTCGGCTTTGCCCTCCTTAAAGTTTTTAGAGACAGGAAGAAACTTACATTGACTAATTATTCACAGGTTTCACATTTAAATGGACTCTCATTTTATTATCACTTATTTACCCATCATTTTCATACCTCTTTAGCATTATTTTTTTTATTTGATCGTACTTCAACTGTGATCGGCTAAACTATTATTAATACATTCTTTAGTCTCATTTCCAAATGACTAAAATTAACACGTGATGCCTGATGACCCTGTTGCATTCCCATCACATGTTTTACTGCAGTCTGAAATGGTTGCATATTACTGCCGTTGCTTGCAACAAAAATCTAGTTAGTTGTAGTATTTCATTCACAGCCCTTTCTACACCATGTATAACTTCATTATTAACATAATAGAGTATTCTTCATCTGGTGTGAATGCAAGGTTTTGGTAGAGGGGAGAGAGTTCATTCATTCAAATCGGTGATTTGGTGTTTGGATGAAAAATTACTTGGTTCATTCGATTAAGCAATGTGCAACATAATGTTACACAGCCCCTTTAGTTCTGGCAGTTCCCAGTTTTGAAGGACTTTACCTTACTACCTTTCTCTTCTTTTTTTTTTTTTTTATGGAGGTACACTGTATAAAATATCAAACATCATTGTTTCATTATTAGCATGTTTATTCACCTATGTTTTCCTTCTACATTTCTCTGTTTCTTAATTTTTTTCCCTCAAGAAAAATGATTGCTGTGATTGAGTGATACAAGAAGCTGTTATTGAGGGAGGCAATTTTGCTTCAACTCATTTGAAAATAGAAGGAGTTCATGCTATGTAATCATTGGAAAGTTGTATGTGGTAAGCTCAAGCATCAAACACAAATCAATACATTCTAATCAGTTCTACTGGCCCCCTTTGAAAAGCTATTCATGATGTCTGTAAATACCGAGTGGCTGAAAATAAATTACAGCTATGCTATCTCACCGAGATAATACACAGAACAAAGAGGTTCTTAAATGCAAAACCAAAATTGAGATTGCTATATGTGGGTTGTTTACAGCATATTTTTATCTTAAAGATCTTACAGAAGTTTAAGATCAGAGGAAAAATTCCTTTGCTTCCAAGTACCTTCATGAAATGGTTTATGTATCACACATTCACAGATGTACAGATTTTCTGTTCATGTTGCCAAACAATTAATCTTGTTTTCTTTAGGTCAAATAAATTATTTGTCACTTACCCTTAGAAAGCAGCTATGAAAGATTACTGTTAGATACAGAATGCTGAGGAATATATATATATTTCACAATCTTCTTTAAATACCTGAAACTCAATTAACTTTTGAATATCACTGAGAATCAGAAAGATGTTCCTCTCAATTTCCAATCAACTCAAGGAATTATGAATTCATGCACCAAACTTAAAATATATATTCATATTCTTCATACCTATTCATAACTGTAGCAGGAGCTACAGTGGAGTTTCTAGACCTAGATTAAAATTAGTAATGAACACCTTCCATCCTGTATGAGAAAAGTAAAATTCTCAAAAAAAAATCAGTTAGTCTGCTTTAGAGGAGGCAAATGTCTTCCTGAATTAAGACTGGGAAATTGGGTTAGTGCTCAGGTACATAAAGAAATAAGATTGAGGGAGGGAGGCAGGGGGTAGGGCATGGGGGTGCTGAATCTGAAACATTTGATATAGTACAGTAATCCAACAAAATTACTTGTCTTTTTCACTCTCTGGACATTTGCTGATAGCAAAGAAGAAAGTGGGCAAAGAAGCCAAAAATAAAAACCTTCAAAAATCTCAAATATACTTCATTTTGCAAATTATAAAATAAGATTTTTTTTCCCCCTGATATATAAACTTTCCTAGCATTTTCCATACACATTTCACATTTGGGAAAGCAAGGGCTTGTGTTTTCTTTTCAAGATCAATTCATAGGAAATGGTTTTAGGGTGTTTCTTTCTCAATATAGAAGTCTGATGGAACAGAAGTTAATTACTGTAAAAATGATTCATAACTTCTTGGTAAACTGTGGATGTACATTATGGATTGAGAATTGTCCTTTGGTGTTTCCAGGACTTCTGTCCCTAAATCTTGAATGCCTCAGGTGAGATTGGTCCTTTAAGCGTCTTTTGTGTTCTTGTACTTCACAGTGAGATTATACAAATTCTGTAGTGGCTTTTCTGTTTAAAGTGTCCTTAAGTATTCTTTCTAGAAGAAAAATAAACCTCAAATTTATAGTAGCGGTCAAAATTCTGACTGAGTTCTATCATCTTACCTGTTTTTAATCACCTTGATAAAGCTTTTGTATTTTTTGGTGCTATTTTGAAGAATCACAAACTAAGGAAAAAGTTATCAAAATTCTCTGAAGAAGCTGAAGCATATGGCAAAATTCTCAATAGGACTACTGGAAAACAATTTTATATCATGTGCTAATTTTCCCAGGAAAAAAAAAAAAAAAGCTTTTGTTAGAAAGTCTTTACTGTTAAGTTAGACTTTTATATTATTACACAGGCCAGAAAACAATGTGTTATATAAATAAAAATATACAACAACTAACTCAAAAAATGAATGATGAAAATAATGTAATTCATCAAGGTGTTAGGAAATGCTTCAAAAAGAAGGCCCATTTATTTTAGTACATTATACCAAGTTTCTTTATAACTCTGACTATGTGGCCTATAAAACTCACTCTACTATATATTAATATACTCTTCATATAACCCTCAGAAAGAAAAAGGAACATAATCCAGTTTCTGCCTGGAATAAAAAGCCTCAATAACTGTCATGTTCTAATCAGTTCTTTAGCTATATTTGTTCTTTCTGTATTTTACTTATTCTGTCAAGGATACACACATAAATTTTACACTTTCCTTAAAACTAAAATTACAGGTATAGCCTGTGATGATGTAACATAGCTCCTTAACTCCTAAATCCTTACCTGCATTAAAATCTGTATTCAATAATAAAAATGAATTTCTAGTAAATTCTTAATAAGCCACCACAATTCTTCACTGAATCGTCAGAGATGTTTTTATGCAAAAAAAACCCCAAACCCAAACAAAACCAACATTATAAAGACACTTGTTAACTTGCTTGTTACTTCACGTACCTAAAGGAAGGAAAATAGAACAAGTTGAGGGGATCACTTATCTTTCAGAAGCTTGGATGATTTTTTTGTTTTTTCAGATTAACTCCAGGATGATCAATTACCTTTGCTTTTTATTGATATGTATGCAATTTCTTTCATTTTGGATAACAAAAGCAATCAAATCAAATTTTCAGTTTTACACCTTCAAGAAGTTAAGTAAATATGGGCATATGTACTGAGCAAATAAAGGGTGTGAAATCGTTTACACGGTTATAATTGTCTCTTCAGTAGGCTTTGACTTGAGCTGTTATTCCCTGTTATGCACACTTGCTTTCAGAAGCATAAAAATACTGTATAACATAACAGCAAGGTTATCTTAAACACATTTAAACAGCTGAAGTATGTAATGAAATTGAAAACAAAGTTACTTTTTTAGTTATTGCACTACAACTGAGAAGAAAAAAAATAAATAAGAAAGATTCAGATTATACCTAGTGTTTTTAGGATATTTTTTCACTTTTAATGCATTATTTAGTTGTTAAGTAGATAATGCTGGGCAGAAAATCTAAAGAACCCGAGCCCTCTCAAAGCCAAATTTGGAATATGATTTGTGTGGAATTACCGATGACAATAACTACGGAACCAGAAAGATCAGAATAGAAAGGTGCAAAGACTTTTTTACTGCCTTTTTGTCCTACTTTGTGACTTTGTGCTAAGGAGTTATTATCTTTGCATAAAGAAACACGAGGGCTTTGATTGTGACTATTGCACAAAAAGCAAATGGAAAGCTCTATAGCTTTGTTCCTGTTTTGTTTCCTTACTGTGCACAAGGGGGAATGGGTATTTCTGAACATTTCCAGTCACAGAGAAACTGCAGAACAGATTTTGTTAAAATGCTTCATTTAATTTCTTGAATTGCACAAATAAACTCATTAGCACTGTAAAAACAATGTTTAGTTCTTTACTTCTATAAGCATTAACCTTAAACCTTATAAGCATTAAACCTTAAAGCAGACATACCACAGAGAGGTATTTTCTTTAAAAAAAAAAAAAAGTGGGGTTAACTAATTTAAGGATATGTAGGTAATCAAAGGCCTTGACAAACTAGAGGGTTCTCCATTCTGTTTGTATTCTCACGGCTTCTTTATAGATATGTTGGATAATATATTCAGGTTGCAAATAAATTTATTTTCATTGAACTCAGCAATCCAAGTTAACGTAAATATGTCTTCAAAAATACTTTTTGCTTCAGTTGTATGTCACATTTGTTATGAATCTTGAATAGCCTCTAAGAATAAAATTATGCATCTGAAAATATAAGTATAATTTGATATTAGTTATGTTTTGTTTCTTTCTAATGCAGAAGGCAGCAGAAGGTGAGATTGCTGTTCTTAGGAAAGTGAATGATGAAGAAAGATTTGGAATAAAATTTCCTGTTTAGAGAACAAAATCATTCCTTGTGAGGCTATGCTATTCAGAATAAATGGAACAAAATATACATACCCGTGTAATAAAATATATAAATATATTACTTTTGTTCCATCTCAGAGAACATCTGTGACCAGATGGTATTAAACTGTAATGTACATGAAGGTATATAGTTTTATATAATACATGCTATTTTATTCCAAAGAAGTGACCTCAAAATTATCTTCTGTAACCATTCATTAATAGTTTATTTCTGTCAAAGCTGGAACTGGTAGATTTCATACCCTATTGTTGCTATTATTTTCTGACTGGTGGAGATTGCAAATTCTGTTAGAGACACTACAATATGAAGGAAAGTTTTGTTACCATAGTTACTTATAAATGTTTCTTCAAATTTCACTTCTTTCACACATTTGTGTCAGTAAAGCACAAGCAGTCACGTGTTTACAATAGTGGTTTCAGGAAGAAAGTAGACAAATCTTCTGTGACTGGTGTTATCTCTTTTTCCATATATTTTGATTATACGTGACATCAGTGAAATATGGTACCAAATATTCTACAGGTTCATTCTTATGGAATACACAAATATTGCCTTACTACTTTCAGGTGAAAGACAACAAGATAATATATACATTTAATAGTCTTTCCCCCTATTTTATATATAACATATTCAGCAATTATTGAATTAATACATATATTAATGCAATTATATAAAGCAGGACATTTTGCAGAAGTAGGTGTGGATTCAAACTTTGATTATGGTCTTTTACTGAGTAACTATTATGAAATATGTTACCTATCAAAATATGATTTAATTTAAAAAAATATAATTGGTTTTTCAGCCCTTGTGTAAGATTCCCCACTTGCTTGCTCCTTGATGTCATTTTTCTCTTCTATAGTATTTCCAAAGGACATTTTGACAGGTTTGGATAAGAGTGAGCAACATCTGACAGGTAAAATTGTTTGGAATACTTCAAGCTACTCAGCTTGCTGTAGGCAATAAAAGCCTATCATCTTCCATATGCCTGTCTTTCATATATATAAGTGTATAAACACACACATGTGGGTGTTTATAATTCTTATATAGATATACACACACACATATAAGTTTAGCTTTTGATCTATCAAATACTAGATCTGGACAGTTTTCCTCTTTCATGTGGTGGACAGAAGATAAACAAAGAATGGACACCCCTGCATGAAATTGAGATGAAAAGTGAGCGTGACCTTTAAGAAGCCAACCCAAAATACATAGTTCTAATCTTGATGTTATTTCTCCATGCATTTTGGCATTTTAACACACTTGACCCTGTCTGTCCCTTTTATGAAGCTTTACGACAAACACTTAGGAATTGAAATTAAGATAAAATATCTTCATTCTGAACAACTTCCTTTCCCTAACATGCACTTAACTCTCAGGCTTCTCAAGGCTCAGTAAAGCAGGTTACTGAAGAAAACAGAATTCTGAAACTTTCGTAAGTCCTCTTTATAATGATAGAGAGTGGCACTACATGACCATTTACCCATGAGAAGAACAGTGCCACTGATTGGATTAGAGCAGGAGAGACTAATGCAGTTATGTCCTTAAGGGTTAGAAGAAAAATGAATCTTTCACCTCTGCAAGTGAGCACAACCAGCAATTCAAAAGCATTATATCTGTGAGGTAGTTTGCAGGATCTGTTCTATTTGTCACTGGAATTGGCGGTAGAGCATTCGGCAAAATCTGAGTTGTTTCAACCCTGGGTCATTATCCCAAAGTCTCCTTCTGTGCTTAAACATTAAAAGTAGTTTGGGGGCATCTAAAAAGAAAGGGGAAATCATAACACATTTCTGCAGTTTACAGCAATACCATTACTTAATACTTCTGAAAACAACTGCTACTTACAGTTGCATAGGACTTCAGTACTATGAGATTCACAGAAGCATATCTGAAAAATCTCCCGAGATTAAGTAGAAGATTTCCCAAGATGCCTAAACGAACAAGCTGCCCAAGCCTCTGTGATAGGCACCAGAGCTCAGGGGGGCAACTAATTTTCTTGTATAGCTTGATAATTAATGAGTTTACTGCTGTATGGATGAGCATTTTTTACAGAATGTTGCTACTTGTCCAGAGAATCATTTGGAGGATTTTATTCTGGATATTTTTAAACACAACCTTAAATGTTAATAAGGAAATTCACTCCTCTAAGCCCATAATCTCCTGAAAGAAATACTATTGTGAGATAGTACAGATGATTTAATTATTTCTTTTGATGAATGCTAGTCAATATTTTTTTCTGCTTGTAAGTTGTCTGCTAATGAAAGCCAATTTAAAAAAAGCTTTTTAATTGTATTTTTTTCATTTGCAAGAAAGTTTTGTTTAAATCTATACCTCAGTTGTTTTGCCAACAGTTGTGGTTTTGTTTTTTATCTATCAGAAGTACATTGGCTATCACTAGTCACCTATGGCAATAAAACACACTGACTGGTTCTGTGAAGTTCTAATATCTTCTTCCCATTTTCTTAACAAGTTATTTTCAATTGCATATTAATGAATGCGTAACAGCCAAAAAGTTTCATATAAAATCCTTTTTCAGTGCAGCATATGGGCTTTCACAAATGGTCTGTCTTCAGTGAGGGTATATTTTCACATTAACACACAGCTAAGGCAACTCACTAAATTCAGAACAATTACAATATCCCGTGACCTGCTCCACTGGATATATTCCACTCAGAAATGTGCACATATATAAACTCTCACTAATTTCTATAAACTCTTATTAATTTTGTCTATTATTGCATAAATAACAATTATCTAGTGCCTTTATTAACCACAAAAGAAAAAAAAAATCCCCTTGATTTTCTCCTGCTCTTAGAGAACAGTCAATCAGGGCTCAAATGTCAGTAGAAGCTTTCATCATGAGAATGATTGACAAACTGTACAAACTGGAAATAGCTTCACAAGTTGACATGTACAATGGAATCTGAAGCAGTTGTTGTATTCATTTACAGAAATAAAAGGTTCTCCTCTTTCCTAATCCCCCAAAACTGCTCAGAAGGTGGATATCAGAAGAAAGTCATTCCCATGATGGGTCATATCATAGAATCAAGGAATCCTAGAATGGTTAGAGTTGGAAGGAACCTTAAAGATCATCTAGTTCCAACCCCTCTGCCATGGGCAGGGACACCTTCCAATACACTAGGTTGCTTAAAGTCCCATCCAGCCTGGCCTTGAACATCTCCAGGAATGGGGCGTCCACAACTTCTCTGGGTGGCCTATTCCAGTGCCTCACCACCCTCACAGTAAAGATTTTCTTCCTAATACCTAATCTAAATCTACCTCTTTCAGTTTAAAACTGTAACCCCTTTTCCTATCGCTAAGCTCCCTGACAAACAATCCCTCTCCACCTTTTCTGTAGGCCCCCTTTAAGTACTGAAACACTGCTATAAGGGCTCCCCAGAGCCTTCTCTTCTCCAGGCTGAACAACCCCAACTCTCTCTGCCTGTCTTCATAGAAGAGGTGCTCCAGCCCTCTGATCATCTTTGTGGCCCTCCTCTGGACTCGCTGCAACAGGTCCATGTCCTTCTTATTCTGGGGGCTCCAGAGCTGGATGCAGTACTCCAGGTGGGGTCTCATGAGAGCAGAATAGAGGGGCAGAATCACCTCCCTTGACCTGCTGGCCACGCTTCTTTTGATGCAGTCCAGGAAGCAGTTGCCATTCTGGGCTGTGACCACACATTACTGGCTCATGTTCTCATCCACTGACAACCCCAAGTCCTTCTCCTCAGGCCTGTTCTCAATCCATTCTCCACTCAGCCTGTATTTGTGCTTGGGATTGCACCGACCAACATGCAGGACCTTACACTTGGCCTTGTTGAACTCCTTGAGGTTTGCACAGGCAAGTGCCTGTGCACTCAAGCCTGTCCAGGTCCCTCTGGATGGCATCCCTTCCCTCCAGCATGTCGACCACTTCACACAGCTTGGTGTCATCAGCAAACTTGCTGAGAGTACACTCAAAGATATTACATAGTGCTGGTCTCAGTACTGACCTGTGAGGAACACCACTCATCACTGCTCGCCACTTGGACGTGGGGCCGTTAACTGCAACTCTTTGAGTGTGGCCACACAGACAATTCCTTATCTACCCCATGGTCCGCTCGTCAAATCCATGTCTCTCAAATTTCAAGACAATGGTGTTGTGTGGGACAGTGTCAAATGCCTTGCACAAGTCCAGGTAGATGATAACAGTTTCTCTTCCTTTATCCACCATAGAAGGCCGCCAAATTTGTCAGGCACAATTTGCCCTTAGTGAAGCCATGTTGGTTGTCACCAATCACTTCCTTCTTTTCCATGTGCCTTAGTATAGTTTCCAGGAGGATCTGTTCCATGATCTTGCCAGGCACAGAGGTGAGACTGACCAGCTTGTAGTTCCCCGGGTCTTCCTTTTTAACCTTTTTAAGAATAGGGGTTATGTTTCCCCTTTTCAGGTCAGTGGGAATTTCACCAGACTGCCATGACTTCTCAAATCTGATGGATAGTGTCTTAGCAACTTCATTCGCCAGTACCCTCAGGAGCCACAGATGTATCTCATCAGGTCCCGTGGACTTGTGCACCTTCAGGTTCCTCATCTGGTCTCAAACCTGGTCTACTCCTACAGTGGGAGGTTCCGCATTCTCCCAGTCCCTGACTTTGCCTTCTGCACCTCCAGCAGTGTGGCTAGAGCCCTTGTTGGTGGAGACTGAAGCAAAAAAGTCGTTGAGTACCTCAGCCTTGTCCGTATCCCAGGTGACCCAGTCTCCCATTTCCTTCTGGAGAGGGCCCATATTTTCCCTAGGTGTTTTTTTTTTTGTCACTGACATACCTATAAAAGCTTTTCTTGTTGCCCTTGATGTCCCTGGCCAGATTTACCTCTATTTGGTCTTTAGCTTTCCTAACATGATCCCTGCTCGGACAGTTTCTCTGTATTCCTCCCAGGTTACCTGTCCTTGCTTCCACACTCTGTAGGCTTCATTTTTGCTTTTGAGTGTGTCCCAGGGCTCCTTTTTCATCCATACAGGTCTCCTGGCATTTTTGCCTGACCTCCTCTTCACTGGAATGCATCGGTCCTGAGCCTGGAGGAGGTGATCCATCAATATTAGCCAGCTTTCTTGGGCCCTTCTTCCTTCCAGGGCTTTATCCCATGGTACTCTACCAATCAGATCCCTGAAGAGGTCAAAGTCTGCTCTCCTGAAGTCCAGGGTAGCAAGCTTACTTTGCACCCTCCTCGCTGCCCTGAGGATCTTGAACTCCACTATTTCATGGTCACTGCAGCAAAGGCTGCCCTTGAGCTTTACACTCCTCACCAGCCCTTCCTTATTGGTCAGAACAAGGTCCAGCATGGCACATCTCCTCATTGGCTCCTTTACGCTTGGAGAAGGAAGTTATCATTGATGCATTCCAGAAACCTCCTGGATTGCTTATGCCCTGCTGCGTTGTCCCTCCAACAGGTATCAGTGTGGTTTAAGTCCTCTGTGAGGACCAGAGCTGCTCCTATCTGTCTCTAGAGAGCCTCATCCACTAGGTCTTCCTGGTCAGGTGGCTTGTAGCAGACCCCTACTGTAATGTCACCTGTCCGTACCCTCCCTTTATTCCTGACTCATAGGCTCTCTATCGGCTCCTTATCTGTCCCCAGGTGGAGCTCCATGCACTCCAGCTGGTCCTTGACTCTAGCTGGTCCTCTCCTCATCTTCCCTGCCTGAACTTCCTGAAGAGCTTGTATCCTTCCATTCCAACACCCCAGTCATAGGAGCCATCCCACCACAGATCTGTGATGCCAATAAGATGCCCTGCAGGCATGTGCACGTCTCCAACTCCTCCTGTTTGTTCCCCATGTTACGTGTGTTTGCATAGAGGCATTTAAGTTGGGCCCCTGATGAAGCTGACTTTCTGGCTGGATTGGCTAGTTTTCCTTTATGCTGCACTTCAGGTGCATTCCTGCTGACCTGCAACCCTTCTCCAGGCTCTGGGTATCTATTACCCTGTCCAGTTCTGGGCCCTCCAGTTCAAGAAGGACAGGGAACTACTGGAGAGAGTCCAGTGGAGGGGTACAAAGATGACCAAGGGAATGGAGCACCTCTCTTATGAGGAAAGGCTGAGAGACCTGGGTCAGTTTAGCCTGGAAAAGAGAAGACTGGGAAGGGATCTTACCTACGCTTATAAATATGTAAAGAGCGGGAGTCAAGAGGGTGGGGCCAGGCTCTTTTCGGTGGTGCCCAGCAACAGGACAAGGGGCAATAAGCACAAACTGGAACACAGGAAATTCCATCTCAACATGAGGAAAAAACTTCTTTACTTTGAGGGTGGGAAAAACTTTCTTTACTTTCAGAGTACTGGAAGAGTCTGCTCAGAGAGGTTGTGGAGTCTCCTTCTCTGGAGATATTAAAAACCCGCCTGGATACAATCCTGTCCAACCTGCTCTAGGTGAACCTGTTTTGGCAGGGGGGTTGGACTAGATGATCTCCAAAGTTCCCTTCCAACCCCTACCGTTCTGTGATTCTGTGATTACTGATATTTGTATCATATTAGTAGGAGCGGGATGGATTGTTGTTTTCCTCCGCTGGCAACTCTAGTTTAAAGCCCTCTTTACGAGCCTGGCAAGCCTCTGACCAAAGATGCTCTTCCCCTTCTCAGGGAAAGGGGTATCAGTTTTCCTGATACCTTTTCAATAATTCTACTGTGTTTTGGTTGTGGTGCAGGTTTTTAAATCTTTCTGCTATCTAGTTCCCTAGATGCTATGAAGGTTTATGAACAATACAGCTGAAGACATGGGACAGGTTCTCATGATTTCTTCCCAAGTTGTTCTAAACATAGACTTCCCATGTAAATATACTCTCTGACCTACTGTAGTCTTGATTAAATGTATGTATATGTTCGATTACCACATTTTTTTCTTATTAAATAGCAACAGCATGAGATGATTAAACACATCAATATTCTCAGAAAAATGTAGTTTAAATTCCATTCTTATCTAGTAATCAGTCCTATTGCAGTCTTTGTTATGAGGATTATACTTTGTACTTTTTTAGCTACTTTGGCTGTTGCTTTATTTAATAGATTCCTTGTATTGTGGGGTTTTCTTTTATTTTTTTACCAAATGCTTTTTTTACCAAATATCTGGCTTAGTAAGCCAGATGTTAGAACAGCAAACTCCAGAACTATATGGAATAGACAACAGCTCCTGTCATTGTGGAAATATGAAAAATATCCATCAACATCAAAAGCTGACTTCCAGCTCTCGCCTTCCAAAACCTGACTAAGAAATGTGTTTAATTTGCAACTCACATTTTATTTTTCTGTATCAATTTTCCAAGTTTGAAGCAATTAAATTAAAATGATTAATTTCATAAGGTGTTAAAAGACAAATATAAGCAGTGTTTTTGTGGGTATCTGTTTCTTGAAAGATGCCTGTTTATTTGAATAGCAGAAATTCTACATGAATACAAATAAATAAATTTGACATGAAAATCTAGAATTTGAAGGACTGCAAAGTATAAACCAAAGTAGATGAATTTTTACAATTTTCCCAGTACCTTCCTTGAAGCTTAAGAACAGATCCTAATTAGTTTAATTTTTGTAATCCATTCTTTAACAGTTCCATGCATTCTTTGACTTTTTACAGAGGGACTGGTAGATGCTGAGCACTTCAGAAATCCAGTTTATTAAGAAAATCCTTTCATATTGGAGCATGTTAGACAACTTCAACCATGTACAAATTGTCTCTGCAAGCTGGACATATACAGTTTAAGATTACAAAGCAATTATATTTTGGTAATGCACACAATAGATAACTAGGACTAATAAGCTATTATGCTAATATGCTCACCATCCCCAATGAGACAGTTAATGAGTCTCTGCTGACCTAGCAGGCATCAGATGGGTGAGGATGGGTTAGCCTCTAGTGTCCCCAGGCAACGGCAGACCCTCTGTGTTGCTGAACTGCCATCTTTCAAGTCCTTTTTTTCTTTAGGTTTTATAGCTGTTCATGTTGGCATTTTTTCCTTAAGCAGTTAAATGTCACTGTCTTGACAAGGGTACTATTGTCTGGGCCTTTATACGTCTCAACTTGCGTGGGTTTAGCTTATGTATGTCCAGGTGACATAGGTCTCAAGCACCTGAAACCCTCAGCCAAGGGTTAGAGTATTTTGTTCAAACAAAAAATGTTATGGATGAGGCGGATTATGTGTTTGTAGAGATTTAAAGTCTCAAATCCATGCTGAAAGCTGTAAAATGTGTTTTGGCCAATAATTGCATTTAAAATATTCTGAGTTCCCCAATATTTTTTCTCATGCAAAGACTGCATATCCAGCAAAGGGCTTAGATGTTGCCCACCTAGTAACAAATGAATTATCAATGATCTGCTCGATGGGACATTTACTCATCTTTGTTCTTGCACTATAGTTTTAGAAAGACAGTTAATACTGCTTGCTTAGGCTGTATCTACACCAGTAGAACACTCGTTTGGGACCACTCTCTGGAACTACAACCAAGTGGCAAGGAATGATCTGTGGCCATACTGCTAAATTCTTTACTCCACCAAAATAGTGTGACCATACCCAAACTCCTTAATGGAGGAGCCTATGGTGCAAAGCCCACACCACCTCCAGGGCTGGGAGGGTGTTAGTGAGCTCAGGCCAAAACTGCTGGGAACAAATCTAACCATTTCCAGAAGAGACGACCACCTACCACAACCCTTCAGTGTTCCCCAGCACTGCTTGTGCACTTAATGACAACTAATCTGCATTATGACTTTGTGATAGAAAGGACTTGATTTCAGTTATTTCAATGCAAATATTTGACCTCTTATTTTTGCAAGGGTTAAAGATACAACAGTAGAAAATACACCATCCAGACAAATTTTTGTTTTACTTTATCTTATAATCTACTGTTGAATTATTTATCATACTCCTTGGTATTATGAACAATTTTATAATAAAAGTATGAAAACCAAAAGGGAATTCTGGCCAACGTCAGCCTGACTTTCCATAGCCTATGTTAAAAATTGGTAAATATACCTCTCACTATTAGGTCTCAGATCTAAATTATTGCTATTATTAAATGCTATTGCTATTAAATGTTATTAATAATGTTATTATTGTGTTGTTTATTGTTTTCATACATGTCCCCCAAAAATTAAAACAGCAATATGCTCACTTAATATCGGAGAAGTATATTTATATGCACTTCATACACATAAAACCTTAAAATTACCATGCAAAGGAAATGAGAAAGGGCTTGAGTGTCATTTGTAATAGATAGATTGTGGGTTAACTGTATAGCAAGTCTACCTCTACCAAGAAGAGGGAAGGATTGTGTTATTTTGTGAAACAGGAATACTTTTTCATTGAAAGAAAAAATCCTCTAGATTCCAAGAAGCCTGGTCAGTCCTGATTGCAATAGTCCCAAAGCAAAATATTGTGTATTTTGTTTCTTATCTAAAATAATTTCTTTTTTTTTTCTCCCTCCTCCCTCCCCCATATAGATAAATAACATTTCTGACTAGATATACTTAGGGATAGGGGAAGAGAGGGACACGACATTGTGCCCTACAAACTTGTGCACCACCTATGAAAATTCTAAAAAGGGGGTTAAGTTTGCTTAATGTTTTTGGGTTTTTTCTTTTAACAGAAAATAATTATTTTGTAGTATAACTGTGTATATGAAACAATAAAATGGATTATTGCTAGCTTTCTGGTACTTTCTGCAGTTTTTTAGTTTCCTTTGGACATCATTACATAAATGACCTATAACACTTTCAGGGAAGCAGACTGGAGTCACAGTAATGACTTAGCCCCTTTTTTGTCAGTTCCTCGGTCATCTTTACAAATGAGTAACAAGAAGATTACAGGAGCCTTTGAATGTCTTTTGGGCTCTAATTATAATTTAATGTGCTTTTTCAGTCTTCTCAGATTTGGTTAAAATGTTGTTCTTGTTGGAAATAAAACCTTTAACAGCTGAAATCTGTTCTTCCTTTAAAAGAGATTGGGTAACATGTATGGCTCAAATGATTAGGAGTAACATTTGTCACACTTCTACTATAAATCTCACATCATTTTTCCAAGAAAGGAAAGAGGATGAAGAAAAAGCAAAGCTTCCCTTATATTATTACTGTGCCTAGAAATGACTGTGCAGCTGCAACAGAGAAATAAATGAGAAGCAGATAATGTTTTCAGCTTGTTTTTTTTTATATTCAGTATGTATTGAATCTTTTACCTAATCACTTTAATATGTGCTAATCAGACTTTGTCATTGGAGGCTCACCAGTGGCAGCTGTTCATGCACAAGACTGAGAACAAAGCAGTCACTTGACTCTAGTCTAGTTCTTTTTCTCTTCCATGCACATCTATCTTCCTGCTGCTTTTGGATTATCTAGGATCTGGCTCCATGTCAAAACAATGTTGTGAGACCTGATTATCTCAGCATTAAAAATGAATTTGCTATATAAATTGTAGGATGTCTGTTTGCACAGAAATCCAGTGCTACATTTTCTGCTACAGATGACTACCTTTCTTTAAAGGAGAATGAGGTAGCTCACCAGGGTCTGTTTGCAGCAGGCACCTAGGGGTACCTTGTGTACCAGCCCCACTCTTACATCTCCAAGTACAGGAGATGCAATCCCTACCATGTAACAATGTCCCCTACCCGTGTTTGCTGGGGCAAATTCCTTTCTGATCACTCCCTTTCTTCAGGTACACTTTTGAAATCTCATTTGGAAATACCAGATTGCTGGAGAAAGACAGCTCCCCAACCCAGATTTACTCCACTTGAAAGATCCTCCTGGTTTTGTCTCTTAGAATAATAATTCTGTCATCTGCAGCAGGAGAGAGAAGGGGAACTGAGCTACAGAGCACCATCTGGTCCAGTGGGTCACTGAAGGTCTTTTAAAAAAAGCCCTCCTGTTATTTTGTGCATATGTTGGTTCAGCTCTGTCTAACATGACACGTAAGGCACTAATTAGCTGGTTTCTTCTCACTTTCTCAAATCATCATTAAATTAGTCTTGTCTCTATTTTGATAAGTGTGAATAAGGACTAACATATATTTTGAATGTAAGAGATTCATTTACAAAGGAAATTATACTGAAATGTGAATATTGCTGGGCATGAAATATTCTTTCATTTGCATGCAAACTTCCTAATGAAACATCATTAGTATAGAATCATAGAATTGCTGAGGTTGGAAGGGACCTTTAAGATCATCAAGTTCAACCATTAACCTACCCTGATAAAACCACTTCTAAACCATGTCCCCAAGTACCACATCTACCCTTTTTTTAAACACCTCCGGGGATGGTGAATCCACCACCTCCCTGGGCAGTCTATTCCAATGTTTAATAGCCCCTTCAGTGAAAAATTTTTTCCTAATATCTAATCTAAACCTTGTTTGACATAACTTGATCCCATTTCCTCTCGTCCTATCACTTGTCACCAGGGAGAAGAGGTCAGCCCCCACGTCTCTACAACCTCCTTTCAGGTAGTTGTAGAGACTGATAAGGTCTCCCCTCAGCCTCCTCTTCTCCAGGCTAAACAACCCCATTTCCCTCCGTCATTCCTCAACAATTTTCTTATCTTACAATATCTTACTGACTATGTGACAAGTCAAAAATTCTGTTCACAACTAGCATATCCTGCTGATGTTAGACTTTAGTACCTCCAACAGCCTAGCAACTCCTACCCAAATGTAAATTTGTTTTTAGTATCTACTGTCATTTTGCCTCCTAGTTAGACTTTATTATAGAACCAAGAAAATGAGCTGCTAAATATTCTGACATTAAAATTGGATTCCCCTCCCTCCCTGCATCTCATTCAGCCCAGCAATAGCCCTTGTTTCCTGGATGCACAGTTTCACCAGAGGAGATGCAAGCAGCTGTGAGAGTGTAGGTCTGCATTACCAAAGCGAACAGCTCCTCGCTACCATTTTAACAAGCAAGCACACAATGAAGCTGGAGAACTACTGCAAGCTAAAATAACTCTCTGTGTCTTTCACAAGTTATTTATTTGTTTGTTTGTTTAATCTGAACCCGTTTCTTAAGCAAATCTGTCGTGCTCCAGTAACCAGTTGAGCTGGAGCAACTGACTGGAACTCTCTCTGAGATTGTTTCCTCTGAATTGCAGCCTGTACCCTGCTGAGATCAACCGTGAAGAAACGTGGTAGTGAATCCCAGCCGATTCTCTGCCTTTATCCAGCCATGCTCATCAGTCAAAATTGAAGGAAGCCTAGTGGGGTACGCACTTTCCTTAACTGAACAAGACTTCATGCAATTCTAGAGAAAGGAGTGCTATATACAGAGGGCTTGCTTGTTTATTAATGATAATTACCTGGTGGTATATTTGCTACAGACCTTGAAGGAGTTTGTTGGTTTTTTTTTTGTCTCTAACATGCTGCATTGATTGCTGTAGAAGCTTAACTGTAAGCTATGAGATCAGTTGGGTTGGGCAAAGTCTCAGAATTGGAGAGTGATTGAGAAGAGTGATTGAGAAGAAAGGTTATTGAGAGAGTCAGTGTTTTAGTGGCTATAAAAGAACTGGGAACCACGTTGGCCGCAGTGTCAGCTGAGGATATCAAAACCAGGAATCACCCTGGTAAGCTAAGGGCAGTCACAGTGTTTGGTTTCTTTGGTGAGCCACTAGGTTGTCTCAAGTTTTATTGTTATGAATACAAGTTCCGATTTTTGTCCTTGCTCATGTGTGAACAGACTGGAAACTTTCTTCCCAAAGACTCTCAGCCTTTAGATACTTCTTATTAACTGGTAATGCAGATATCTGATACTAAATAGAGCAATCAGATTTATTTATTTAACCACAACACACTAAATTTTACATGGCAGATAATAGATTGTCCTTAAACTTTTTTTAAATACAATAATAAAAAAAGGACAGTAAAGTTGCTTTAATGTCTGCAACAACATTACTGGTTCTACACCCTCCTAGATAATTACTGATGGCATGATTAGAGTACCCAGTGGTTGTTTTTAGGGACACTCAGTGGTTCTTAACAAATCTTAAAGCTTTGCCTGTTTAGTATACAAGAGTAAAGTCTTCCTAAGGCACAAAGACCTTATTGGTCTAGAGAAGAAAAATTGCAGAATTGGACCAACATAATGGTCCATTTCTACGTCTTCTATGGATATGTGTGTGTGCATGTGTAGGAAGAGAGAGTGAGAGAAAAGAGAGAGAGACATGTTTGTATCTCCTCAAATTATTTAGAAATCGTATTTCAATTTGTGGTGATCCCACAGACTGTTCTGGCAAAACTCTCTCAGATTTAATTTGAAGATTTGTTGATGTAAAGTTTATCTCTACATCCTGCCGACTGGAAAAGGGGAAACATAACCCCCATTTTCAAAAAGGGAGATAAGGAAGACCCCGGGAACTACAGGCCAGTCAGTCTCACCTCTGTGCCTGGCAAGATCATGGAGCAGATCCTCCTGGAAATTCTGCTGAGGCACACAAAAAACAAGGAGGTGATTGGTGACAGCCAGCATGGCTTCACCAAGGGCAGATCATGTCTGACTAATTTGGTGGCCTTCTACGAAGGGATCACAGCGGCGGTGGACAAGGGAAGATCGACTGATGTCATCTACCTGGATTTGTGCAAAGCATTTGACACTGTCCCACACGATATCCTGGTCTCTAAATTGAAGGGACATGGATTTGACAAATGGACCACTCAATGGATAAAGAACTGGCTGGACGGTCGCACTCAAAGAGTTGCGGTAAATGGCTCGATGTCCAAGTGGAGACCAGTGACAAGTGGCGTTCCTCAGGGGTCGGTACTGGGACCTGTACTGCTCAACATCTTTGTTGGTGACATGGACAGTGGGGTCAAGTGCACCCTCAGCAAGTTTGCCGATGAAACCAAGCTGTTTGGAGAGGTAGACACGCTGGAGGGGAAGGATGCCATCCAGAGGGACCTGGACAGGCTGGAGAGGTGGGCCCAAGCCAACCTCCTGCAGTTCAACAAGGCCAAGTGCAAGGTCCTACATCTGGGTCAGGGCAATCCCAAGCACAAATACAGGCTGGGCAGGGAATGGCTGGAGAGCAGCACTGAGGAGAAGGACCTGGGTGTGCTGATTGACGAGAAGCTCAACATGAGCCAGCAATGTGCCATCGCAGCCCAGAAAGCCAACCGCATCCTGGGCTGCATCAGACAAAGTGTGGCCAGCAGGGCGAGGGAGGTGATTCTGCCCCTCTACTCCACTCTCATGAGACCCCACCTGGAGTACTGCGTCCAGCTCTGGAGTCCCCAACATAAGAGGGATGTGGACCTGCCGGAGCATGTCCAGAGGAGAGCCACGAGGATGATCCGAGGGCTGGAGCACCTCTCCTATGAGGAGAGGCTGAAAGAGTTGGGGCTGTTCAGCCTGGAGAAGAGAAGGCTCCGGGGACATCTTATTGCGGCCTTCCAGTACCTAAAGGGGGCCTACAGGAGAGCTGGGGAAGGACTTTTTACTAGGACATGTAGTGATAGGACGAGGGGGAATGGCTTCAAACTGGAAGAGGGCAGGTTTAGATTGAACATTAGGAAGAAATTTTTCACTTTGAGGGTGGTAAGGCACTGGAACAGGTTGCCCAGAGAGGTTGTTGAGGCCCCATCCCTGGAGGTGTTCAAGGCCAGGCTGGACGTGGCCTTGGGCAACCTGGTCTAGTGGGAGGTGTCCCTGCCTATGGCAGGGGGGTTGGAACTCGATGATCTTCAAGGTCCCTTCCAACCTAAACCATTCTATGATTCTATGATTCTATGATCTCCTCTGTTTTCATTTTTTGTATTTATGTCTTACAAAAAATGTAATTAAGAAATTCTAGCAAACTTTTTCTGCTTAACTTCTTAAGTGGAGCCTTTATTCCTACTATACTAAAACCAACTGTACTAAACTAAACTATTTTACTGGGTTTGCATGGCAAGGTTTTGGTAGTGGGAGGAATACAGGGGTGGCTTCTGTGAGAAGATGCCAGAAGCTTCCCCCATGTCTGATAGAGCCAAAGCCAGCCAGCTCCAAGATGGACCCGCAGCTGGCCAAGGCCAAACCTATCAGCGACGGTGGTAGTGCCTCTGTGATAACAGCTCTAAGTAGGGGGGAAAAAACCCAGTGCAACAACAATTACAGTGGGAGAGAGGAGTGAAAATATGTGAGAGAAGACTCTGCAGACGCCAAGTTCAATGTAGAAAGAGGGGGAGGGGGAGCTTCAGGGAGCAGTGATTCCCCTGCAGCCCATGGAGAAGATCATGGTGAGGCAAGCTGTCCCCCTGCAGCCCATGCAGGTTAACGGTGGAACAGGAACAGATATCCACCTGCAACCTGTGGAGGATCCACCACCAGAGCTGGTGGATGCCCAAAGGAGGCTATGACCCTGTAGAGAGCCCACAGTGGAGTAGGTTTGCTGGCAGAACTTGTGACCCTGTGAGGACCCACACTTGAGCAATCTGTTCCTGAAGGACTGCACTTCATGGAAAGGACCCATGCTGGAGCAGTTTTGAATAACTACAGCCCAAGGGAAGGACTCATGATGAAGAATTTTGTGAAGGACTGTCTATTGTGGGAGGGATCCTATGCTGGATCAGGGGAAGAGTGTTGGGATTCCTCCCCCTGAGGAGGAAGGAATGGCAGAGACAACGCATGATGAACTGACTGCAACCCACATTCCCCGTCCCCCCATGCTGCTGGGAAGGAGGAAGTAGAGAAAAATCAGGATTGAAATTAAACACAAAAAGAAGGGGGGGGGGGGGGGGGGGGGTGGGAAAAGGTGGGTTTTTTTTAGATTTGGTTTTTTTTTCAGNGTATCCTACTCTGATTTGATTTGTAATAAATTAAATTAATTTTTTCCCCAAGTAGAGTCTGTTTTGCCTGTGATGGTAATTGGTGAATGATCTCACCCTGTCTTTATCTTGACCCACGAGCCTTTCGCTATATTTTCTTTCCCCTGTCCAGCTGAGGAGAGGGAGCAATAGAGTGGCTTTGGTGGGCACCTGGCATCTAGCCAGGGTCAACCCACAACACTGGCTAACTAGAAAAACAGAATTCTGCAACAAAACTTAGAAAAAAATGGTTAATTAAATAAGTAAGTAAAACCTAGACTAATGTAATTTTCTTGTGTCATTAATTCTCTTGAGTCCCACATTTCAGTCATTTGAAATGCACTTGGGAACATTGATTTTTCATGTTGTAGCAAGAAGACACACAAACTTGGAGAGCTATATTAAAAAATGTATCTTTTATATCTGTATATTTGGTCAAATAAGCAGATCATCTTTCTGTCCTAGTGGAGATAATGAGATGAGTCTTCTAGAAGCATAATACATTATATTCAAGAAATAACATCTGTTATTCTGAAGGCTCAGTTTGATTGCCAGTTTTCTACTACGAGGTTTTTTTTTTCAAATGTCCTCAGATATTTTTGCCTTCTTTCATTCAGAACACAGATGCCAAGAGAGTTTGATGGCTACTTCTGCCTAACACAATGATGACAGAGCCATATTGCAACAACTACAATATAGTATATTTGTTGCTTGAAGCCTAACTTGCCAATTGCCTATATCAACTTTTGTTACTAGTTTTTACATAAAATGTAAGAACTCAACTTTAAGTGAGTAGAAGAGCCTTTTTCTGTTTAATGGATAGGGCAAACAAATTCATTTACAAGCAGCCCTTCTTTTGCAATTTTTAAATAATTTATTCATTGCATGTCAAAAGTGAATACATCTGGGGAGAGTCATTTACAGTGACAAGGTATATAAGGTGGTATCAGTTCCCATATAAACTTTCAGTATTTCAGAGAATGAGAGGTAAGAAAATGAGAGATAAGAGAGGAAAAAAAGAATGAATGAAACCTTGAATTCTTTGGAAAAGGCCAATAAGATGACTCAGTCTCCATCTGAAATGATTATTGGATTAACAGCTTCATACTGACTTTAGTCCTCTCTTGTTATTCTTAGAACTCAACTCTATGATGTCATGCTGCTTTTTATAACAAAATGTAAGCATACACATCACTCTGTGCCATTTAAACAATACTGAAATAACCTTATGTTTATATGACTTTCTAGAGTCTTTCATATAAATTGAAAATAATTTAATTTTACTGGTCAGAGCTGTGACCACAGAAAAATATGATCAGTTGATCTTACGTTTTTATTCTCAGAATAGGTGAGATGAGCTAAGTTACTGCCTTTCAAATAAATGCAAAACAAAGTAATTCACTAAAGATGCCTATACAATTATTAATAACTTGTTTGTTATAGATAACATGAAGCTCATGGAAAGACTTGCTAATGAAAAACTGAAAAAAATACTTCTAGTTGCTTTACTATCACAGCGTTAACTATTTAAATTATGATATCATGAAACAGGACTGATGAATTGTTGGTAAAAAGTACATTAACTCCTCTCTTTAAGACAAAGATAAAATTGTATTTACTACAAAGAGTAGAAAGGCATTGGAATATTTTCTTGAATTGTGTTCTCTGATGATTAAACTTTCTTAAAATGTGTGTTCTCTTTCCCATTAACCTATTTATTTAGTAGATTTTTTATTCATGGACTACATTTTGAATGTAGTCCATAAAGATAAAAGAGGTTTAGGATTAAAAACTGGCATGAAAATTACATTATCAGCTGGTAGGAAATTCAGATATTCAGTACTTACTGTTTTCTGGATCTTATCTAACCCACACAGAAGCCTATGGAATTACTACCTCTGATTTCAGTGACGTTTTAGATGATATTCTGACTTTAAAGTTCAGAGATGTTCCCATCTTAATGACTGTCACATATGGGAATAATTTGAACTTAAAGGAAATAAGTTTTTGCGTAGAAGCAGCTTAGGATTTCCTTTTACAAAGCTTCATAGACTGTTGAGATACAAAGAAATATAATATCATAGTATGTTTATGTAAGTACTGCCCATTTTGGGTAAGTTAATACTCAGCCATTGGCTTCCCATTTAGAAGGGAACTTCTCCATGTTTGTAATGTTTTTAACATTGAAAGTGTAATTCATTTATTTTAAATTGATACCTCAGGGAAAACATCAAACCAAAAATATGCATTTTACTAAAGCTTGTACTGTCTTAATAAATTGTCTATTTAACAATGCAATTTTTGGCATAAGATTTGTAGGTCCATAGAGAATGTTAAGAAAGTTCATCTGTTCTGGAAGTTCGAGATTTTCTTCTGTTTTAGAGAAGAAGAGGTAATGAGAAAACACAAATTTGCTATTTATAAGAAAGAAACCACAGAAAGAGTGTGAATTCTGAATGACTACAGACCAAATTTTCCTCTCTCATTGCATCTAAAGCCTTTCTGAATATTTCCTTTATAAATTATTTAGTCTGTCTGGGGAATGTAAAGAGAAGAGGAACTGCTGGATGGATTTAGTCACAAACTTACCCCTATGTGCTTAGTTGTTTTCAGGTTGCAGTGAAGTTAAAGGAAAAGCAAATGTGGTACAGTAATGGGTTGAGCATTTACCGCCTTGTCAGTCAGGCTTGTAGATGATTAATTATGTCTGTGTGCAGAACCTTTTAAAATATTTGACAGATGCACATTGTTAACACCAGTTCAAAATCTATTCAAATTGTCTCAGAAGGATCTAGACAACCTTCAAAAAATGCTCTGTGTTTAAATGCATCAGTTTTAACGGAAGTGAAGTTCAGACACACTAGTGCGTGTGCCAGCATACTCTGTAAGAATCACTGAGGGTGTCGTCTATGGATACTGCTAGCCTTTTATTTAGGGTTTTTTTTTTCATGGGCGGAAATTGCTTGAGCTTAGTTTGCCAAAATGGAATTTTGCACAAGATCGG
>VUYV01000126.1:2499761-2583726 GCA_008711295.1 Anarhynchus alexandrinus
AAAAAAAAAAAAAAGAGAAGTACTAAACTCTTTCCTTAGAAATACATTGCAGACTTTTGAGGTAGGCTATAAAAAGTACTAGAGTAAAACAAGAAACATTTATGAATTCCAATTTAAATACACACATGAAATTAACAGGGAAGGAAATAAATATAAAAATATGCATTCGATTTCAACTTTTTAGCAATAATTGGTCACATAACATGTGTAACTCATAAAGCTTTAACATGCTGTACAATGAAAGAATTCACACTGCTAGCTTTACAGGAGAGAAGAATAGGGAGATTAATTGTCAGCAATTCTCTCTAAATTACACATGCAATTGAAAGCACAGCACTCTATGAATAGAGCTAAGATATTCTGAGGAGTAATCCCCTGGCCAAGCTAACATTAACAGACTTTATTATCTACCTGGAGGCACCAGCTGATAAATCTTTCCAATGACAGAGTAGTAAGTGGGAGCACAGATGGGAGTAGTCTTTATCACTTTTATCACTTCTACTGCTTTTATCACTTTTATCACTTTAAGGCTGCTTTCCTCTAGGGTGAGATTCATCAGAATCCAAAGTCCTGAGAACCTGAGATATCTGAGAAAACAGAGGCATTACAATACCACCACTACACTGTTTTGTGGTTGTGATGGAGACACTTGCAATGTCAACAGTGTAGTGATGGTGGATGGCTGGTTTTCTTTTTTTTTTTTTTTTTTTNATGGCCACAGGCTTCACAACCAGGAACTTCTGTTACTTTTCATCTGCTTCCTTCAATTTGCAAATCTCTTGCACACTGTCCCTCAAAGAAAGGGAACCAACTAAAGTTTGAACTGTTTGGAGCAGATAGAATACTGTGATAAAACCAGCTATGGAAAAAGAGAGGAACAGTTACAATAAGACAAACTCTTCACTTAGAGTATTATGCTTTCCTCTACATTTTAACTATTAATGATGTTGCATAAAGTTTTTTAAAACCTGAAATAGAACACTGAACTCCTCATACAGAAAACAAGTAAGATATTTGGTACAAAATACTGCTGCTATTACTTTCCGTTTTAAAACTTTCAGACTTTCTTTTTTTAAGCTACTGGTTGAAATATAATTTTAACATAGATTTCTGATTCTGTCATGCAAGATCCTGCCTCATTATTTGGGGCTGCAAATGTTTTGAATTTAGCTTCGTAAGACTGGAGATAGTACTGTCATAGACAGAAAATGTTTGATTGAAATAAATATGCTTCATGTGCAAGGAATAAGCATTAAATAAGCATTTAGATTCTTCCAGGAAGGCACTGAGATGTCTAATCAACTAATTCTACTTAACTTTTAATTTGTTGTGGTTTCTACCATATTAAAATAACTTTTAACCTCTTCAACTACTACTGAATATATGTCTCTTTTGGTAAAAGACAAATAGCAATAATTAATAGAGTTTATTGAATAAAACAAAAAAGACAAATATAGAGGTTTCTGCCTGCTCTAAGTTAAAATAGAAACAGATAACAATAATAAAAAATCTAATAATCCAAAAATAAACCAAATTAATGATCTTATCTAAGAATGCTTAGCATTAAATATCCCTGCTCAGCTTATTCCCTTTCTAATAAAGAAAATCTATTAAACAAACAGAAGACAACTAGATAAAGCAAACAAACAAACAAACAAAATGTTCACTTGGCTTTTCTAGCTTCTCTTAATAGGATAAAACTGCACTTTAAATCAAGCACATGAAGAGAAATCTAAATTGAAGAAATTACTGGAAATGTCCATTTGATAAACATCAATACAGTCATTTAAATCAGAGATTTGTCTGTTGTGTTGCTTAAAACCAAATAATGTTTTCTCTCCCCAAACTGTTTGGAGAAAAAAAAAACCAAACCTGAACTATCTTATTTTTCAATGACTACCTCTCTCAGTGCTTACTAATAATATAAAGATATGCAAAAATTAGAATTAGTTTGTGATCCATTATTGTTTAATGGATTAACTCATGAAACATAAAGTAAAAGGGATGAGTTACACTCTCCAAGTTATTTTAGATTCCTATATATGATTAAGTTACAGTAATAGGTCTGCGGACACATGTCTAAACTCACTGGATCAGAAATGATAATACGCTTGCTGGTGCTAACTAATGCATTACTTCTCAGAATGCATTACTGAGTTCCAGATCACATTATTTTCATTCAGAGTTTGCTTTCAAGGGAGTCTACTAGGAAACATTGGAGATTACTCTTAAAGAAACATTTTTGTTAAGTGTAACATTGTTGAATGCTTTTGGTCACTTTTTTCCTTAGTTTCTGCCCTTTCTCTTTGTTTCTTCTAATTTTCTTCTGCAAGTTGTAGACCTAATAAGTGTGAAACCAAATGAACCTTGGATCATGTTGTTCTGCCTTATAAATTACCCGTTAAAGTTGTTTTGTAACTTGAGGTAAACAAAAAGTTCAATGCTGTGCAGTTATTGAAAGATTAAGATTTAGACCATTAAAACAAACCCTGAAGATTTAGCATTTCCCATTGGGCGCATTTAATATCACCTTGTTAATGCATTAATCATGTCCCTGGATGATGGCATGATTAAATTCTTCCCCATTGTCCCTTATATCTCATAAAACTTTTCAGTGGGAAAGAATGCATTCCAAAATTTACACCCTGAATGGAGAGACAAGGCATCTGCGTTTAAGCCACTCTATGTGTAGTCTGAGATATTGGCAGACTGAGATAATGTCAGCAACTAAACATGAAGGATAAGAGTGCTTGTACATGTCAGTGAGAAAGACAGAGAGAAATAATTTATGCTTAACTGTTTTTTTAAAAGAGTGCGTCCACGGAATCCAAGGCTCATAGGAAGTACCAGTAGAGCAGAAACCCTCATTTACACAAAAAACCAGATATATAGCATCTTCTTTAAGCTCCTTAGCGTTTTCCTGAAGATATTCAGGAGTAAGTGGCTGGTAGTCATTTAATCAAGGATCAGTGTCAGTGAGTTGTCAGAGACCTGGAATATTTTTTTTCTGCCCGAGTATGTCCAAAGTTTATTCAACAGTATAGCTGTGGCTCCCTAAAAGCTATTGATATTCGACCTTTAAAAATATTGAGGTCTCAATTTAACTTCTTACTTTTGTCTGTAAGTATTTTGAATTTGACAGTCTTCTGGAAATATTTTGAAAGGTGTGTGGATTGATGTCTAGGATGTGGAAAGTAGGTGAGGTTCCCACAGTGAAACACAGGACTAGTCAGTGACTTGGGTGGATGTTGTTATTCTCTGCATTTAAAAGAATAAATATCATGACATATGTCTCACTTCCATTTCTATAATTAGAAATCATCAGCCTGCAGAACAACACAGATATTTGGGAGTACAATTAAAAAATTCTGGGTTCGGTAACTCCGTTTCTAACAAATTGATGGTAACAGACAATAAGATAGCATGTTCTGTAACATTACATTTTAAGTGTGGAAGAGATTTTTAGAGTTTTATTCCTATCCTAGTATCTCTGAAAAGTTCAATATTCTACTTTGTATTCCAATAAATAGAAGTTGATAGGACTCGTCCTTTTTTGAACATTTTACTTTCATGCACCACTGCTTTTCCCATTGTGCGTATAAAATTACTTTAAATGTACATCGAGGTATAATATCAAGCACTGAAGGAATGTGCTGATTGATTTAAAATTTAACCAGTTTAAATCATGGTATTTGGAATATATTTTTTCTGAAGAGAGACAAAATTCAAATTTATTTGCTTTTATGGTACTTTAACAGACTGAGCAACAAAAAGCCTGGTAAGCAGCTCGATAATCTCTGTAGAGATAGTAAAAGTTTTAAAAGACAAAGTAGTCAGAAGAGTTCTTGTCTATCTTTCAGGCTTAACTAACAAATTCTTAACATCTAGTTAAGATGTTCTGTATCTCTGTACATCTGTTCTGAACATCTTTAAAAGAATAAAGAACCTTATGCTTTCTTCAGAAAATCCTCAGTAGCAGACAATCAGGACTTTCTTAGGTAAAGACATATATATGTCATCATAGTAAATTTTACTGTACTGGTAGGTCTCTTAAGAACACTGAAGGGCAAACTTCATAACGGGATTTAATGAGTTAATTGCAAAATCCTGTGGTTCTTCTCAGCTTTGAGCCATTCTGCAAAGGGACCTCTTATGCCCCATCTGCCTCCTCAGTTCCTTATCATAAAGGATCCCTCTAAGTTGCACACAGATAAGGGAATTTGAATAACCTGCATGCAATTTTTTTTTTTTCCTAGGCTGCACAGATGTCTTACTGAAACCTGATTTTGTGAAGTGGAACATCTGAAGGAGGTGAATGCTTTTTGGAAACAGAGTAACATGTGAAGTGGATGCTCTGTTATGTAATCTTCAAAATTAAAATGTAAAATTTTATGGTATTATCTAGACAGTCCTATTATTTGGTTTAATGGCTTAAAAAGATTAAATAGTAATTCAATGCAGTCTCAGGAAATACAATGTTTTGGTGCTCTAGACATATGACAGTAAGATAGGTAGATAGTTCACCTTTATAGTACTATAAAGCATAGTTCTATAAGACATACCAATAAATGCCTTATTTACTTACTGTGACTCCATATGACCGTGAGTAATATCATCTTCTTTGTATGCAATAAATTAGATGTTTGGCAGTTTCTCTGCATGTTGCCTTTGACTGAGAAAAGATAATGCAGTTCTCTGAATGAGCTAAAAAGTACACTTTTTTCCTTTTTGCTGTTGCATACTTATTTGAAAGGGAGGTTGAAAGTCACTTCCCTATTTGTGAGATTTAAAAATTTCTAACTTTGCTCACAGAAACAGATCTTACTAGGACAAGATATTGATTTACATTTGGGATTTTTCATAGTCAGCAGTAAAACCACCAATTAGTAAAACCACTAATTAGAATAGAATAGTAGTTAGTAAAACCACTTTACCATTAGTAAAACCACTACTAATTTTATCTAACATTATAGCTTCTTAAACTTAACTATGGTAGCTGGGATACTGTTAGGAGCAAGAAGTGGTGACAACTCTGGTGACACTTCACAAAACACTTTAGTGTATAGAGTATCCAAAAGATATTTAATTTGAGAGAAAGAAATATGAAAATTAAACATCTAGTGAGTGAAACTGTACTCTGTTTTGGTGTCAGAGAAGAGAAGGAAGTTATGACTGTAGAAATGAACATTTTCCCGATTATACTCAAAAACTTCTAATTTTTTTGGCAAATAGGATACCAGTACTGCATAAACACAAAGCTATTGGGTTTAGTTAAAAATAAAACAAGCCAAAACAACGACATTACTTTGTAAATACAATCTCTGCTTCTATCATTCACTCTGATCTTTCTTTCTGGAGGAAAGCTTCTCAGAAAGTTGTGGATAAGCAGCTGTACAGTCCTTTCATTTTGCTTTAGATCTGGGTATGAAATAAAAATTAGTTTGCTCATGCTGATTGAAGATTTCTCATATTATAGTAGGATGCCAGATAACCATGCTGATTCTCTTACATCTGTCAACAGCTTTTTGGAATTCATTAACCAGGAGCTTTTGTCGAGATAACTTTCATCTTTGAAGGGGCGAACTGACACGGGCTTGCATGTCCCTGCTTTTTCTTCTCTGTGGAGCTCAGTTGGCAATGTTATTCAATTGCTCTCTCACACTCGGGGATTTTGCAGTTCTTTTTCTTTGGTGCCTTCTATGAGAGAGGACAGGGTTTAGGCCAGCCAAAGGCTGCTCTCCAGCCCACAAACTGTGAATCAGTAATGGCTGGAGAGTGCACTAAGAGGACACATGTATCCAGAGGCCCGTGGATTCCTCAAAATGAATATTGTTGCCAGGCCTCTTCAGGCAGAGTGTTTGCAGTCTGCTCATATGTTGGGGAGACAGAGCATAGCATCAGGGNCGCTCATATGTTGGGGACATGTTGGGGAGACAGAGCATAGCATCAGGGGTCGCTTTTTCAGGGCAGGATAGATGGTGACTTTGAATTTGCTGTAGCCATCTTTCTGAGAACTGCTAAGGGAAATGTTGAAAGTGACAACTCCTTCCAAATGATCCGTGATATAATCACCTTGTTCAGCCCTTGTACCATCATGCATTTCCAAATACAACATTTGTTTCTGTTCTTGTCTGTGATCTTTATCACCTCAGTTCATCTTATCTTTTATGACTGTTTGTAGGTCTTCACCAGAGGTTTCCAAATTTGCCACTGGTTTTATAAAATTCACTTTATCTCTAGGCACTTTTCAAAGCTGGTTTGAAATGTCCTTTTTCTACAGGTGCTTTCTTTTTCTTCTAATATTTTTTATTAAAGACATACATTGATGAAACTTAAAATAATTTTATGCTGGAACAAAGCACCAAATCACAAATAGGTTCTGTTATGCATTGCCCCCACACGCACTAGGTTAACTAACTAACTTTGCTGGAAATATGTCCTTATTGGTTTTAGCCATAGTTTTTAAAATCTTCCTGTACATGTAGATTCTTTAGGAATATTATTACCTGTTTATTTAGTTGTAAAATATGGACACATTCCCATGCAATTATTTCTCTGTCTTTAGTTTTAATCCCACATTCATTGAATAACAATGAATGCCATGAGACATTTTAGAGAATTCAAAGCTAGAATGACTTTTTTTTAAACTGTGAGTCTGAAAAGTGTTGGTAATCACAAACCACCATATAAAGTGAGTCATCCTTGGTTTATATCAACAAGACCTGGCAGATACAGTATGTAAACTAGCTTATGAAAATGTATTAATGTGTTGCAGGGTGCTTCCTTGGGAATATTATTGGTTAATTTTTTTCATTAATAGCATTCTGCTGGAAGATATAATGGATATTGATGCAATATCTCCTGTTTCTTCCATTCCAACAGGTATTGAGGGAATGTAAAGACCAGAGGCAAAATGTTTCACGTCCTCTTTTTCCTCCTGTCAGAACTGTTTTCCTCTAAGCCTTATAAATACAAAGGAAATCAATGCAGAAGCTTCATGTGAAACTCTGCAGAAACCTTTGCACATTTGAACAGTGAGAGAGGAATGCAGGGAGACTGATTTCATTTTTTTCATAGGCAGTGGGATAAACGTGCTGTGACTGTAAAATGTAAATCTTTCCATGGAAAAGCAGTTTTCCATAAATGATATTTACCAAGCAGATCTGTTTCAAATATTGCATAGACTGAAGATGTTGTGACCTTTTGGTTTTGGTCAAATGCAGGGCAGCTGCAAGCATTCATTTTACGTTTCTGAGGATAGATTTGGTGGTTATTTTCTAGCCAGTGAAGTGTAAGGCAAGTTCATCTTCCTTGTGAATGTAGTGCCTCCCCTCTCATGTGCACATACTCATTGTATGCAGTCAGCAAAATATACCTACATAATATGTGTTAAGTAAATTATTGCTGTTCAGCAATCTCTCTCCATTTAACATGAAAATAGTCCATTTTGATGTGTTTTCTGTCTGTATTATAGTAAAGAAGAAACTTTTCTTCCTTCATGCCACATCAAATGAGCAAGTGCCTTAAAATAGGAAAAAGTCTGAATGGTTACTAAAATTAGCATCCACTTATGTAGTGCAGAGAGAGCTTCAAAAGGCTGTAAGAAAATAACAAATAGTCATTATGAAGCACTGCATTACTACATCATTGTAGTTTTGTTTAGTTTTGTTGTTTTTTTCTTGCATGGGAAATAAATATATTTTAGAAATAGGAAGAAAACCTACATTAATGTAAGAGAGCACTCCCGCTTTTCTCATTCTCATTTAAAGGATAATAAAATCCAAGAGGGAGATTTTTGAAAATATAAATGTTTATTACCCTTTGCAGTACTGGTATCTCTATTACAGGTAGGAGTGTGTTACTAACATTATGTAAAGCAGTGATTCATTCCCATTCAGAATATCATAAATGATTTGTTATCGATCACAAGAAAAATAAATTGAAGCTGAAATACTAGAGCCACTTTGGTTTCCAAAATGTCATTATAATGATTGGCAGGAATGGAGAGGAGACAAAATAAGCAAAATAAGCAACTTGCATTGTCTAACTAAAAAAGGTTGAATGGAATATCACAGGTCTACATGGATATATCTTTAAGGCAAATGTTTCAAGCAAAGAAAATATGTAGACAAAACACCAGATAAGCATAAATCTTCAGTGAATATCTTTAGGTTGGAAAATAAAGGAAGTTTCTAGCAATTGAGGAAAGGAGGATCTGGAACCAAATGGGGAAATTCGCAGGAGCTACAGGAGCTAGAAACCTAGCTGATTTTTAACACAAAGCACCATATATTCTGTAGGTGACTACATGAGCTATTTATGTATAATATGCAGGATGCTCAATTCAGTGACCCAAGACATTTTTTCTCATATGAAGGTTATTAGTCACATAACAGCTGACCTCTTTTTTCAAAGACCCCCTACAAATACGTTACCTAAGTCAACACATTACTGTGGTAAGCAAGGATGCTGTAAGACTGAAATGAAGCAGTGAAACTGGATAGAAATTTAAATTACTTTTATGCAAGGTACCATCTTTAATGTATGTTTTATTTTGAAGAACATTTTTCTAGTTTTACAGAACATGTGTTTTTAAGTCAGAGAGGTCACTTTCAAAATCTCTTTAGGATTGTTTATTAATTTGCATTTCAAATCTGCTGCATTTTTTTTACCAACATATGACACTTCTAGTTTCAAGGGTTTCTAAAAAAATCCTGGGTACTATACTATCTTAAAATAAAAATGGCATTTAATTTTAAAATAGAAAAGCACCTATTTTTTAAAACATATTTCCTATAACATGATATGTAATAATGTTGACATCAATTTCATCTTGGTTTTTTGTACTGGCAGAGTTTTCAAAATGTAATTTCTTAATGACCTTTTACTTTTATGAAGAAAGTTAATCTGAAACACAGAGACAAGCTAATTGCAATGAAACTTGCAGATACCTTTGATCTGAAATGTAGTGTATTATTAATAATGCTTTTCCCCTCATTAGTAGGATAAAAATGAGCATATTGCATATAATTTAACATTCATTTTCAGGACCAATATTATATAATGCCTCTTTGATTCAAGCTTGCTTGTTTTCTTTTTGACTCCTTGACCAGGAAAAAAAAAAGATAGAAATGAAGAAGCTAAAAAGATAATTTTCTTTAAATTAAAAGACAAGATGTTAATGGTCTCAACTAAGTGTTCTCAGCAGGGAGCTTTGTAACTAGAACGTTCATTATTGAAGAAACATTTTAAATATTCAGGCTACTAGGGTAAGCGAATAAACCAAGACTGCAGGAACTGCTTCAGAGTCATGGATTATGGTCAATAATATGCATCCCAGCAGTTACTTACTGCCATGTATACCTAAGAGACACCCTTTCTTCCCTTTTTTCATTTTCCTATAATCTTGAGCACGAACTAAATATACGTACCAGGAATGTCTTAATATTAGAACTTAAATTTTCTGTTTACCTTTATTTCTGTAAAAAATCTAGATTTTGGAATGAAAAATAAATACTTCATTTTAAATTTTCACTCCAAATTTTAAACTTTTAAAATCCATTAGCTAGAGATTGAGAGATGTTATGCTGAAGCTGTAGTACAATCTCCCCTGCTACAAGGAAACTAGAAATGTCAATGATGTCATGAAAAAGTCAGGAAATGGAAGGATGAACATACATTAATATTCTGTATTATCATTAGGCAATTAGTTCCACGAAATGCTATGTAGTGTATAAAAAATGTAAATCTTTTTACCACATTTAAATTCTTCTTTTGTATTTCACTATCTTGATGCAGTAAATTAATTATTTGTTGTGTGAAAATCTTTATTTTTAGTCACATTTAATTTGTTCTCTGCTATTTTTACTAAGTATCGCCTACTTCTTCTTTATTAAAAAACTCAAGTCCAGCTAACTTTGTTCCTGCCATTCCTATGTTATTATATGTCACCTTCTATTCAGGCAACATTTTGAGTAAGATTGGGTTTACGCATTAGAAAATATAGTATTTATTTTTACTAAATGAAATTGGGATGCATGGTGTTAGAGAACTGCTTTCAGGCAATGTGCTATTGTACCATAAAACTTTGGGATTTGAATTGAAAACTCAAGTGTGGATCATCTTTTTTTTAGCATTCCAGAAAACAACATTTTTATTCATTTTAAACCAACATTACAGACTACGAAACTTTAATTTGTCCTTTCACTTGGAACCACTATTCTCCCCTGCTAATGGTAAAGAAACAGGCTAAGAGGGCTTTACATCTGTGCTCTTTTGTTACTTTCAATAAGTGTCTAGTATGATGCAGTGATTCTGTTTGCATGTTCTAAATTGGTCAATCAACTTTTATTGCTGTAGCACGACCTGCTCAAACAAAAACTAGCAAATCTTGCCACTCCTAATTTTTTCCATTTGTGTCTCTCTCCAGACTTCCTAGTTTCAGTCTTTTTACAGCTCCGGATTTGTCAGTGAAGTGAATAATTATGAACCTTTTTCATGCTCCACTGAAGTAATAGATTCATTCTGTAGCTGCTGTAGGATATGTTTGTGCAGACTTGTTTGTCTTTTGGCCCCTTTCATGTGTTTGATCATTTCTTGAAATTAGTCATAGAAAGGAGACCCTGCTGTAATAGGGAGGATAGGCAGCTTTTGATCTTGAAAATCAACTTTCTGGTCTCTTCTCTTTTATGGCTTGCACAGTTGTATGCCTCCAGAGGAATCAAAATAAATGGATTTCAGAAAAAAACACTAAATCAGGACCACTGATACAAGACTACAAGGTTCCTAAAAGAAAACTGTAATAAATCAAAGACTTATAATCCAGGAGTCCAATTCAGTACGGATCTATTTCTTTAAGCTCTTTATAGGTGAAGATTTCTTTTGGACCCAACATGCTTTGTTGGCTGTAACAGCTCATAAGTACTAAATACAATATAGGCCTTTGGTAAACACTTCTTCATAGACAAATTATCCTTGCCCCCCAAATTCTTAAATTAAACAATGAATGCCTGCTTGAAAGGTTGTATACACATGTGTTTCTCTGAAGGTAAAATTGATGTGGCATGCAGGGTACATAACTGTTGGCTTTGACACAGTGGCAATTTGCTTGAATTCTTGCCATGCTCTTTCCACTTTTTTTCTACTTAATGTTAATTTCTGTTAGGGAAATACTTTTTTTTGTTTTGCTTTGTTATCTTTATTGAAGACATAACACTGGTTCTAAAAAGACTCACTCAAAGTGAATATTAACAGAACATATTGTTATGCTTGAAATACACAAATAATATTAAATCAGTATTTGAAATCTAAATCTTTGCCATCTTCATTGGTATGCTCCTAATACTTTATGTTACCCTTGAGAAACTCAAAGCAGCTACAGCAACAACCTAAGTTATTTCAATAGAAGTATGTACTTACAGAACAACACAAAAAGTTTAAAAACTTGAATCCCTGATAACTTCAGTTCATGACACTGAGATTGAGTAAATTGGCACAGCAGATTAATTTCAAAAATCAGTATTTGGTATCCTAAGGTGTGGGGTTTTTTTTCTTCCTCTAATCTTCGTAATCACGTATTGCTGGAGGTTGATGCAGCTGTATTTTTGTCTGGCTGCTCTGTCCTGCTGCTCTTAATGGTTGCATCAATCTGAACTGTAGATGAATGCTGTGCTAGTCCACTTCTTCCAGAGTTTAAATTAAAAAACTGTGCATCTTATCTAGGCTTTAATGGTTCATGTCTCCAGGTTTCCTTTCCATGCAACCGGATGCATAGGGAAGTCAGAAGGAATCATGATACGGATGAGGCACATGTAGATACAGAAGTCTACCAGACCCTCTGCCCCAACCTTCTCTGAAATTATGCTGTTGAGAACAATGGGAGGTAAATCTTCCAGAGCATGTTTACCTAACTCAAGGGATGTAACATCTTTGAACAGATGTTTTAGAAATAAATTTTTGTTGGGTTTCTTTAATGTGGATTATAACAGGATTTATGAGCTACCTTTTACATGTAAGACATGGGCATGGCAACTGTTCTCTTACAGAGGGTGGTACACTCAACTGAGGGGAAGAAGTAAAACCTAGATTTTCTACTTGTGCTGTACAGTGACATGAAGCAATTATTTGCATAATTAGATTTACAGTGTTTTGTACGTGTGTGTTCATTCGGAGTCAAAGATATTTGTTTTGTTTGTGTCATTGCAAGGCAAGGTTTAACTCTCACCCTGAAATTTTTGTAGTCATGAGAATTCCTTTAGCGCATTGCGTATATTACCACTACGTACTGTTCATTCGACAGAAAGAGGGTGTATGGCAAAGATGTCTCTGCCTCTAGCTTCCTTGAAAGATACCAAGGAATCAAAGTGACCCAAGAATACCACCAAAGACATGGTGTTTCTGTGGGCTTGATCCTCATGTCACTTTAAGCTGTGGACTGTCCAGTTATCTGGAGTGGGTCTGATCATTTTCCCACAAAACCTTACTGGAAAGGAAATTTAGCATTAGCTTCCTTTCAAATCCTTCCAGACCCTCCATGACTCCCCTTTAGCAAAGAAACAGCATCTCTGGAAATCCTCCATCTGCAAGGAATGTTACCTAAGCATTTATTGTAACAACTAAGCAATCTGGAACATACTCATTATATCCTCCTTTACTCTGTACACTCATGCAGTGACCGTGATCCATCAGGCATACAAAGCTTCTCCATTTTCATTAATATAGCTCGTTATGCACAGTTTAGTGAAATTTGGAAAGCAAATTCCCTCTCCTGCAGTAGCTGTTCATATTCTCCATAGCTTTAATTATTCATATTCTCCATAGCTTTAATTCATATGTTCATCTGTTCATATTCTCCATAGCTTTAATTACTTCTAACCCACCAGGATTTGTTCATTGAGGACAGGAGCTTTTACAGAGCTCGGTCCACTTAATTAAAAACAATTTATAGCCTCATAGAATCATAGAATGGTTAGAGTTGGAAGGAACCTTAAAGATCATCTAGTTCCAACCCCTCTGCTGTGGGCAGGGACACCTTCCACTAGACCAGATTGCTCAAAGCCCCATCCAGCCTGGCCTTGAACACTTCCAGGGATGATGTGGTACTTCTTGGTACAACTTCCCTTGGAAGCCTGTTCCAGTGCCTCACCACCCTCACAGTAAAGAATTTCTTCCTGATATCTAATCTAAATCTACCCTCTTTAATTTTAAAACCATTACCCCTCACGCTATCACTACACTGCCTGATAGTGTCCCTTCCCATCTTTCCTGTAGGCCCCCTTTAGGTACTGGAAGGCTGCTATAAGGTCTGCCCAGAGCCTTCTGTTCTTCAAGCTGAACAATCCCAACTCTATCAGTTTGTCTTTGTAGGAGAGGTGCTCCAGCCCTCCTCTGGACCCGCTCCAATAGGTTCACGTCCTTCTTATGTTGGGGACTCCAGAGCTGGATGCAGTACTCCAGGTGGGGTCTCAGTTAAGCGTTATACTTTATGGAGAACTCAAGGATACAGGAAAGGAGGATAAAACATATTTTCTATATAAACATAACACAGATTTCTATAGAAAGTCTTTAGAGTTATGCCTGTGGTGAAAAAACAAAAAATAAGGAATGATATTGATTTTAACTGTAGCTTGTTATCATTAAAAAAATACACGACAGTCAAGTTCATACTTTTGAAACAATATTTTCTACCCTCTAAAAGCAGTGCTCTGATTTAGCAATTACGTCAGCTGACTGCTAGAATCTGCTTGTTTCCCAAACCAGACCTTAGAAGTCAAAGATGATTGAAAAGTCTGTTTAAAATATAATCATCAATCACAAATCAATCACATGCAATATGAGCTTTTGAATGTGAAAAGAACATTATGTAAAGTTGGAAAGTAATAATGAGAGCAGTCCTAATGTAGATAAGTTTTGAATAGTCTTTATATCAGTAAAAGATGGTATAATTTCAGAATTATCTGAGGATTACTATGACACTCTTCTGGACATTTATTAGTTTGCAGACCATGGTCTGGGAATCACTGGTCTAACAGATTAAATTACTTTTAAAATAAGCATTTACCTATGCAAAAGGCAACTGTTTTCTTGAGAACAGTAATGTTATCACTGAAAATACAAAGAACTTGTAGGCACTTTGCAGCAGGGTGAAGACTATTTAAAAAATTTGAAGATCTGTTATGTCTATGGAAAAGCAACATATTCTTCACTAAGCTGTAATTTAATAAGGCTAAATACAGGTATATTCAATAGAATTCTGCAGCTTATAAAATATATTTTTGATGGTATCCCTGAGGTTTTATGAAACATATTCTGCAGTCATAGAGTCCCATATTTCTGGCTGTTGTGACATTTACTTATTCGAACACAAGCAGTCTTTGCCCACTTATCTTTGAATGTGTTTCCAGTCATTCTACATTAATATCATATAAACTAGAAAAGATATTACTTGCCACTGAAGAAAGAAAATACTACGTTTTGGGATTTCTGTTTCAGAGAATGACTGAAAAAGAGCCAAATTCCCTTGGAGTATTCCTGCCACTTAAAGTAGATGTCATTGTTGATAAAGTCAGTAGGTGTTTTGCTTAAATGTAGAAATCTCACAGATAACTATCATCTACTTCCTTTTTAAAAAAAGAATTTAAAAACAGTCTTCTGATTTTAAAACTTAAATAAGTTTTGCTTATTTAATAGTTGCCAAAAAATTCTGCATGCCAGTGATTTTCCTTAGTGACATTTAAAAAATATTAAGGATTTTGAATATGTTGCGTTTTTAATACACAGATTAAGAATTCCGGTATTTAGTAGATCATTTTTGACAACCATGACATGGCAACCACCGGACATGATGAACACATTACATTGGACCTCTGACCAGACCATGACAAATTATCAAGTTAAATTTGTTTAAGTATTGATGATTGAAGCTTGCCTATTTTACTTAATATTGTAAAGATATAAGACTTATAATAAAAAAGATTTGGCAGATGTGCAGTATGAGTTGGAAATGCCCTGAGAACAGTTTGTGTATATGTAGATATTATCACAACTTTGCTCAGAAAATTTTTGTTTCCTTGTAAAGTAATACCTGCATTTTTTAATATTGGTTTGAATTTCAAACATTTCAACAAGAATGGTTATTTTTGTTTAAATTCTCTGAAGGAAAGTTGTACTTCTGACACAAATTGAAAACTGAAATGCTTTAGCTACAAACCCATTGATTGAGAATTGTAACTGCTTCCTGGGATGTGTGTGTCTCGTAGAATGTTTCATGGTCTACTTTTAAATACAGAATAAGCCTCAAGTTCAGAGAAACACTCTTGAGGAACGCATGGCTCCATTTGGTGCCTGCCTGTTGACTGATAGATAGTTTGAGTCCATTTTCCAGATGGTTCTCAAAAGAGTTGGGAAAGGATGTCTCTGTAGAGTGCAGACAGTTATCCCAGCACACTACATTATATAAAAATGTAAACAGACTGACATGTTACATCACCCATGGTGTGACTTCTTCATCAACAGCTACAGGCTACATCAAATTAACTGTATGTCTACTGCAAATAAAAGAAGATACTGCTGAGTGAGATTTCATCAGTTTCATGTATCACAGAAGGAAAACTCAGGTTCTGCTACTGCTTCTGGTGTGCTGGTATTAGCCCTTCGTAATGTTAGGTCAGGACATTCTTTTCTGTTGTTTTCATCTCTCAACTTTCCTATACCACCAGTCACATTTTATAAGCTCCTAAGTAATTTCTTCTATCCATTCAGGAATTCATAACATTCACAACAGACATTTGACCTTCACTTCATAAGTCTTACAGTAATCTTCAGAGCTGCTTCAATCTAGTTTGTGTTATCATTAAAATAAGTTCAAGAAAAACAATACATTCTTGGTCACGAGGTCAGTTATTCACTGATTCCTCCCTACCAACTTGTCTGTCTAGATGTTTCAGGAGGAAATTTGCAGTTTCTGATATGTTGTAGCAACTTTCAGGAAACTTTCACAGAAGATGCACTTTTTCCCTAACTTAATTTCCCACTTAGTACTACACAACACTCAAACACAGTTATCTGCTACAAGCTGCAGAGTATGGATATGCATTTTCAACTGTCATGGGTGCTATGAAATGTAATTTCATTCTCTCGTTCTGCATCTACCTCTGTGGGACAATTTCTGTTTAGGCTCTATGATGTAGCTGCTAGCCCTTGAACCAAAGTTTCCTGAAAGTTGGGTATCTAATGGTACTACTCCCCTGTCTCTTTTAGAATAGAATGGAATAGAATAGAACAGAATAATTTTTAATTGGAAGGGAGCTACAATAATCATCTCATCTAACTGCCAATTTAGCTTCCATTTAATCTTCTACTTCTTTCTATTTAATCACAAGTTTGTTCTTCATACATATATATATTTATATATGTGAAATTATTTAGTATGTGTCTATTTCTATGTATACATTGTGGAATGGTGTACTGGTTCATTTAAACATCTAGGCTTGTGCTGAAATTCTGTTGACTTAGCATTAAGAATATGGGATAAAAATGTATAAAAAAACCTAAAATGCTTATTTTTCATGCATAGATGAATGGAATATATATGTCCATTAAAGCTACAATAGCTCTAATGAGCTATTAGTAGAGGAGTGGTAGATATGAAGAGACAGCAGTGCTTCTAACTTTCATGAGTAAACTCTAGTAAGCAAACTCATATCCAGACTCTTTCTGGATTGTATGAAGCCCTGAGACATCCTTTCTACCCATGCAAGGTTGTGGTTTCCTATGCAGAATGTGGAGAACAGTTGGTACCTACAAGAAAACTGATCTGCGTCCTACATGTTTTATCTGCATATATGTTAATGTTATTAAATTCTATTTCATTATCTCTAAATGGATTATGACATACTTTATAAGTGTATTTGTATTATTTGGTAAATTCCTTGCATAACAATCGATTCTCAATAAAAATTTAAACAACCTTTTCCCCTCAACACTGAGGTTCAGAAGAAAACATTGTAAACCTGCAGGTCATCGATCTTCTTAATAGAGACTGTTCTTTGGAGTGATACAAGTGTCTTAATAAATTGCAAATGCATATAGTTAAGTTAAATAAAATATTTCCAGTGTGCAGTAATCTTGCTGTAAACAGTACCCTATTCTTATAAATCAGCCCTAATATTCATGGCATTTTCATTAATGTGCTTATAATAAATATAGTAAGGGAGACATAAACACATTAATAATACACGTTGCACTTAATAGCTTTTGCCCTTGGAAATTCTTATCTAGCTCCTACAAAAGTCAATGGAAAACCTGCAGTTGAATACATTTGAAGAAATCTTGAGCCAATGTATCAACACGCACATTCAACATAAAAGAGTTAAACTGCTGAACTATTGCTCTTCCTACTCTTCACTGCCTTTTGTTTCAATACTGTGACAGATCAGTTCTTTTTGCAGGTGCTCAGTAAAAATAGCAGGAGAAATACAATCTGTAATTCAGATGTGCTACCTAATGAAGAATCCTTTTTAAAAATGCATAAATAGTAAGATTTTATTTCTTCAGTAAGCTTCAGAGATATACACTAAAACCCGATGGAAAATGTCTATATCAAATTACTTTGACCAACCTAAAGCAGCTAATTTGGTGTCTGTCTAGTTCAGAAAAATCAATCACGTTTATTTTAGCACAAGCTCTGAATTAATTTTTTGCTTAGTTTGCTATGAAAGCTTAAGTATCTTTTTGCAAGCAATGATCTCTACCTGTGCACACGCACACATGCACACACGTACGGTTTAACAGAATGTACTCAGTTTTCATAAGGATATTGCATAGCCTTCAGCATTTATTTCTATAGCATTCAACTTTTTGGAAGAACTATTAAGAACATTTCTTAATAGGAATGTGTACAATTAGACAAGGTGGATTAAAACTTATAGTAGTTAAGAGCTACTTAGATGTTCGGTAAGTGCTGAGGTATTTTACGAAAATTGCATGGAAATTGCTGCCATTACTATGTCTTCATCAAGCCCACTAAGGGACATTTTAATCATATCTGCTTTTCTCTTCATAAAGGGTTATTGCGACCAGCAGCAATGTGACAAGGAGAAACTTCAAAAAGAAAATGTGTTACTTTTGAATAGAAAATGAGAGCTGGAAACCTGAATAAAAGGCAACACGATTTTTTTTTTCCCTGGAGGAGACCAGAGGAGCAAATAAGAACTCAAGACCTAAGTTTAAACTCTTGTCAACTCTAAATTAATTTTTTTTTTTTTTTGAACCACGTTTATGTTTATCTTGCCCTCTGGAAGCAGACAGAAAGATAGTCTTAGTCTCAGTCTCAGTGATAACTGCCTGGAGTAAGGAAACAGACACTATAATATGATTCGCTTCATACCTCAGTGACCTTGAATAAGATGATAGACTATATAAATATAATGTAAATTTATTCCACTGTCTGACACCTACTAACTCAAGTTTACTGGAGGAAGGGGGAATCATGTAAAAGACTGCCCTTTGCTATCACAAGGTAAGAAAGAGAAACATGTTGAAGGAAGTACACCTGAGGAGTTTTAGTGTCAAGTATCAAATGACAACACCAGCAACAGAGCTGGAAGCTAACATAAAGAAAATGGACATCATAATAGGCCAACAGAAATGTAAATAGCTTACACTGATTGTTTGCCTATGATTTCAAAGCATATTAGAGAGCTTTTCCTGCAGAAAGTAATATATTCGCTTATTTTTACAATGTGTAATTGTTTTAGTAAGCACAAGCTCTGTCAGAAATGAATTTTACAGCAAAATCGTGCTAAATGTATGTTAGAACATACTCATAAATCTATCTTGCCTGATTATGTAAACAAACAAAAAATAAGTACATTTGAGAGTGAAAATATGGTCATTTTTAGTAAGAGAGGACAAGGGGATAAAGCACCTATGAGCATTGAGAAAAACAACAACAACAAAAAGAAACCATTTAAAAATAAGTTGCATATTCACTTGCAATGGACATATGTCGAAGTTGTGAACCATATCTTATAGGAAGCACTATAGCAGGAGGATGAGCCTTGCAAGAAGCCAGGCAAGTGCAGGCAGTAACCCAAGCTGAGCTGACTTTGTTGCCCAATAACTCAACACAACACACCTCCTCTCTTCTCCTGAGCACCCACCATAACAGATGGAACCCAAGTCATGGGCTGAATGAACTCTGGACATTTTATGGACATTTCACAGGGGTGGCCCATAGACCCAGGGACTGGTAGCTGTGTATATATCAAAGGATGGGGAGGGGGAGGGTGGTTAATGAGGGTGTACTGGATAGTGTGGGACCCACTAGTGATCGCAACATAAATAGTATGGAATAAAGGGTGGAGGTTGTACCAGGTTTGTCTGTGATGGAATCAATTTTCTTTATAGCAGCCCATATGGGGCTGTGCCTTGGATTTGTGTCTAAAACACACCAATGATTAACAACACACTGGTGTTTTATTTATTGTTGAATGGTGTTTGCACAACATCAAGGCCTTCTCTGTTTCTCATATTGCCCCACCCCTCCCACCCCCCCCTCAGCAAGTAGGGTGGCGATGTGAAAGATGTTGGGAAGGGACACAGGCAGGACTGCTGACCCAAACTGACCAAAGGGATGTTCCATGCTATATGACCTTGTGATCAGAATAAACATTTCCTCAGGAAATTAGGAGGAAGGGGGGGACATTTGGGGGAGGCAAAGGGGGGGCATTTGTCTTCCCAAGTAACCATCATGCATGCTGATGCCCTGCTCTCCAGGTAGCAGTAAATAACTACCTGCCAACGGGAAGTAGCAAATAAATGCCTTATTTTGCTTTGCTTGCACATGCAGCTTTTCCTCACTTATTAAACTGTCTTTATCTTGACTGACAAGTTTTTCTCCCTTTGCCCTTCTGATTCTCTCCCCTGTCCTGCTGGGGGAGGATTGGGGGGCGAGCAAGCAGCTGGGTGGAGCTTAGCTGCTAGCCAGGGTTAGACAGACCACATCACTGCACATACATTGTTAACTCAATTTTGAAGTATGGAGAATTGTTTTCATAAATATACCATAAAACCAGAAGTTGTGTTACTTTGGTGTAGTATTTATTTCCAGGAAATCTGTGCAGTATTGTTGGATGGGGTTTTGGAGGGGGAGGTTGAAGTGTAAAGATGTGAAGTCTATTCCAGATGTGCTACCTGCTGTGGAAAGAAAATGTTCTTCCATTAAATTAACCTTATTGTTTTAATTAGCATGATTTTTTTTCCTCACTTTCTGCAGTTGTTAAACTGATACTGAGAATAATTTTCCAATCTCTTTACAGGTGACCTAGGGTTATGATAGAAAGTACATTCAATTATCACTTTTTATATGGACTGTACAACGAGACAGATGAATTTGAATGCTGACACGGAAAACATGCTGCTGCAGGAATAAACAAGCTCCAGCTTAAATGAAGTCAAGTGTCATATGTAAACATTAACACTGTTTCTGAAAGAGCTTTTTGGCCCTAAAATTATCAGACATAGCAAATAATAACAATCTGCATTATTAAAGGCATAAGAGAAAATGGAAGAAAGCAGCTGAAGTTATAGTGGAGTTTACAGAGAAAAAGAAAACAATACATGTGACATTAATGTGAGATTTTAATGTTAGATATCTGTGGTTACTATGCACACAGTGTGCATTTACCTGCTACAGGTTTTACCATTCTATTAGTTTATATGGAGCATCACTGTATATTGAACAGAATCCAGAGGTGAAAATTTGATACTTTTGAGTGATGTTGAAATAATTGAGCAAGGAATAAAAATATTACATTGCCGTTTCTGATGTAATTTTTAATTGGTTTATTCTTTAAGCAGATATGAAACAAAAGTCTTTGTTAAAAGAAAATAGATTATGTGAAAGTGTATGTCAAAAGCATTAATCCAATCCAGTACTTTCTCGAGAGAATTTCTTCTATCCTGCAAAAATATCCAGCTGTGTAAATAGACTGATAATCTATGCAGCTATATCATTTGTTTTTACCTCAATATAATGAATTACTATACTTATGATAAGTATACAAGAGTTAAATTAAAAAGGAAAACAATTCTGTCATAACATCTGAATTTGTGTAAAATGTAGTGATTTTGTTTGTTTGTTTTAATTCAGAAAATAGCTTATTGATGTTGGTTTAGATTTAAATCTTATTAATAAGAAGAAACAAATACAGCAAAGTCAAACCTAAAAATTGAATTACCTTGCTAAACTGCATCTCCCTCTCTACCGATATATCTATAACAGAGTACACAATTTTAATGCAATATATTCATACTGTGAAAATGCTGTTTACAGAAAATGGAAATGTACAGCATTAGTGGTTTTGCTCATAAAATATCAGTGAACTTGTTTGTAATGTTACTGCATATTATTGGAGACTGAAAAGTAGGGAAAAATATCACGCAACAAGGAAAAGCTCTTCCAAATTTAATTGAGTGTTCTTACATTTCTAAAACTGCACACATTTCCCTCATGGTGAAAATTTTAACATGAACACAGCAGTCTAACCAAGTATCTGTTAGACAGCAATGAAAAATATAGGAATAGAAGAAGTTTATATCAATACTTCCCCAGAAGTGTCTTTGTCTTTTTAATCCCAAATGGATTATTCTGTACTAATTTGTCCAGCCAAATAAAAACTTCTAATTTCTGAACCAAATAAAAGCTTCTAATTGCTATATTCCCTTCAGGATAGAAGTTTCAAAACTCTGTTGAAATATTGTTATTTTTGTTTTGAACTTCTTGCCTGTTAGTTTCATTTGTGTCATCTGAGATTCTGCATAAGAGAAAATCATTCTTCATGCAATCCAAGATTTAGTAGACCTCTCTTATCAAAGCAGAACTATATTCTGCTAGTGTTTGCCCTTCTCTGTGAGAAAATATTATTTATTCAAGTCCTTTGTTTTGTACTTTATACCTACTACTTTTCCACATTAAGACTTTCCTTCTTTTCCTATGGCGACTTCCTTTTGATAGGCCCTATTGGTGAGGGATGCTGCTGAGTGTTTGCAGGAACCCACCACAGCAGCCACCACCCAGACCCTCCCTCTCGCATCCTTGCTTGCAGATGAACACCTCCAGAGAGCACGTCTCCCTGGATTTTGTGGCATCCCTACTCTTTGCTAAGCCTGTTTTGGCTTTTCTCAAGTCATATTTATTCAGGTGGTTGCTACTTCTATTCTTTATAACATGCCACTAATTTACCAGTACTGGCATCTAACTTAGGTGTTCGTAATTCCCTAGATGTTTCCTTGAACCTTTTTTAAACATTGATGCCATTATAGGGAAATAGTACTGGCATTTCCTCATTAAGCCTGGTAATTCTGTCTAGAGGGCATCTAAGTTACTTGTTGACATGATTACTATGTTATTACAACATATAATATTTATATTATAATAAAATTGTAATGTAAATTATATGCAGCATATACAATATATAACTGCAAGATTGTTTTAATATGTATCATCTCTTCTCTAATTGCATGATCTATTTTAACGTCCATAGTAAGTTTGTACCCTGTTATTTCTGTTTCACACTCAGTGCAAAATCTTGGTGGGTGATTATTCCTCCCATTTATTTCTTAGACTTTAGCTTTTAGATGAATACAGCTAGCACTCTATTTTTAAGCAACTATTGCCATATCTTTTCTGCTTGAACGAAAGAAATGCTTGTCTGTCCCAGGAAGGTGGAATAAATGTGTTACAGCCTGAACTTTGTCTATGTGAGTAAATCCTTTCAATGCGGACAACAGTCAAGCAAAACTCTTTAATGTATGTAACTTTTAATAGTTGGGTAATGCCAAGTCTTTTTGAAGTGTCTTAGGTATTTGGTTAGACAAGGGCAGTTGTGGTTTGTTCCCTACTTTTAAATGACAGTAATAATACTTCCAATCTCACCAGGCTTTTATGTCACGGTAGATGAATGAATGTTTAATGTACTCAGATGCTATAGTAAAATCATCTCACCTTCTGGCTGCAAATAACCTGACTTGGAAAATATCATTTGCTAATTAATTAAAATTATACTTCCCTCAGGAAATTTGTACAATAAATCTTCCTTGATGTCATTATGTGGCAAAAAGTGGCAATTTCTTGCCTATAACTTTTTACTTCATTAAAGGAAAGAATCATAAAATACATGGTCAGATTGAATAATCTGGAAGGCATTTCTGGATGTAAATATGTCTGTCTTAAATCTGTACCACTTTTGGCTGCAATAGAGTTAATTTTCTTCAGAATAACTCATATGGTACTATGTTTTGGATTTGTGACCAAAACAGTGTTGTTAATACAGGCACATTTTAGCTATTGCTGAGCAGTGCTCACACAGAGTCAAGGCTGCCTCTGTTTCTCACACTGTCCCACCAGCATCAGGCTGGGGGTGCACAAAAATTTGGGAGGAGACACAGCCGGGACAGCTGAGCCCAACCGACCAAAGGGATATTCCATACCATATGACGTCATGCTCAGCAATAAAAAGCAGGGAGAAGAAGGAGGAAGGACAGGATGTTCAGAGTTATGGCATTTGTCTTCTCAAGTAGCTGTTACACAGGATGGAGCCCTGCTTTCCTGGAGATGGGTGAACATCTGCCTGCTGATGGGAAATGGTGAATGAATTCCTTATTTTTCATTGCTTGAATGTGAAGCTTTTGCTTTACCTATTAAATTATCTTTGTATCAACCCACAAGTTTTTGCACTCCTGTCCTTCCAATTCTCTCCCGCATCCCACCGGTAGGGAGTGAGCAAGCAGCTGGGTAGGGGTGACCTGTCTACCGGGGTTAAACCATGACAATCTGTTTAGAAGGAAGCAAGGAACAGAGATACAAATCTTTGCCAGTCCTTTGACAACACAGTGCTCCTATAGGATGTACAAAACCCAGCAAGCAATGAATTTATAGTGTTTTGCCAGCAGTTATCCTGCTGAAATATCAAGAAAACAGGCTCTGATATTTTTTAAAGACTTATTTTATTTGTCGTCCACAACTATACGGCTTATAGGATTTACACAAGATTGTGATAGTTTAGCTTTCCAGCAAAGCCATGAACATTCTTACAATCTTGATTATGAGAAAGGTAGCAAATACTGATGGAATCAAATGTCAGAGGTTAGTTCCAAGTCTTTTTTTTTTTTTTTTTTTTNTTTTTTTACTTTCTGCTCACTCAGAGCTAATCAAAAGCTCAGATCTATCCCAGTGACATATAAAGTGAAAGTAAAATTGGAAACAAATAAGAAATTTGAAATGTAATTTAAACTTGTTCAGATTCTATAGCTTACAGTAGAGCCTCTTCAGATGCTCAATATTTTAGATGCTGAAGTCTTCTTTTTTAATGTTAGAGCTCTGAAGTTTAGATAAAAGGTTCCCTCCTAAGGAACAGGCTTTCTTCTCTTAATGAACTATGAAGCACTGGACATTTTACAAAGTGCACCTTCTTTATAAATAACAGCAATGAAAGCTAAAGTCCTTTTCTTGCAGAAAAAAATAATTCACATCCATGATAAAAGCATATGTGATCATAAGTTTCATCATTCGAGGCTTATTCAGCAAAGAGAGGGAATTGTTTAATTCTATTTTATTAAGCGCTGATTGGCTTAATTTTGAACACTGCAGAGTTTTGTTCAACTGTTTTCAGGAACAATTAACTCTTACTGAAACAAAAAATTGCTTCAAGGATCACCAAGAGAAAGAATAGTATACATAATAAAAGAAGAGTATGAGGGCATGCTTTAATTAGTCCAGTATGTTACAGAGGGACTTGATTATTGTGTATATACAATGGGGCATAACAAGAATGTGAGGCAAACCCCAGGGAGGAAGAAGACCAAAGTCATGTTAGCACAAAAAGAGGTGGACAGAAACTGATAATAAGTAACTTCTGTTTGGACATTAGAAGGAAACCCCTAGAAAGTATGGCAGCGTGTTTCTGCAGATTTAATGAAATCTGAAAGTCATGGAGAAGAATAACAGAAAAAATCAAAATTTTTCAAAGTGGAGCCTATAACACTTATAAAAGCAGTTTTATAATACAATGCCAACCACATGGACCTGAAGGCCTCCCAGTCCTGTATTTTCTTAATTTTGTACAATTCTGTCTTACATTCTTTGTTCTTCCACAATTCACACAAACACACAAAAAAAAAGAATATTTATCCATAAAGTGACTTGTATATCAAATATTATTATTATTTTACTAAAACAATCTTTGCTTAGACTAGCGAAATAGTTAATTCCTCTGTAGAAGATGGCCCAGATTTAGGAAACTGTTGAAATACAGGCATTACTTAAAGCTTACAAATAAGCCTTACATTCCAGAAGTGTGCATTTTCAATTTATTCTGTGCGACCAGAATAGTACAGAAATAAAATGAGTGAATAAGAAAAGCTTATTGCAATAGAAGGGAAAGGGAGAAACAGTTTCTGTCTTTTTACCTGTATGTTTCCATATCTTTTTGTATATATGGGCTTTTGATATTTTCGTTTTTGTATGCTTCTAGTGATTTGGATTTTTTCCTTGTTAATTGTACATCCTTAGAAATACTGTTTTCTTGAATTACCAGAATTTATTCTGCTACCTTTAACTGCAGGTAGATAAATATGTGGGTTTTTTTTTTGTTTTGGGACAAAAAAAAATATTTTTTTTAATCTGGAAACATTTTTTAGGGTCTTATTTGGTTTTACCGGTTACAATATAGTGGAAGCAATGCAGATGTAAACATTACAGAACTCTGTTGGCTCCTAGGTTTGGAATAGCTTCCAGCTTCTCAGGCACTGCAGGAATGAGTCACCTGTCAAAAAAAATATTTATCAAATCTGTTTTCAATTTTGCTGTCACAGAAAACTGTTGCTTCATTTTTTAAACAGTTTTCTCTATAGAATAAATGAATCATATATAAATATTGGCAGTATGGGCTAAGTTAATGAGAAGAAATGATCCCTTTTTCAGCCACTGTAAGAAAAGAACCTTCAAGAAGATTCAACAGTTTTGTGTAAAAAGATTTGAATGTCTTCTCTATTAAAATTTTAATCATTCTGATATCATTTTGGTATCAACAAGGAACTGGGGTAAGCTAAGAAAATAGCGAAGTTGAGCACTCACAGTCTGAAATCCCATGATTCTAAACCCAAATGATGCTCAAGGAGGCAGAGGCTCCTAAATCCTTTCTAAAAAGAGAACACAGGCTCCTTAATCATCTTACAGCATTTGAAACATACTTTTGGAATCCAAACGTAGACAAATTCTGATCCACAATAAGCTTGGCATGAACTTGTGCCTACTTAGCATGACTTGACTTAACAGGCTAAATAGTTTTTAAGGGAAAAGGTCTTTGTAAGTACTGGTGCTACTGAAATGTGGTGGGTTAACCTTGGACAGCTGCCAGATGTTCACCCGGCTGCTCACTCACTCTCCTTCCTCAACAAGATAGAGGGAAGAAAATAAGGTGAAAAAGCTCCTGTGTTGAGCTAAAGAGAGGGAGATCACTTACCAATTGCCATCATGGGCAAAACAGGCTCGACTTAGGGAAAATTATTTTAATATATTGCAAGTTAAACATAAAATTGGATTATGAGAAGTAAAGACAAAAGCTAAAAACACCTTGCTCCCTGCAACGTTCTTCTCAGGCTGAACTTCCCTCCTTCACCCTCAATTCCTCTACCTCCCTAAGCAGTGCAGGGGGATGGGAAACAGGGAGTTGTAGTCAGTCAACAACAGTTGCTCTCTGCTGCTCCTTCCTCCTTACACTTTTCCCCAGCTCAAACATGGGCTGCTCCATTGTGGGGTCCTTCATGGACTGCAATGTGCATATATGGTTCTCTCCATGGGCTGGGGGAATCTCTGTTCCTGTATCTGGAGCACCTCCTCCCCCTCCTTATTCTATCACCTTGGTGTCCACAGCGCTGCTTCTCACACTTTTTTTTCCTCACTCCTCACTTCTGTGCAGTGTTTTGCCCTTTAGTGAATATGTTTTCCCAGAGGTCCCACCATCTTGGCTGACAGGCTCAGCTGTGTCCTGCAGTGGGTCTGTTGTAGCTGGCTGGCATGGGGCAGCCCTTGGCCTCTTCTCACAGAAGCCAGCTCTGCTACCATCTGCTGCCAACTATTTGACACCTACACCCAACATACAAGTATATTTCTTTTTTTTTTCTAAATAATCTTGTAGGTTTACTCTTAAAATATGTGTTTTTTACTGATGAATTCATATCACAGTACAGACAAAGGTAAAGTACTTCTGTGCAGCAGCTTCTAGTCTTGAAGCGTGGATGAAGGTGCCTGTTATATGTGGCCCCACTACTGACGTTCAGAAAATATCTCAGTTTGGTTCAATCAATGTAGAAGTTTTGCTAAGAAAGTAAGCCTGGCATGTAACTTGGAGACAAAACTAGATCTAAATTCTGTCAAACTGAATAGCATGGGCAAATTTTTCTTTGGATAAAGATTATAATCAAATAAGGCAACTTTGATGGATTTGTGGACCAATTTGCTAATGTGTCTGTGAATTTGAAAAGAATTCAACTTTCATTTTAAAAGTAAATCTGATCACTAAGGAAGATATGTTTCGAACAAAGCCAAATGGAAACAAATTAAAATGCATTTTGTATGAGACAATCTCAATATGAATTAGTTTTGCTTTTTAAAAGTTTGTGGAATCCAGTCTGGAGTGTTCTTTACTTTGTAAACAGTGTGTGTTTATCAAGTTTCCTGTTGATGACATACCCTCAGCTATTGCAGAAGTAGACCCTGCATTGCTACAGAGACAACAGTAATGATCAAATGAAATTGCCACTGTGAAGCTCCTACTAAGGATATAAGGTAGTTTGCAGGTTCAGTCCTGCAACCTTCCTGTCATGAGATCACGTTGTGACCAGTTTTTCAGTAAAGTAAAGAGGTATTGAGAACTGACTTAAATCAGTGTCTGTCCTCCAAGGCCAGCAATATCACTGAGCTACAGTGGCTGCTTATTTACATGTTAACAAGCTCTTCTTCCAAAGCTAAGTGGCTAGTGTCAAACATGTAATTTGGGTCTTCTGACTCCTGTCTTTACCCCTAGCCATTGAATCCAAGTGTTTCCTTTACATGAGCAGAAAGAATAGGCTGCTGCTTTTCAAGTCAGATTCCTTTATTCAGTCAATGCAAAGTGAACCTTATTCCTAGGAAATCAGTTCATAGTTATAGGTCAACAATTCCACAGCATTACTGTAGTCTGAACAGCTAAAATTATTCCACTCCATTCTAATATTTAATGGTCTAAGAAAGTAAAAAGGCCTATTATCTCCCACTGGAGAATAGCTGGCTCTCAGAAAATGGACAAATGCTGGGAAAAAATCTGTTTAACAATTCAAATACTTCTACTAGGTTGTATTGTTGAAAGAGTAATACTCTTCAAGTACAGGCTGCTTTTCTACAGTCTCTTTTCTTGACTACAATCTAAAGCACTTTGATGTAGTGAGTGCAGCAGAAAAATGTGATTGTTTCATAAGTGCAACATGTAGAGCGGTATGGTTAAACTTTTAAGACTATTTCTTTGTGCTGAGACTAATTATTGCACAGCTCAGATGCTTCACCTTTTCTCTTTTTAAACATTAGTTTAAGAAATTCAGTATGCTAAAATGAATGATAGTGTTTATGAAAGATGATTAAAATATTATATCAGGTATTCATACGGTCTGTGTTGACATAGGTACACTGAGGACTAGGTAGTACATTAGTTTAAAACATGCCAGCCACTGGAGTTGAAGTCTATAAAAGAAAAAAGTACTGACTCACATGCCTTTTGTCTACAAATTAGCCCTTTTCTGGAATGAGGTTATCAACCCATCCAGACCATTTTATTCTTTTCACATCTGGATCGCACCCAGATTTCATTCTGTAGGTCATTGACTTAGCACCTCTGCTCTTGTAGTGTACAATGGACAATGTAAAGGTTAAAAAAAAGTTTTTTTTAAAAAAAGTCCTTGGTAAAACATGACATCAGGTATTACTGGAAAAGACAAATTTTTCAATTTAGCTCCACAAAACCATGACTATACAAACTCTCTTTGGCCAGTGATTATTACTTTTTTTCCAGTGCACAGACATATCTAAACCATGTTAAGTATAGGTTTGAAGTGAAGTCATGATGTGGGTGTACTCCCAATATTTGTTTGTCTCTTTTACATTTGGCTGTCTTAAGATGTCAGGGCCTTGAGGACACCAGCAGACCTTAACTGCCCTGACCATCCTCACTTGGTGTCCTCACCCAGGCTTCATTTTGGCTCAGACTTGAGCACCTGGCCCTTTCAAGAGCTTCCTTGTGAGTATACCTATCCTCATCCTTGTCACCAGTCTTGCTTCTCGGGTTGGCATTGGACCTATGCTGTGAGTGTCCTGGTCTCAAAAGGTCTTTTTTGCCCTGTTCCCTTTGCAGTAGTCTTGTCCTCACACCGCTCTCTGGACTTGCTTTTGCTATCCCTGACATAAGGATCAGAGGCAAACCAGCTGCAGACTTGCATATTGGTTATGTTGTAATCAATGAATTTGACCTAGGGATTGATATTAAGATGCGGATATATTGACTATGTTATAATGAAAGATTTTTTATTTTTGCTGTGCTTTTTTCTCCATTTTTTTTTCTGCCTGTGTTTCCTATTCAAAATTGTCTTCTCATTTTAATGCACCTCTAAGTAGTGTTTTGTCCATGTAAAGAAACTGCATCTATGTAAGATCTTTGACATTGTGGTCTTGAGGGCCTTCATTTTGGGAATTCTTATTTGTTTTTCTCTTGTTATCTTTAACAGGTTATATTAAAAAGAAGAAACAGGCATATATTGTTTGACTCTGCAATTATTATCTGAAAATGAAATTTATCAGGTATAGACATAAAACACACAAAAGACAATAGGAGACTTTTCCTTGGCTGCAAAAAGCTGAAGTATCTAATACAGTGTCCTCCAAATATTTTTAACTGGAGAACCAGGATGAAAAAGATAAAGATAGTCTGATACTCCTTTCAATTTTTATGAAGTTTAAGTGTGCTGGGATAATATTCTTAAAATTTGGATTGGCTGATCAAAAGAGGCAGTTTGTTTTACTGAATTTTTGCTTAAAAGCAATACTTTTTGAAAGTATCACTGAAGCTTTATGCTGATACAAAACAAGATTATATTTTCTAGGGTAAAACGTAGATTGAGAAGAGGCAAACAGTGGTTAACAATCTTCACTTTTAAAATTTATGGTACACATTTTTTGTGAAAATCACAAGATGATATTACTTTCTAGATTAGACATTCAAGTTTGTGCTGGATGTTCACATGGAAAAAGCTCTAATCATGGCTAAAACTGGTTGTGTGGACCTGCAGCTAGCAGGAATATGTAAATCCAAAGGGATTTTTTAATTCCTTATGAAGTCTAATATTGTACCATAATTGAACCCCCAGTACACTCTGAGCATTTTATTTTTTTTTTTCAAAATAAGTATTTGAAGAAAGTCAGGGAAGGTAAAAAAGTACAGTATGAATCAAAAGTGCGAAACAGTCTATAAAACAAAATAGCCCCTGTTTTAAATATTGGATGTGAAGTAGTGTAAGTAACACATAGTCAGAAGCCATGATAAAGTTAAGAAAATCTAATGTTCTTACATAGTCAACATATACCATATAAGTATCAGCATTGAAGATTTGTACCAACTTTTCATCTTTTATATGTTTTTATTGGCATCAGAATAATTTTCATTTCTATTGCTTAAAGAAGAAACGCACACTATTTTAGAAGTTCTTCATAAGATCCCTCAGGAATTTTTTAAATTGAAATGGTTACATTTAACCATATAAATATGCTAGTTAATTATAACTAACACATTTAACTTAAATGTGTAAATAACAAGTTCTGAAAATCTCTTAAGAAACAAGCTTGCCATACCAACATTCCATTTCTTGTAACAAATTGTCCTAAGCTAAAAAGAGCTTCTTGTTGATTCTTTCTTGTGCTAGATGTTGTATTGATGTTCAATCAGTGCATCAATAGTCCTCATTTCAAAGAAAACATTGTCATCAGATTTGCTTTGTTCTTCTTCCAGCCACTGAAACTTCATGTATAGACAGATTTTCTTTCTATGTACCCCCCATTACAGAAGGTGCTAACACTCATAGTTGCTAAAGGCTGAGCCAAAATACCTGATAAACTGTTTTAGCAAATAAATGTAATTGGATGTTATATTCTAGGATGACCTAACAACCTTACCTCTAATGCTAAGAAGATCTGAGAAACAAGAGATTAAGAAGAAATATTGAAAAGCAGTCTGCCTATAACAACCATATAGATTATTTATTGATGTTTTGCCTGTATGCATAAGTGGTAAGTTGTTTAGAAGTTAAGTATGGGCTATAAAAGATGCAAACAGTCAGGTGTTGAGCCTGTCCTAAGTTTCCTGTGTCCGTGATCAAATTGTTATCAGAACCAGAATTCACTTCTCCAAGACCATTTGTAGTTTGTCTATATAGCAAACATATCAGCAAAGATATCCATTCATGAAGTGCATTGCTATGCTGTGCAAGCATGAGCATAATGAATGCTCCACCAATCAAAAATGTGTTTTTCACAGAAAAAAACCCTACCCTATTTATGAACTTCCAAGAGCTGTTTCCTCATACTAATGTTTTAAAAATTATGGTTGTGACTGGCTAGTTAATTACAAATTTGTGATTATCCTTGCTGGTAATTACCGTGTATGAGTGATTATCCTTATAGGTGAAAAGAGAGATGTTTGTTTAAAATTAGAAGCATTTTAAAATACTGTATAAACAAACATATACACTGAGTGTCTAAAATCTTTCATGTTAAAAATGTAAATGAGGAAAATTAAAGCAGAATCATTCTACTGATATGGTAGTGTTCAAGAATTTGATTCATCCATATCCTTTTAGTGTAAAGTTTGTGTTAAAATCCTTTGATAAAACACAACACCATAAAATACTAAAGGCTCATCTTGCAATTATTTAACAACATTAAAAAGCGTTTCACTGTGGCAAAATCAAAGTATGAAACATGATAGAAAGGAACGATCATACTGTGTAACATTTCAGTTTGCATATGCAAACTCAACCCACGCTGGGGCTATTTAAAAGGCTAGGGTACTGTGAAACCATTCATCCTTCAGAAATCACCAACAAAGCTATAGCTGTTCTTTCAAATAGCTTTCATTCTAGCCAAAATTCTTTTCCTGTACTGCAGGTTTTTTAGACATATTGCAGAAACAAAGAAAGTCCTGTCTTTTATATCTGCTGTCACATACAATACTGTTGTAAAATGACAAAGCATTCCACTTTCATATCATAAGGTTTGCCATATCTTTATTTGACGGTCAGAAGAATTTTATTGATGATGTCATGAAATATCAGTTTACATTCATTCCAAACACTGAATCTTGATCAAAGTCACCTAAATGAGAGATTTTTACAAAGTTAGTTTGTCACTAGTGTAACTCTGAACAGATAATCCATAAAAAAACCCTAAATACTGGGGGAAATGGAAAGGGCTTTTGTGATTCAATCTAGTGATTCACATTTTGCCTTTCTGCATGGCCCAGCAAAGTCAAAATGTTACTTTTCTAAAGCAGTGCTGTTCTTGGCAGGCACAAAAGACAGCTTAGTACAAGAGAACCTAACAAGACTTTTATTGCACGATTTATTTTCACAGTATGCTAAAAACACTGCCCAGCACTGTCACCACTGTACTCCATTGCCTTCAAATTATCAATAGGAAGCAGAAGACAAATTATTAAGAATGTTGAAAAGTTTTTAAACCTGTACATTCACATACACAGATGCATTCTGCTGTGGTAGTGTGCACTAGATAAAGGTCTTCATAGCTAGAGAAAAATTTAATTTGCAGTAATTAAATTTTAATTTCATCACAGATTTTTTTTGTGCCATTCATGCATTTTTCCACAGCATTATCTTATATATTTTTTAAAAATGAACTGATAAAACTACAGGTATAATAGTTCATTTATGTACACATGTTCAGATACCAGATCAATAAACATGAGTTCCTAAATATGTATACTGTTATTACCTATTTAACAGACAATTATTATCTATTTGATGGTTTAATGTGTGCGTGAGAGAGAGCAAGAGAAGGAGAGAGAGGAATAAAGAAACTCGTGTTTAAAGCACATGATGATCCTAGCACTTTTAATGCACATAAGCTAACAAATTTAGATAAATCTTTCAGAACTGTTAAACTGACAGAATACGTCTGTGAAAGGTAAGACATCATAAGACAAAAACGGAGACCACCACTTGCTGCTGGTGAGTGAGAGTGCATGAATCTTTCATATCAGGCTTTCACTGTGAGACAATGATGAACTCCTTGCTGAGATGCCAAAATCCTTTGTCATCACCTGGCACAGGGAGAGAACAACAACACATCTCCATCAGACTAGGCAGCTCCAGCAGATTCAGTCTCGAAATTTTAGTGAAAGATTGAAAAGTTTTTACAGAGCAGGTTGAAGCAATGGGAGAGTTCTACGCTAGGTGTAAGGAGCAAGGTGAAGATGTGGAAAAATTTATATGATATCATTGCAAACAAAGAAGGGGAGTTGTGCAGCTGAGATGTACACGTATATAGAGCAGATGATGGATTAAGATTTTCATGGTTACAGAGATCAGTGTTCCCAACTTATGCCTAGAGGTAATGCAAGTGTAGGGCAGGGAAGCCAGGCTAGACTGTGCACAGAAGTCCTCTATACTGCATGATATCTCTATAGAACTGATATGCTAATTTTCAGTCCCCTCAAGTCTCAGAGATCTTCTTTAAAGGGTGGGTGAGTCCATCAGGTATCACTGAAGGAGTATATTATAACAAATCTGTGATGGCTTGCAAATGTCATTCAAGACTAATGAAGCTGCATGGAGGTCAAAAACAGAGGTGTTTTTCTCTGTTCCCTTCCCCCTGCTTTCTTTGATGGCATGCCTTTCCCTTGTGACATGCCTTCAGATAGACTGTTGGTGTAAAACAGCAGAAAGGTGCCCTCCAGACATTCTATAATCTTGGTTAATTTTCCCCCTTTTTTTCAGTCTATGGATAACACTTCGTGGAAGAAAAAGCATGGATTTTATCTTTGATTTCCAAGAGAGAGGAATGTTGAGATTAGGGATGAGAAAGCAGCCAAATATGTAGGTATTAATTATGCTGGAGAGGGCTGAATGTCATCTTCATTGGTCATTTATTGGCTGCACTTCATGCAATTGGAACAATAGTGTATTCCTCTGTAAGCGTATTCAGAGATACCTCTTTTGACTTCTGATAGAGAATATAGAATATGAGATAATGTTAACAGTTTGGAGCCTCTCAGCAGATCCCAGAAATTCTCAGGTCCATCTAAAACTCCAGTTTCAGTTGAACTGAGGTCCAGTTCAAGGAGTTATTCCTATCCAAAGGTGGGGGAGGGGGTGAGAAGAAAAAGTTTAAAGATTCATAGATTTCCAGAACATGTCACCAAAATAATGACTAAGAAATAAAATATCTTGGTGTCCCCTCTTGGGTTGGGAATTCATTTGGGATTACTTGGGAGATTGGGTTAATATGGCAAATTTGCCTTGGTGCTGAGTCCTTGATACAATTCTTTAAAAACTAATGAAACCCCCTAAAATTTAAGTACTGCTTGTACTGAATACTGGCAATGGGATGAGAAAATCTCCAGCAGATTATTAGTTTATTGCTGAAGATCTAAAACATATTTCTAGGAAAAAAATCCACCAAGGGGTCTTAAAGACTACCATGTTTAGAAGGGAGATGCTTGAACCAACTTCTGCTTAACACTGAAAAGGCAGGACAATCAGATGGGAAGGGCCCCCAGGAGGTCTCAAGTCCAGCCTCCTGCCCAGAACAAGGCCAGCTTTGGGATGAGCCCAGACTGCTCAGGGCTTTTTTTATAGCTCTTGAAAACTCCAAAGAAAAAACCTGCACAGACTTACTGGGCAACCTGCTTCGCTACTTGACAGTCCTTATCGTTAAAAAGTTTTTCCTGCATCCAGTCTGAACCTCTCCTCTTTCACCGTATTGCCAATGTTTCTACTGCCATGCACCACTGTGAAGAACCTGGCTCCATTGTCTTGTTGATTTGCCTGTATGTGCAGCCAAGAAGTCGTTAAGTTCCCCCCAAAGCTGTCTCTTCTCCAGGCTGAAAAAGCCCTGGTCCCCCAGCCTCTCCTCCCAAAGCCCCAGCCCCCAGCTAGCTTAGTGGTATGACCATGTGCCTGCCCTATTATTGTTTTTAGGCATCTCTTACTGATCACTATCAAAACAGGATATTGGGTTTGCTGGACCTTTGGCTTGATTTATTATAAGCATCTTTATAGCTTGAAACTGTTGATGGAGTCTTGCTATTTACTGTATGTGTGTTATACTGTGTGTACTGTACTTCAGGATAGATTGTACATGTTCATCCACAGGTAATATATACTCTCCGCAAGATGTATGATCTACCTAAGATACTAGGTAATAACCATGGTCAAAATAAATGTTGAGAGGCTATTAACTCAAAAGATACTTTTTCTTTCTCTATTTTATTTTCCCTAATATCCAATTTCTGAGCTATAATACATTACATATTTCCATATTTTAGTCATTCAATACAGTGTCACATGAGAAAAATACAAACAGGAAAAGATTAAAGCTGAATACAAGTTTCTTAAAATTGTCTTTGATACTTCCTGCACTTTTCTCATTATTACCTATCTTCACATAGCCAATTACTTACACAAATGATTTTTTTGTGGACTTGTTATATTAACTATATTTTATTAGGCCATTAGTATTCATCAGCAGTGGACACACACTTTTCTCATTTCATTTTCTTTTTTATTATTGTAAAATCAGAAATATGCTAAAGCATAAAATCTTCTATTTCTGTTGGTAACTTCCAAATTCTCTCAAATATAAAGTATTTGTTCCTCAGGGGTCAGTACTGGGTCCAGTCCTGTTCAATATATTCATTAATGACCTGGATGAAGGGATAGCGTGTACCATCAGCAAGTTTGCTGATGACACAAAACTGGGACCAGTGGCTGACACGCTGGAAGGCTGTGCCACCATACAGCGTGACCTGGACAGGCTGGAGAGTTGGGCAGAGAGGAACCTAGTAAAATTCATCAAGGGCAAGTGTAGGGTACTACACCTGGGGAGGAATAACCGCATGTATCAGTACAGGTTGGGGGCTGACCTGCTGGAGAGCAGCTCTGTGGAAAGGGACCTGGGAGTCCTGGTGAACAACAGGATGACCATGAGCCAGCAATGTGCCCTGGCGGCCAAGAAGGCAAATGGCATGCTGGGGTGCATCAAGAAGAGTGTACCAGCAGGTCGAGGGAGGTCATCCTCCCCCTCTACTCTGCCCTGGTGAGGCCGCATCTGGAGTACTGTGTTCAGTTCTGGGCTCCCCAGTTCAAGGACAGGGAACTGCTGGAGTCAGTCCAGCAAAGGGCTACAAAGATGATTAGGGGATTGGAGCATCTCTCTTATGAGGAAAGACTGAGGGACTTGGGTCTTTTTAGTCTAGAGAAAAGACGACTGAGGGGGACTCTTACCAATACTTATAAATACTTAAAGGGAGGGTGCCAGGGGGATGGGAACAGTCTTTTTTCAGTGGTGCCCAGTGATAGGACAAGAGGTAACGGGCACAAATTTGAACACAGGAAGTTCCATCTAAACATGAGGAGGGACTTCTTTTACTTTGAGGTTGGCAGAGCACTGGAACAGGCTGCCCAGAGAGGTGGTGGAGTCTCCCACTCTGCAGACATTCAAAACCCGCCTGGACGCCATCCTGTGCAACCTCATGTAGGTGACCCTGCTCTGGCAGGGTGGTTGGACTAGATGATCTCCAGAGGTCCCTTCCAACCCTGACCATTCTGTGATTCTGTGTTTCTGTGAAATATACACAAACTATTAAAAAAATTATATGAGTGTTTTGGGTAAAGCAATCCCGTATACTGGTATAAAAGTGGTCAGCTAACATGACTTGCTGTTCGTGGAGTACGGACAACCTGGAAGTGTTTGAGACAAATTCAACATTTTGACATCCATTATATATTGTGGACTGATTTGTCACAAAATACTTGTAATCATGTAGCTGTCCATTAGATACAAAATGTGCAATGAAAAATTATTACAATAAATTTTCCAGTTGAAGTTTTAAGTTAAGCAGAGAGTAACATAGTACTTTTAACATAGTACTTTTTAACATAGTACTTTCACACCATTTCATTGTAAATGTGGGACTTGCTCACACAGTGTGTTGTGGATGCCTGAAATCTAAATTATCTATTGAAGAAGTGAGAGAAATTCTAGAAGAAAGATCATGAAAGACTATTATATACAGAAATGTGGGCATAATCCCTTGTACAGGAAGTGCCCATGCTGAAATTGCTGGAAACACAGAAGAATAAACAGAAAAATATTGTTGCATATTCCCTATACTCTGATACACTTCCTGACTGAGTACAGGGCTAGCCAGACCTTCAGCCTGACCCACTGTATCTATTTTTGTGTTCTAGTTCACTTCAAAAATGTTTTATTTGTATTTTCCACAAGTCACATCCTCATGTACAGAACAGTGTAGGTCAAACATTTGTGTACCAGGGAAAGAAAATAAGACATAGCAATTAGTTTGACCTGATGTTCTCAGTGTAATGTAAATCACAAGCAACTCTGTTAAAATCAGTAATGCTACAACAAAATAGAAGTGATAAAGAGGGCATAATGACACTGAATTGTTACTTTGCGTTTGCTGGTTTTGGGGTTTGGACATTTGTTTTGTGGGCTTTTTTTGGTGGGGTGTTTTGGGTGGGTTATTTTTATTTTGTTTTGTTTTGTTTCTATTGTGGGCCATATAAAAAAAGTGGAAATTCCTCTGCATTTTGTCCATCTCTACCTTCTTCCTGATTTGCATACAAAACCTGTTATTTTACCGTATCTAAAACTTACTTTCAGAAGATACCAGCTTATTATTTCTCCATACTTTCCACTAAAATGCACATTTGATTTGTTATGCTTAATTTGAGAATGATGTCTTCTAACACAAGATTTCTCTTTCAAACTGCCAGTCATACCACATGAAGCATCACATTTGCACTCTGAAGCCCTGATGCACTTGCCTTCATCAGGTTGTCACAGTCTAAAAATTCTGTCCACAGTGAAATTTATTTCTAGAACATTGGATGAATGTGCTGGTGTTGGAAGGTGGGCTGTGATACTTTTCATTAGAAAGGGTTTAAAAGGAAAGGAAAGGAAATAAAAAAGAACGGAGGATCTAATTGGAAAGTCCCCATTACTTTAAGCCTGATTTTAAAAATTCATCTCTGACTTGCAGGCCTCAAACCTCTCTGGCTGTAATTCTCTGGATGAAGAATTAAACTTTGTATTTTTGCTGTGGCATGTATCCTTTACATAGCATAATTTAGAACTATATCTTATGTAGTTTTGCCAAAACTTTTGTCCCAGAGTGGGGTCATTTGCCCAGTATGCAAGATGCCAATGTATACACAGAGCAGGGGTATTTATTTAAATCATTTCTGCACAGAGATGGGTGCTAGGTAGCAGTTTTATATATATATATATACACATATATATATATATAAAAGATCGGTAACTGGTCTGCTGTTCATCTTCAAATCTCAGATACGTTCACAGTCTGAAACACTACTGACCCAGGATGTTAGCCAGAAATATACACTAGCTGGCCTGGAGTCACTAGCTTGGAGGAACCTGCTTAATTAATTTTTTGGCTCTTCCTTATCTCACCGCTATAGAGAGCAGATAACTGTACAGTGCTTGCCAGCATCTTTATCCTCAGATGTGGGCTGTTATAACTGAATAATAATATGAAAAAGCTCTCACTTTTTTCCTCTTATTGTCTAGTGTAGAAGTCACACAACAGTTTAGTCCCTTGTGGTTTACTAGTTGGATAGTTAAATAAACATAGAAAAGATGCAATTTGGCATCTTCAAAATGTTATATCACTGATTTTTACCTTAACAACAGAAGACTTTTCCTTATGAAGTGCAAAGTTAATTCAGTCTTTGGCCTCAGTATTGTGTCTGTATTGTATTTTTAAATGGATTATGTGCCAAAAGCTTTTGACCGACTCCCCTAGTTGCTTTCACGCCTATTTTCTGCTTAACCACTAGCAGGAAATAGTATTTGGTGTAAATTGATCAGGAAGCCTGCAGCTAAGGGATTTTTTATTATAACAGTCTTTTGAGTCATACTGTTCTCTTATCTTCATTACATATCTCACACATCAGATACCACGTGACATTTGATAACTTTGACTATAAATAAATAGCTGTATGCAGCCACTAGGTTAAGTCCTGAAAATTCGAAAGACACACTCACATTAAAACGTGCACAAATTAATATGAAATACAGTCAATGCAATAGAAAAAAGTCTGTTGTTAAATAACTCTAATTCAGAGCTGGACAGTTACTTCGGCAAATAATAACAGCACCAAGTCACTCTGAAAGCATTAGGAAAGATCCATGCCTCCTGTTCTTGTGACAGTTAATCAATGCAAATCGAAACCAGAATTTTAAGGTCCAACTTTGTGGGTATTTTCCATGGAATACTGGTCATAAGCACCATTGCCAATAGCTCTTTGTGTAATCATATTGAAAGCCTTTAAAACACTGAAGCACTGGTATTGCTGCAGCATGCCACTGTACTATTTAGCTCTTCAGCTCTGAATTTAAAACATGTAAATAAATAAAAAATAAATGCACGCTGTAGCATACAATAACCTGTGGCAACCAGGGCACTGAATGAGCCTGTTATGCTCAAACTAAAAGCACAAGCATATTAGATATTACACTTCGTACCTACACTAAGATAAAAAGCCCTATCTCAGAAATTGGCGTTATTTCTAGAGCTTGTTAAACTGGTGGCTTAAATGGGCAATGAAATCTTTTCAGATACCTCTTTTCTCAGATACCTCTTCCAAATTTCTTTGAAAAGTGTTCTGAGAAAACAGCACTAACTGAAAAACTGTATTTTAGAAGACAGTTTTTGCTGGAATAAACTTTCATCCCATCAGAAATATGTCACATTCTATTTCCTCTTTTGTTCTTGCAGCGCGATTGAGAAAATAATAAAAGAGGAGAGAAAAGGAGAATGAGTCTCTGTGATCGTACTGCAAGATAATTCTAGGTCAAAACCCAGCTAAAGAACTGTGAACAGTATTTGGGGGTTGGTGAAAGTCTTTTACTTCATACTACTGATTGCCAGAACTGTGCAGGCACAAAGTACTGGAATATCCGCCCTCAATATTATTTTGATAAAGTAAGAAAAAGGCAGAAAAGCTCATATGGTGTTTGGATAATAGCTAACATAGAACTACCTGAAGCAGTTCCTTTGGATGAAAACTGCAGTCAATTCATCTTGCAAAGAACTTTCTGATGTTTTAACACTACAGAAGAGATCATTTGGGCATGTTATTAATCAAAATGGAGTGGGCGCTACCAGTTAGATATAGAACTACAAGGTTTCTTGTGCACTTACACGGAGGTGCTGATGGAGTTTTATTTGACCCTGCAAACCACTCAACCTGTGTGTGCCCTAATACAACTCATAAAAAGGACATTTCATGTGATTTATTTAAACCATTGCCTATTTAAGAACATCTCCTAGTATGTTATGATAGCCCATGTTTAAGAGAAAGGTACTGTATTCCTAGGGAGGGCAAGCTGGGTAGATAAGTTTTGACTGAGATGCCCTTGATATTATTCAAGCCCTGCAACTTTTATATTCCATCAATCTTAACTGATCACCCATTCTTAACTAGCAGTATCAGCTAACAGAATTGTTTAAAACTTGTGTTGTTACTTGAACCAGTGTAAAGGAGAGAGGAGGATGCAATGTATCCATGAAAATGCAGACAAGAATTGTCTCTGGCTAATCCACTTACGCAACTGCTAGGTTTCATCAGAAACAGAAGGGAAAAAAGAATAAATTTCTTTTGCTCTGAGGTATAGGGTATTTATTTTCTCTCTGAAAAATTAATAAGCAGGAGAAACAATCACTTCAGGTGTGTGTTTTGAGGTGTTTATTTTGCTAATTCCCCCCGGCTTCCTAGGTGAGAATGATCAGCAGGAATGGGCAAGTACTTCGTTAGCTTTGAGGGGTCCAGTAACTGCTTTTTCTTTTCCTTCTGTTATCAGCACGCATTTTTATTTCAACATTTCCCAACTGCTTCTTCCTTCCTCTCTATTCTGACCCCCGCCTTTTCTTTCTTCCCTACAATTAATTTTGAATAAATCAAGCCCGTGAAATTCTCCTTATGAAGAAGCTTGAATCCGTTAGAATCCATTAGAAGTAAAACCTCCGGAGATCTCTCATCAGGATATAATACCCTCCCACTTGAACAGAGAGATAAGGCTAGTTAATACATGTGCTTTTCTCAGGATGGCACACAATTTATTTACTAAAGTTGAATATTTCATAGTGATAGTTTTCAAATGAGTTCATCAGAGATTTTCATTTCATATTTGTTAACCCTTTCACCTGAAGTCAGATTACACCTAACTTTTTTTCCCTATGATAACAGGAATAACTACTAAAATGTAAACGGGAAACTGTGGAAAATGAAGGTAAACAGATCTTTTACAACTTACGTTGTCTAAATCAATGCATAAAAATATAGCAGACATTCCTTCTATTAGTAGTTTTAATATTTTTCTAGTACCGATCCAAAATGAGAAGAAAGAAAATTATCTAATTAATCTTCATAGCTTGCTGCAAAACAGAGAGTCTTTTTTTCCTCTTCTTTGTCATTATTATTTTATTTTTTTGGTAAATGGTCAATTAAAATCTCCACTTGTTACTTTACAAAGCCATGATTGTCACTCTACCAACATATGCAGATGGTAATTGCTGTTTCATTCACTGGCTGTACATCAATAAAAGTTAAGACTGTTCCACTGAGGTAGCAAAAAGCTTTTTAATAAGTCAGCAGTTTTAAGCCTACAAAAAAAAATTACAGTCTAAATGTAGGTCAGTGTATTTTATTCTTTGCCTAGAGAAAAGTAACTGCAAAATTTGTTACAGGTTTCTGGTACATAACAGTTTTAATATCCAAATAAGTCCCCTCATTAAAAAACAGCTATTTTATGCACAATATAGAACACATGAAAATTTAAATATAAGCATAATATATAAATAACTAGTAACATCAATTCTTCAAATTGAAATTTAGCTTCTATTTTTTGTACAAACTGTTGAATTATTATTGAAAATGATGGATATTTTATTCAAAATTATCAGGAGAGGCCATTTCATGAAGTCAGATTATATTGCTGCTGGACATTGTGCAAGGTAAAAGTATAACTGGATTCAAAAAGGAAAATTCGTGGAAGATACACTGGTAGCTGTTAAAAGCAATGATCTAAATGCTACTTAATGAATGATTGACAGAAGCTGAAGGGTATTCTAAAGGGCTACTCTATAATTGAGCTCTTTCCTAAACATCTGCTAGTGCCAACTGTCAGAACAAGGGTGGAGAGCTAGATGGAGATGGTGGCTATGCTCACATTGTTTCATAGTCTGGTGCAGTAGAAGCGGATCAGCAAACTGAAGCAGCTGGTGCTGTGTCACTTAAAATGTACCCTGTGAGCATTATCAGGGATTTATGTCTGACTAGATTTAGCCTGCTCCCACATGTGGAATGCTCTTCGAAACTTGAGGTACAAAGTGTCTGAAGGAAAGGTGTCCCACAGACCTCTGTTTTCCTCACTGTGGGTCCTGTGAAGGCCACCTACAGAAATGCCAGATAGACCTTTTACCACCTACCTAACACAAATAACTTTAGCACTGCCACAAGGACTCACAAGCCTGGTTTTAGTTCCTGCTCATGTTTCTACCTCATTTATCTTCCTCCTTACTCTGTCCCTGCTCATTCCCAAGTGACGCCATGATACCTGCTCCCTAAACTGCCTCTGAATTGGTCATTGGTGTAAACAAAGACTGCAAGGGGAAACAGTGGGCTTAATCCTGCAGTTGCAGCAGACACGCTGTGGGGACATCCCAAAGGCTGTTCTGGCCCTCTCAGATGGTTTTTTATTTTACACCTTTTTGTAGTCATTGTCATGGTAACTGCTTAACTCCAGCTAAACTTGAAGGTCTAGGCCTGATAAACAAATGTGGATTGATGGCCCAACATTGCCTTTGTGATGCTGCACAACCAACAGTGTCTCCAAAAGTTTTTGATGTGAAGGGATAAAGTAGACATCACGAGATGTCCTAATGCTGTCATGTTTATATCAAACTTTGGGAGCATAAGTCCATGTTGAAGAGACTGACCATTGCATAATGTAACCTCATACCTCTTGATTCTAACTAGGAATATCTTATGGTATGGTGTGGGCAAGCCCACCAAGGGAAAAGCTGTGATTAAGGTTACCAAGGCTGTTCTTCAAATTCCCTTCCTTGTAGGATGAAGGGGGTGGGGGGCAAGTGGGAGACACAGATTGAAAATATCCAGACTTTGTGCTCTGAATAACTGAACAATGTAGGGGTGGCTGATGGGTACCCCATTCCCTTCTGGTGCCTTTACCTGGCCACCACTGCAGCTTTTTAAACCATGAGTACCACTCACATGACAAACAAGCCTTCACCGAAAGTTTCATCCTACACATGTCCTTACTCCACTGGGTCATGACGCAGCACCCTTACAGAATCACAGAATCACAGAATTTTCAGAGTTGGAAGGGACCTCTAGAGATCATCTAGTCCAACTCCCCAATGAATCTTACAATCTCTTACAATGAATCAAACCTGGTTTAACTGTGTCTAATATAAAAAGTATCTCGATTCCACAAGGATATTTTAGTAGATGGTAAATGGACCTCTGCACACCCTTAACATTTAGCATTTCCTCAAAATAAGGTTTTGATGCAGTGACCTCTGCCAATGTCTCTAAAGTACAATGCGATGCTGTACAGAGACAAATAAGCTAATTCTGACAGTTCACGCGGGTTTCAGAGGCTGTATCACATTTACAGATTCCTCTGCTTGAAATAATATATCTTATGTCTATTAGGAGCCACTAACAAGCTAGCAAATCAAGTTCTCTCTTACATTTTGGTTCATACAACTTAAATAAGATCTAACTTATCACCAATACATTCAACAATCTTGGATGAAATTGTAACTGTTAAAAACAATTGGAATTTTGCTATTCTTTGCTTACAAATGGAATCATTATCTTCTAACCAGTTATTTTTAAAAAGCTTTCTATAAGCAACAGCTTCCTGGACTTTCTTCCTGATATCCCTTGATTTGTAATGAAATTACTCATAACAAAATAAAATATTCCTTAGTTCATATTTTAATTCTTGTCTATGCTGATCTCCACTTGGAGTCTAGAATAAAAGATTTTGGGGTTTTTTGCCTCATGAAATTTTGAGGTTTATGAACAGATAAAAACCTGTAGATTTCTCATAATAAATATTTATTCACTTAAGTTTAATGTAAAATCGAAAAATGACCTAGGGAATTAGAGAAACAGTGTTCAAATACCATCTTTCAGTCCCTCAAAAACAGACAATGAAAGATATGCTTTGTTCACACAGAGGTGAGAGGTTATTTGGATTTGTTTTGTTTTTCTTTCTCTTTGGACAAGAGCATTTTCATCTTCGTTAACATCTAAAGTAGTTTTAGCATCTTCTCAAGATTTTAGGAGTTTCATCCTGCTATTGAAATTGATTTCAAAATATTCATTGATTTCCATGGAAATAAGAATTGGTTTCACATCTGTATTAATTCCTCTATGATTTAAGTTTTCATCTCTCTTCTCCTCTTACCTCCTATGTTAAGCATATTCCAAGTCAGGAAGACAATTATTATTCTTTTATTATTTATTTAAAGGTATTCTGATTAGAAATGGAAGTTAATTTAAAATTTTTTTTTTTGGGGTATCTAGAGGGAAATTCATTCTTGTGCAGACCATCAGCACAAAACTTATGCACTACTTAGCATAAAGTTTGAGCAGTGTGTGAGTGATACAGACATCTTGAGCTACACCTTTACATGAAGAAGAATTACATTCTTATGCAATTACTATTTCAATATTAAATCTCTTTTAAAATGCTATGGAAACAATTTATACAGGTCATAAGATGGACATGACTGGTCTCCTCTGAAAGTAAGATAAAAAAAATTAAAATACACTTAACGTGACTTTTACTCTCCTGTGTCATTCTGATAATGGAAAACTTACCCAAATTCTTGGCAATTGATTAGTGTGAAATAAAAAAACTTTACCATAACCAATACATTTTTTCTTTGCACATATATACACAGTCTTAGCATACTTTTCTATGGAAGCAAGATTTACACAGTCTTGGTTTCTGTCAGTTAACAGCCTGTCTCCATCACACCAGCCTGAAATGGATTTAACAGAAGTCTGAAAGGCAATTACACTCCTGGAAGCATGATGGAGTAAATGAATGGGTAGGGAGAAAACACCCAGCAAGGGCCGCATGTGCACTTTCACCATATTAGACATGAAATGATTCAAATGGAAGAAAATATTCCAAATTCTCAGCCATAAGTGAAGCTATGTAAAGCTCTGAGACCCTCTTAGTTATCAAAATAATCAACCTGAGATATAAAAATCTAAGAATAATTAACTCTAATGGGCATTTTTGTTTTTCCATTAACAACAATATGATGAAGGGGGACACATGACAGTTTAGTAATTGAGCTGGTAACTCCAGCATGTTTTAGCAAATCTGCATTTGAGAGACTCAGTCAGGCTAAGTAATTGAAATATAAACTGGGGGCACACCATCTCTTTCTGGGCTAAGTATACAAAATCTTATTTTTGTGTTAACTTCAGTCTTTCATAACATATTCTGAGGAAATAGTCACTGTCATTTTATTAGTTCTATTTGCCTTTTTCCCCCCTTTTTTCTGTCTTATTGATGAATACTCAGAGATTAACTGCCAAAGCTTAAAACCAAAAAAGACCCCCAAACAGCTGATTATTTTATAAACATTGACTAGGCCTGTGAGAATGCAAGTGCTAGGATGCAAGCACTACTAGTGATGTTACTAAGCGAGTTTATTTCCTATTGACATAATTTCCCACTCAAAAAAGTTTGCAGTATATTCCATTCAGTACCATGAGGTACTGATTTTGGCCACACACAGCTATTAATACTTGACAATGCAGTGCTATAATATGATGTGATGTGATATGACTGAAGCTATTCAAACTTATGCTCTCTAGTATAGATATAGAGGTTTGTAGATCCTCATTATTGTACCATAAATTCTCTGCAAATGGGTCTTTCTTGACATGAAAGTCCAGACATGACCTTAAAGTTTTTGGGTAGAGCAGAACTATGACTTGCTATGAGTTTACATATCAGGACAGGTTTATAGTTCTGAAACCATGTAACACTGTGTGTTTGTTCAATTTGTCAACTCAAGCATTTTCTATACAAATCTTATATAACTAGTTGTATTTTTTCAATTTTTTTTTTCATGTCACTATTTTTTTTTAGATTTACAAAGTTGTTTTGAACTCTAGACCTGTCTTCTAACATAATAAAAATCTTTCCCAGTTTGTTGTCTTCTGAAAATATAAAAAACAGCTATACCATCTTCCAGATTAAGGGGGAAAAGTGAAGTGGCAATATATCTAGGAGAAACCACATCAGAACGCTATTTCATAGCATCCTCCATTTTCATATTGAACTACTGATAACTATTCTACAAATATACTTTATGAATGAATTTAGCATCTACTTGGTAGTAAATTCACTTACAGTGGTCTAACCAGACACATTTCTTACTAATCTGTGTTAACCATTTTCTTCTATCCTTGCAAGCAAAGCTAATTAAGAGCTTCCATTATGTGTTCCTGTTCCTTATCCTTTCAAATCTTTCTGTATTGTTGTCAGTGGTTCCAAGATTTCATCAGCCACTTCTGTCACTACTGGGTCCAGCCATATGTGTGAAACACCTAAGTTGTCTGCATGCTATCTAACCTTTCCCTTTCTCACTCAGTGCTGTTGCTGATGCTAACTGTGTTAGCTGTATGTCAGCAGTTGACCTTTCTAGCGAAGACTGATTCAGAACGCATCAGCACTTTGGCTTTTTTGGGTTATCTGTTATTTTCCATTGCAATGATGGATGTATGGACCTTTTCCTTGGTCTTTCTCGTACTTTCAGTGCTTTGACAATGTTTTGTTGTTCTTAATCCCTGATTGTTGCATACCATTGTGAGCCTTGGATTTTATTATTTTGCCTTTAAGCACATATTGCTATATGTTTTTGTTTGGCTTTTGATTATCCAGTCAAAAATAGTGAATAATTAATTCTGCTAAATTGCTTTGTAGTCTGTTATGCTGTCTGCTTTTCCTAATAGATGGTAAGACAGTTAAAATCCTCCATTATCAACAAGTCCTTTTCTCCATACAAATCACATAATTATGAAAAGCCTCGTCTGCCTGACCTTTGTTGGTGTACAGTAGATCATAGATCACCACAATAATAACAGCTATGTTTTTTTTCTCCCAGTCATAATCCAGAAACAACATTGCTAGTTGGACCAAGGGAAGGCATTATCTACAAGGTAACTTTTACTACACAGCCCCATCATTATTTCAAAATAACTTATATGTCACTATAAATATTTTAGTTGGAATGATTTGGTCAGTTTTTTATTATAACAGTTAATTTATAGTACTGGTCTCCTATTAATACTTCTAGGGTGGTATATTAATACTTTTAGGTCTCCATTTTATTTTCAGTAACGAGCATTAATACATCAACTTCAAAATATTCTGAGGTGTTCTTTCCTCTTTTTCATCCCTCTTTACATTTTGACTCCAGAACTTTGTTGAGAATATTGTTGTTTACATCTACCTGAGGACCTTTTTTATTTTAAAGGACAACTTTAAAGGCCAACTTTTATTTTAAAGGTCAACTTTAAGACGTCATCCAATATGGCCATCCATTTGTCTTTACGATGTTTCTGCACTATCGCTGAGTAGGAGGACAAGGATAGCACTGAGCCTCCTTTCAGCTTCTCCAGAGCCCATTGTGACTACAAGGCCTGAGTGCTCACAGGTAGGAATAATCCGTTGATAAGTAGTTGTGTTTGTACCTTTGTTTACAAATAAGAATAAAACCTAGAGAAGGAAGAAGGAGAGAATTCGTGCTTGAAGAACACCTTCAGTGTTACCCCATTACCTATGAAAAAATAACATAACTGGGTTTAGAATATGGTAGAAAGAGGATTTTCAGTTGTTTGAGAACTGATAATACCAGATTTTTTCTGCTCCCTGTGACAAAATGAAAAGGAAAGAAAAAGCTGTTGAAATGTGGACTACAGCTTTTTAAAACATTAACAATTCAGGAATTGAAATACAAAACGTTGAAAGAGGATGCATTGACATTTCTAAAGTGCTCCCATTTAAAAATCTTTTTTGTAACTAGAATCCTATCTACATTCATTTTTGAAGTAAAAATACGACTTTTTTCTGTTGAAAAATCTGTATGTAAATACTTCTATATATCCTGTGTTGCCATTAAAGGAGTACTCATATCTAAAATATGAGGAAAATTTATTGAAGTAATTGCCTATTTAATATTAGATTCGTATCTAATGGCTGAAATCCAAGGAAGCTGAAAAAAAAAAGAACTTCAGTCTGCAGAACCTGAATGCTTTGCCAAGCATCCTTGACAGGCTTTCTTGGGTAAGACTCTATGTTGGACAGAATCTGCCTGCTGGCAAGCATTTATTTCCTTGGGAGGGAGACAAGAAAGGACATACGGACACTGTCAAGGTAGAGAAGGGAGAAAAGACTGAGCTTACTAAGGCAGCATTTTATGTGTGGCACTGAACAAGCCCTGCTGCAGCTCTTGTATTCAGAGGATGAGATGCCAAGCCTGGAGTACTTGTGTGATCAGAGCTCCTGACAGGCAAAGGAGTGCAGAGAGCCCTCCTCCACTCTGCCTGGGGTTTTTGAGAATGCCAGAAGCCTCGAATTAGCCCAATGTATTGGTGATATTGCGATGATATTCTACTCATCTTTTAAAGCCTGTTATTCTTTTCCATGAAATACCTAATGTAAGTATTCATAAATCATAACCAGTATGCAGGAGCTCATAAGCTGGTTGAAGAAAATGCGGGGTCTAGTTTTGGCCAAGTATGAGCATAGGACACAAAGCCTCAGGGGCGATAGTGGTTTTGTGCAGTGTGAAGGTAAAAGGAGAGTGCTAGACACAGCACAAAGAGGTTTTGATTTCTCAAGAAAGCAGATGCCAGGCACACATGCTATATAACAGATATGGGTGGCCATGAAAGAGCTTACACAGTTGGACAGGTCCAGACTTAGCTCTTGAACTAGTCATAAACAGCCTAATACCATCTGATCTTTTTAGCAGGATAACAGGCAATGGAGCAGGCAATGGCTTACAATATGAAAGTTAATTTTGCTTTCAGGCAATTGGGAAGCTACACTGAGGGGGTGGGGGCGGGGAAAAGATGTCATCAGTAACTCTGAGAGAGCTAGTGTGATGTCACCACTGATGAAGCACCACCCTGTGGAAGCTAGACAGCGGGATTATAGCCATGAGCCCATACCGTGAGCTGCAATTTTTCTCCCCACGTAGTAAGGATAATGCCAGTAAATTTTCTCTCCGCACTCCATATGAGTGCTAAGAGCAAAGTAGGAGCCACTGTCTAGCACGTGTAGCATCAGCACAGACTTTGTAAAGGGTGATTTCTGTTCCCTATCACTAGTCAACAAGACTTGCCAACAGCACAAGTAGCCATCACACTGCTCGTTTTGGCATAGACTCAGTGAAACCTGTCAGTTAGCCATCTTGCAGAAGGCAGACTGGAAATTTGTACCAGAGTATTGTTGAGGCAAAAATGTTAAAAGGTCCTACATGGCTGAGGGCAAAGCATGTGAGTAACTACATCCCAAGACAAAAAGGCAGGATGGATTCAGTGAATTACAGAAGATGATGCCCTAATGTGTAGCCAGCTGGTTCAAGCTGCTTGGTTCAGTGAACCTGAGACTGAAATCAGGCACGCCCATGACATACAATTTAAAATCAGACCATATGTCTATCCATATGTCTGTCTCCATGTTCCTCACCAAACTATATATTTTGTTTTTTTCCTCTTCTAAACCTTTCTCAACCACTGTGCCTTTATTTCAGGCATGTTTTTCAAGTTAATCCATTTTAGTGTCAAACTGGTGTGCTGAAAGACACATTAAATGAGAAATCCTATTCAGTAAGTCATTTAAGCAGTTGCTTGTTTTAAATGTATTTCCACAAACTTCAGTGGGAAACAATGACTAACCTGGAGGAGTATTTACACGTTCTTTGATGCTTATTCTACTGAGTCCCAGACAACATCTTTTTCTTAATATTCCATCCTTTTCTTTTTTCTTCATGCATTTTCCTGTTCCTTGCTCTTACTGCTTTTCTCTTTCCCTTCCCTTGAAATTTAGCACATGTCTATCTCTTTTATATGTCAATTTGCTTATTTACATACTTTTTTTTCCCCCATATCTTCTTTTATGGTGCTGTGATGTGAAGGTAATTTATTGAATTTGTATGAAAAATTTATTCAAAGAAAGAAAGAAAGGTAAAGTGGAAGAAGCCATCAAACACCTTCCAGATACATGTTTCTCTGACATGATGAGATTATAAAACCTTTCTTTCTGTACTTTTAAATTGTCTATGAAATAGTATGTTATTTACCCCCTCAACCCTCTGTGATATGTAGGGTAACTGAAATAAGTGTAAATTAATTACTGGCAAACATAGCAGTTGCTGAGGCACAATATAATCTTTCATGGCCTATGATACTCTGTTAAATGAGCATTTAGTGTATTAGCAATATTTTTGTGTGCACTGGGAAGAGGGGTCTGGAGTGAAGGAGTGGAGTAGAGGCTGGGGAAGGAGGAGGAGTGTGTTTTCGTTAAGTGTGTGTTTGCTTCTTTTTTGTTGTTTGTGTTTCCCAATACCTGAAAGAATAATTAGAAACTTATATTAAACAGCAAGAAATTTATTTCCCCACATTGTCTGTTTTGCCTACGACAGTAACCATTAAAAGATCTTCCTGTCTTCATCTCAACTCATGAGTTTTCTCACTGTCATTCTTCCTTATGTTCTTCTTCATGTTATTCCTCGTCCTGGGGAGGAGGTTGTGTGAACAAATAGCTGTGTGGGTGCATGGCTGCCAGCCAGGGCCAACCAACCATATTATGCAATGAATTTTGTAACACTCCCACAAATGTCACACAAAATGATGACATAAGTGATTATTGAGCACTTGTATTTTCATTTCTTATGCCATGAAAAGGTGGGTTTTTTTTCCTTTTTTTATATGTTTCTTAATTGCATATAAGCACTATTATCTAGAAAATTAAAATCTGCTTTGAATTTTTCAGTTAATGTTTTCTGCTCCTATAGTTGTGTTGTGTACATTTTTGATAAGATGCTGTCTAGGTTCACAGTAGCATTTGGAGGAAATAGAGAATGGATTTATACTGATGAAATATTCATTGCCACTGAATACCTCTGCTTTGCTCGTGTCTGTATCTCAATTAGCACATTATGTGGGAGATGATTTAAAATACACTTCTGTGCAGTAAGTAATTATAAATGATTAAAGTAGATGAGTGCACAATTCATAAGGGTCACACGGTGCTGGCAGAAACAATTGCCAACTTCTTGTGAGATACTCTTTTTTCAAGCTGCCTCATTAAGGTTTTTCTGCCTTCTAATGTTTCTCTCTCATAGTTTATAATAAACAGTGGTGAACCTATGAATCCAAGTTTTCTGGGCCTGGATATGCCTTCAGTTATTGAAAGATGGCACTAAAGGTCACAACTGGCAATTTTCCAGCATTTTATAAAATTATGCATCCAAGCTTTCTTTGAAGTGAACTGGGAATTGTGGCTGGGAGCCTATTTTATCAAATGACAATGAAATACATGGCCCTAGATTGCTTTAGCAGCTTTGAAATTCCAGGACATAAGGGATATTGCTCTTTTATGGAGCACTGATGTTAATTATTGCATGTGGTCAACAGTTATTGCATTGTCATAGGAACCACAGGGAATTTTGGAGTATTACCCTTTTCTAGAATATATTTACAAACAGTTTTCAAATATTTCTCAAACTTGGGTTTAAGAATTTATGGGTGTTGTTGCAGAAGTTAAGGCCAGGGGTGGCCTTCAAGGGGAAGCACAGCGAAGACATGAGCTTATGAACTAAATTTCAACAGGCTCTTTTCTTCCCAGACACCCTTATATTTACTTGATTTTTCACAGAAAGAAAAAAGTGATGCCTATTGTGATCATATAAAGGAAGAAGTGATTCCTATATAGTGACAAGAAGTGGAGTGATCCAGGAAACGGACAACTGCCCCAAGTTTTTCCATTGTATCTATGGTACTCACTAAGACTTTTTCTTATAACAATATCTTAATTCTTTTTTTAAAATAAGAAAAAAATATTTTCCGTGGTCAATGATCATAAGGGAAAAAAAAAAGTCTTTTTGTTCCTGGGAGGAGTGTCTACATTAGGGGGAAAAATAAAATAAAGCTCCCCTTGTTTATCAGACCTCCCTTCAGGTTCAAAGCAGGAATCAGAAATGTAGTATATCTCATTAAAATAGAAATGTCAAGCCTAAGATGAGTTCTGAAGGACAGCAAAAGGTAAAGATCCCTATTAAATACCATAGCACTGCTAGTTCGTTACGTTGGGACTAGAGCTGTTAACTAAGTTGTCAACTGGTACTGAGAAGGAATTAAACTGAAACAGCACTTTGATATACTCAGTGGGTGCAAAGATTTAAATACCATCTTTTTGTACCTAATGAGAATTAGATATTGAACAAAATGTCTTAAAATGCCAGTCAGTAGAGCATGTGCTGTTGAGAAAATTTTCAGGAGGCAAGCAGAAAGATGGATTCATTGTTCTTATACTACAGAAAAGATCCCTTTAGATGGCCTTTAAGGAGATATAATAGGAAACTGTGGTGAAATAATCATTAAGGAATCACCAACCTCTTCTCTCATAATAAAGGATGATCCAAATTATAGGATTATATTCAGAGAATTAGGAACCCATTCTCTGTCATTTTATTCCTCTGCAATCAGTCTTTTTACGTTTTAGCTTCTTACATATATTTAATGACAACAATAGCAGAACTGATTAGATAAGGTATTTCTGTGCTACGGTGTTTGTGATTTCAGCAGATATTTTTCCATCGTTAATTGCAATGAGAAACTAAATATTTTTTCTAAAAGAAAATTGCCAGATGAAAACTGAATTTAGCTAACTAAAATTTTGCATTTTAGTATATTCTACCTGGTTTGGTTTTGTTTTATTATTTCGTAGACAGGATTAATAACAGCCCATTGATCCATTAAGCATCAAAGTTAAAAGTAACAAAACCCCTGGTGTTTTGAAACCTTTTTTCCCTGCAAATTAAATTACATCAAACCCTGTACAATTTTAACACAAAAAAAACCCCACATTGAACAATATTTGCCACTTTTTTAAATAAAACAGTTTCAGGGTCACTGACAACACTTCCCTCTTTAATAATACCAAAATATACAAGAGCAGATTGAGAAGTGTTCAAATCTTAGGCTAACAGAGTCATAGAAACACTTAAGCCTGATCAGCAATTTAAAAAAAAAAAAAAGAATAAAATGGGATATGAACCTGAAAAGAAGTGTGGGAGGGATTGAAAAAGGAAAGAAAAAACTTATCTGGATAAGGCAGCAAGTCACAGAAAAAAAGAAGCAAGAGAAAGTAACCGAAAAAAATACAAAGTGAGGAGGAAAACACCTAATGTCTTCTTTTCCTTTATAGCATGGAGGCTGGGAGTTTGAGGAACTGTGGTGTCCCTCAGTACATGAACAGAGTAGCCAGCTGGGCATAGTCATGGGAGTAAAATGTTCAGTGAAATGAGGCAAGTTACTCTCCTGAAGCAAGCAGGAACAGATTGGAAACTTACAACCACTAGGCAGGAAGGTAGCTCTGGAGATCATCTAATCCACCCCCTCTGCTCAGAGCAGGGTCAGCCACAGTGGAATGCTTAGGGCTGTGCCCAGCTGGGTTTTGAATATTTCAAAGGCTGGAGACTCCACAATTGTGGGGAACTTGTTCCAAGGTTTAGGTTTAAATGGGATCTCCTGTACTTCAATTTGTGCTCATTGTCTTCTGTATCACTGGATACCACTGAGAAGTGTCTGATGCCTTCTTTTTTACTCCGTGCCATCACATATTTATACACCGTAGTAAGATCCCCCTGAACAGAAAAGTCTGCTCCAGGCTGAACAGTTCCAGCTCTCACAGCCTCTTCTTACAAGACATATTTCAAACCCTTAATCATCTTTGTGGCCCTTGCTACGGTACACCCCTGTCTTTCTTGTACTGGGTAGCCCAGCACTTAACCCCACACACTAGGTGTGCTCGCAGGTGCAGAGCACAGGGGAAGGATCACCTCTGTTTGACTTGATGGCTACACTGTCTAATGCTGTCTAGTATGCTGCTGGCCTTGTTGGCACAAGGGTACATTGCTGGATCATGGGCAACTTAGGGTGCACCAAAACCACCAGATATTTCTCTGAAAAACTGCTTTCCAGACAGTCCCCAGCAGGCACTGGTACATAGAGTTATTCCCCCCCAGGTGCAGGACTTTGCATTCCCCTTTGTTGAACTTTATCAGATTTCTGTCGGCCCATTTCTCCAGCCTGTCAAGGTCTCTCTAAAGGGCAGAATGACCACCTGGGCTGTAAACCACTCCTCCTAGTTCTATATTGTCTGCAGGCTTGCTGAAGGTGCACTCTGTCTCATCATCCAGGTCATTGGTGAAGATGTTGAACAGTATTGGAACCAGTATCAACCCACGGGACACATCACTGTGGATGGGCCTCCAGCTGGACTTCATGCCACTGATCACAATGCTTTAACCCAAAGACTTCAGCCAGTTTTCAGTTCATCTCACTGTCCACTTATCTAGTCCATACTTTATCAGTTTATCTATGAGGATATTATGCGAGACAATGTCGAAAGCCTTATTAAAGTCAAAACTAACAACATCCACTTCCTTCCCTTCGTTTGCTGAGCTAGTTGTTTCACTGTAGAAGGTTATCAGGTTGGCTAGCATGATTTTCTCTTCATAAATCTATACTGACTACACCTAGTCACCTTCTTGTCCTTCCTATATTTGGAAATGTTTTGCAGGTTTATTTCCTCCAAAGGTCAAGGTGAGGTTGACTGGCCTGTAGTTTCCTGGATCCTCCTTCTTGCCATTATTGAAGATAGAGATGACATTGCCAAGAGCTTTCAAATATGATTGACAGTGGCCTCACAGTGATAACAGCCAGCTCCCTCAGCACTTGTGGGAGCATCCTGTCAGATCCCATGGTCTATGTACATCCAGATTATTTAACTGTTCCTTAACCTGATCATCCACTAAGAGTAAGTGTTCCTTGCTTCAGACTTTCCCTTGGTTCTAAGGTGCCTAGGATTCCTGAAGGCCAGTCTTACTAGTAAAGATTGAGACAGATAAAGCACTGAGTACCTTTTCTGTGTCCTTCGTCACCAGCTCCTCTGCCCCAGTCAGCTGTGGGCCCACACTTTCCCAAGTCTTTGTTTTGCTACTGATAAACCTGTAGAAACACTTCTTGTTGACCTTCATATATCCCTTACCAGATTCAACTCCAGGTGTTCAGACAGTATCCTTGTTCACACAAGCAGGCCTCCTACCACTTTAGGCTTCATCTACCTGGGGATGGATCATCCTTAGGCTTGGAGGAGGCGATTCTGAACCCCTCTTCTCTCCAGGAGGGCCACGAGGATGATCCGAGGGCTGGAGCACCTCTCCTATGAGGAAAGGCTGGGAGAGTTGGGGCTGTTCAGCCTGGAGAAGAGAAGGCTCCGGGGACATCTTATTGTGGCCTTCCAGTACCTAAAGGGGGCCTACAGGAGAGCTGGGGAAGGACTTTTTACTAGGGCATGTAGTGATAGGACAAGGGGGAATGGCTTCAAACTGGAAGAGGGCAGGTTTAGATTGAACATTAGGAAGAAATTTTTCACTTTGAGGGTGGTAAGGCACTGGAACAGGTTGCCCAGAGAAGTTGTTGAGTCCCCATCCCTGGAGGTGTTTAAGGCCAGGCTGGACGTGGCCTTGGGCAACCTGGTCTAGTGGGAGGTGTCCCTGCCTATGTCAGGGGGGTTGGAACTCAATGATTTTTAAGGTCCTTTCCAACCTAAACCATTCTATGATTCTATTATTCTATGATATTCTATGGGCTCTTTCCAAATGTATCCCTGAACAAGCCAAAATCCAGTCTTCTGAAGTCCAGGCTTGCAATCATGCTTTTTGGTTTTTTCCCTCCTTCCAGGATCCTGAATTCTACCATCCTATGGTCACTGAAGTCTAGGCTGTTAACCATAACCCTCAGTCCCCAGCCAGTTCTTTCTTGTTTCTAATTATAAACTCCATCAGAGCATCTCTTCTCAAGAGCTCCTTAATGACCTGTGTCCAGAAGCTGTCATCAATACACTCCCAAAACCTCCTGGTTTTCTTATGCCCTGCTGTGTTGCCCCTCCAGCAAATATCAGGGTGGTTCAAGTGCCCCATAAGGACTAGGGCCTGCAAAAGTAAGACTTCCTCCATTTATGTGAAGAAGGTTGTATCAGCACCTTCTTCCTGATTAGGCAGTCTGTAGCAGACACCCACCAGACTTGGTTACATTGGGTTGTCCTCTAATCCTGATGTCCCAGCTCTCTCATCAACCCCAGGGTGCATTCCCACTGCTCTCTCACATAAAGGTCAACTTCCCATCATTCCTAAAAGACCTGTGCCCATACACTGGCAGCACTCTAGTCATGGGAGCTACCTGTGATGACAATAAGGTGGCATGTATAACATACATAGAAAAAATCACATAAACTGTCTGATTAACAATGAATTATCTTTACAGAGTAATACAAGGCAGTTGCATGCAATCTCTCATGAAGGACTACAGTAATGATAATATTAGTATTATTAAACATTTTTTTATACTACAAAATGTAGTCTTAGTTAAAGAACATCAGAAAACATCTATTTCAAATGGACAAATGGGGCACATTCAGTGTGGCATGTGTAGTATTTGTTTTAGGGTGTTTTACAACATGATAACTCTAAATGAGCATGTTTTACGTCTGCTTATGTAAATGAAAGTAAAGTCAGGCCTGGCACCTGGTAAAAACTTCTGGGAAAAAAGCTGAAACCAGATCTAGTGAATTTTGCAATAAGTTACAGTGCCAATTCCACACATGCACAATACATAAGACAATCATCATTTCACACTTCCTCTTGGTTAAACAGATTCTAATGCTGAAGCATTTTTTATCATAGTGTTTTTTTATTAATCACCTCTGTTTCACTCTTCCCTCTGACAAGTGGTGTAAATGATTTCCTCAACACTTGTTTGCTGTGATGAATAATTATATCTAGTTAACAAAAAGTGAATGTTTTCTCTTAGTTCACCTCACTCTATTGCTCCATGTTTCTCCCATACCTGATTTCTGCTATGACTGATAAGTGCAAAGGACTAATGTGTAAGTAGTACATAATCATAGAGGGTTATTATTCTGGATGAATAATGCATAAGTCTAACAGCAATGTTTTGCTATTATCTGGGAGTGATTAAAAGTGAATAGCTGTTAGGAAGCTTTGCAGTTGCCCAATTAGATATCTATAGTTTTTTATTGTGCTTGTTTTCAACTCTAATTGGTTTTGTTGCTTTTCATTGTCATATTTGAATATAGCAATATTAAACACAAAAGAGGAATAATGAAGGATTTTATTTCAACAAAACAATAGAAATTAACAGTAGCTTTCAACATTTTAAAATCAAACAAATGATTGAATGCCCAGTCCCCCAGCTTCAAACAATGATTAAATCCATTTTGCAAATTCTGACTCGTAACAATAGAAAAAATATAGTGTATTTCATTTCTTCATTCTTCTCCACTTCATGTTTTTCGTTAGTGAAAATACACTTACTGATTTAACAGTGGAATTCAGAAGGGCTTTTTTGATTTAATAGGGAGAACAGAAGCGAGATACTTGACTGGTGTAATTAATGAAACTTTACCAGCTGATGGGTCCAGAAGAACCTGAAGCCCTCTCATACAGGCAAATGCTACTTGAGTCCTTTCTTCACTCTTTTCCAAAATACTGAGTGACTGCTGCACCAGCTCTTTCCTGTTTTTACCCTCAAAATATAGTTATGGATGAAAAAGAGACACGACGCATAAAGCCAAGCATTTATTGTTAGTATAGCTGAAATCTTAATAGTTTAATCAGAGAATTACGAGTGGTCTAGATTTAATTAGAAGAAAGAAAAAAAGAAATTAATACTGAAAAAAAGTCTCAATAATAATAACAGATTTAAAATTCTTTACAACCCTTTTCCTGATGTTATTCTAACCCTCCAGTGCTCCTCTGAGTCCTCATCTCTGTAACTTGAGTCTCGTAATGACAGTGGCAGGTGATGTCTACAGTCATTTGTCAGCATCTGGAGTCCTTTACAACAATATTCTGGGAAATTTTAAGACCACCATTTGTATCATGAGTAGCCATTTTTGGCCCATCTAGTGGGTAAAATAAACCGGCGGGTATTAGTTAATAGCAGGAATATATTGATAGGTTTTGTCTTTTTTTTAATTTAGAAATGTAGAGAGATTTTTAATCTTTGGAAGGACATCTCCTGTAATTACCAATTAATATCTCCACAGGCAGAAGGACTCCACTCTAATTCAAATTGAAGTCATGGAGAGACTTACACAGTTTCCATGCATGTCCACAGGAGTATGATCTTGCATGGAAGATTCAACAGTACAGACTTGAGCCCTAGATAAGTAGATGGACTTCTAAACTGCATTGCATAGAGTCTTCCTCCTCCCATGCCTAAATAGGCTCCTATATCTCTTAGGTTTTCATGTGTGATAGATTTATTTAGCTTATAAATTTCATGACCTTATCACAATTCATAATTCATGTTTCATAATTCATTGTAGAAATAAAGTTTCCACTACTGCTGAACACTTTGAAGTGTTGTCACTTAAAGGTCACCTTTACAAATAAGTACTCTTTTACTTGAGGAAAGACTTTTAACAAAACAGGCTTTTTTTCATGTTGATAATTCTCATCACAATACTTCAAACTCCAAAGAATTTTTAAAAGGAAAAGCAGCTTAGCTAGAGCAAATAAGATATACTTGAAATCACTATTGATCTGTATCTAAGGTCTTCTCTGGATGTTTATGAAAGGTTATGAATGCAAAGTGTAAAGACTGTTGATCTCCAGGAGTATGTTTTTGTATCACCAGTTAAGAAAGCCATATATTTTATCTGTTTACGAGATTTGTGCCTTTCAGAACTTTGAGATACATTTTCATATTCTCTTCCTCCCACCAAGTCTAGGGGAGCATACAAAATGATAGTAAACAGGTCAAATTATTTTCTTGCATACTGAAAAAAAACAACCCCAAGCTGTTAAAATTTGAACAGAAACGTGGATTCCTATCATGGAAGATGAAAAAATGTTTCTTTCAAGGCCGAAGAATACAGCACTAAACCTGAACTCTTGACTGCATGGTAGGGAGAGCTTGAGCGAAGCTTCCCAAGAAATACATTCATGAGAAATCCTCTCAGCAAGAACATCACAGTTCAAGTAGAAGAACAGAAAGTGCACTCCTTTAGTGCTTACTTTACTGTTACCTATGCAAAAAGCATCTGTAGTGTGTTTCAGTATCCCACAACTGGAAGTCTCTGCCCTTACAATTCATGTCTGCTGCTGAGGTAGATTTAGTTCCTTAGCTCTCAGCTGGTGAAATGTTAGAGCTGCTGCATGGAGTGCACAGAGAAGATCTGTGCCTCTGCTTACCAGCTTGGGCTGTAGCACAGCACCACTGCAGTGAGTGGGGGAAGAGTGAGAAGCTGGTGGGAACCTTGACAGGAGGATGGGACAGTGGTCAGAGACAGAGTGAAGGGACAGACAATGAAATGCAGAAAATAGGCCAGTGACTACTAAAAGCCTCAAAACCACTGAAGAAGGTAGAATACTGTGGTATACAGGATCAGTGGGCATACTGATTATTGTAATAAGAATGATTTAGAGGCCAAGAAACTTCATCTAACTTTTCATGCAACACAGGGAAAATTCAAAAAAAGAAAAGAAAAAAAAGATAAAAGAAAAGAAAAAAAAAAGCAAAAAAGGATCTTATTTGACTCCACGTGTTGAAACCAACAAGAATTATATGAAAAAACCCAATACAGCAATATAATTACAGTAAGAACTTGCACTTTTACTGTTAGATACTTATTAGGTGAGTCAGATATTACCCAAAAATGTGATGGCAGCTGCTCTGAAGTTGCTTGTTAATGCAAACCAAATGATTCGTCAAATAATTTCATCTGAAAATAAATTCTTCAGGACCTAACTTTTTCTGAAGTCACATTGAGATTCTTTCTTTTACCCATTTTCTCTGTTTATGACAGTCACACTCAAAGTTTTTTAAGTCCCGATTCAAAACTCTTTCCTTTTGAAATCATATGAATCTACACTTTTTTTCCTCCACCTAGGTGAATATCTAAACATCCATGAACTGGTGATCTGTCTTCCTCATTTTGTTTTTTTTTTATTCTGCATGGATTCCCTCCTGCAGAGACAGAAATGAGAAAACCTCTTTGTCTCTGATGGTGATGTGGAAAGCCAAATTCCGGCCATGACTTCAGGGTTTGATTAATAATTTATATGAGTTACTACAGCATCAAAAGTATTGATAGGTAGTGTTGCACTAGTTAGTAGTTAAGTGTATCCTTAATCGTGGCCTTTAGACCACTGTTCTTTGCAGTGCAGAATGTGAATTCTCATCTCCCAGGAAATGAAATAGCTCCCAAGATAGAAGTATTTACTTCAAAACTTTTGGATAAAAGAAAACAGCAGCACTGTCTTTTTCTATTGAGCTAATTTTTCATTTCCTGTTACTTTCACACAGACACATGTACAAACCCCAAAACACATTCCATTTGACTTAAAATTAGTGATTTTATCTTTACTTTTTGTCTGAAAGTATGTGCAACTTTGTTGGCTTGATCTGAGCTGAAGTTTTGTCATTGTTCGGATAAGGGGAAATATGTGTTATTTGTACAACAGTGCTCCTAGCTCCAGAAAGCTGAATATATCAGTGTCCTCCTTGAAGTAGATTTTCAACAGTGAGATCCAACACTTACCAATGTCATAATTTTGATAATTTTCTCAATATGTTTTTTAATGACTGCTCCTCAAGATTGTTTTTGCAGTACCTTGTGAGGTACTAGAAGCGACTGGTTCATCCTTGTCCCTTCATCTCTTAACTGTTTACAGCGAAGAGCATAACGTTGCAATATGCTAGCAACAATAGTGCTGAAAACTGTGGAAATGCATGTTTAGATGCTATAAGCTATATATGGACAAATCTGTCTTAACTGTAATTTGCTGACTGACAAATATAAATTGGGACCTAGATGCCCTATGTTTTTTTCTATTTAATGGAGAGAGAAGGTGCTCCAGACCTTGTGAGGTATCAAATCAGTCAATATGGTTAAATCCTTATCTTTGGTGTTCATTTAATAAATGAATCTAGAACGAAGATACCTAAGCCTTATATGGACTCCTGTACCCAGTTAAAGACCCACAAAATTCAGTAGCTGTGCATAGTTTCAGCAGAGAACTAAGAAGCATTCAGCTCTGTAAAACAGGAGTCTTGGACTTTTTCTTTGGTATTGTAACTATTGCTGTACCCCTAAAATGCAAGGTACTGATTCTTGGATACATTTTTACAGCTTTCAAAATGGAAATAATGTTCTGATCAAACAGCAAAAAACAAGTAGGACAAGGGTAAGGCATATTTCTCTTTTTTTTTTTTCTCTGAGTTCTTTGGATTGCTAGCAAAAGAAGAAAACAATACATTTCACTGTCAATCATTTGAAAAAGAAATTACTTTTCCTTGCATCTTTTCAAGACCTTTCAGTATGTATGCCCAGCTGTTTTTTTTTATTATGTGTTTGTTCAAAATATGCTGAACTATTTGAAACAGCTTTTGGTAGGAGTACAAAGGGCAAAAAAGCAACATCTTGTTGAATTTTTATTATGAAATGTGTCCTATACATGTAGAACAATAGTAAAATACTGTGGATAAGTTTTGAAATGCATGGATGGTAAAGAAACTTTTTAAAAAATGCCTTTTCAAGTCCTTTTGATTTATGAGCCTTGGTTGCTGGTATGTGCCAAGAACAGTAGCTAGAATAGATGTTCTAAAAACTTAATCACCTGTCTCTCGAATATGGCTGTAGTACTACAAGGCTGAGTAGATTTTCATACTAGTAAGGTCTGCCAGTAAGACAGTGGCTGACCCACTTAACTCTCCAGGAAATTTAAGCTCTGGAACAGTATAACATGATACCAGAAGATGTCAGAACACAGGTCTTACATGAACCTTATGGAGATCAGGCAGATATTACTTGCAGTGCACATGTTGTCCATTTTCTAGTCCCAAGAAAAACTGCCAAATTTTATTTATCTTTTCACTTTGTAGAACTTTATTATACGTCAGAATATAAGAACCAGTAAAAATAATTGTGGACAGAATATGTTAAAATTTAAAAAAGAGAAAAAAAAAGCATACTGGAAGGACTGAATATCCATTACTATTTTTGGTTATCTGGAACAAAATAATTAATTCTGAGAAGGAATCTACTTATACTCTTAAAATTTACTAGGTTACACCCATTTGAATTAATGCAAAACAAAACAAGTTGAAAAGGTGGCTTTTAGAATTCTGAACTACATTTTCCAGTAGGTTTTTCTCTTCATAAAGTACATTTTAAAGAGTTTAAAAAAAATCTTCTAATTTAATGCTTTTAATTTATTTAGATTAATCTTGAAGACAAAATCCATTCTAGTCTATTAGAAACAGAAAGAGCATATATTATTTTGTAAATTGGTAGAAAAAAATCTAAACCAAATTCTTGAACCAGAAAACAAAACATGTTAGAAAACCTGAATAGGAAAACTCGAGATATAGTTTACTGAAATGGTTTTTATTCCACATCAAGACAGCCTTATTGCATGATGGAAGATTGGAACAATGTTGTGAAACATTTGAGATAACAGATTAACATTCCTATTCCCATTAATCCTCATATTTTTGATCATTTTTCTCAAAATACTGTTAGTTTTGGCACAGAGGTGCTAAATGTTCAAAGCAATGTTTCCACAAACATCCTTAAAAGAGTACCACTTCTGTTTTAACAATGTCTCACTGAATATCTATGACTGTGCCTTACACTGATCTTTCAAGTTATATTCCTGAAAGTTGGGAAAAAAATACAACTTGATTATATAAAAGGTAGAGCCGTCCAAATAAACTTGCTGCCTAAAAAATATGACTATTTTACTGAACAAAAGGACACAGAGCAGCTTAAATTTATCCAATCTTAATTTCCCATAAGGCCTCAGATGAAATTATTAAATCAAAATGGAGGAGAATATGATACAGTTGAGGAAAGGTGAGATGAATAAGGCAAGTGTATAAGCTAACTAAAGTGATTTCACCACAAGACAGAGGACATCAGTTGTACTGAAAGATGAACAAAGACGGAGGTTTTTAGAAATGGAGTATCACAGACTGCTCTTCAACTGTATTTAATACTTTCATTAACAAATTTGGCACACAAGCTGAAAGGACAACTTTACAAATGACAAAAAATTATTAAAGTAGTTCAGGAAGAAGAGAATAAAATTCATCAAGTAGAAGTCATAGAGACCAATAATGAAATTTTTTCATGTACAGCAGTGTGCATTTTAGCTGGAAGTGACAGGAAGGAAGAGATGTGGTTATATAAGTCACAGAGTATGGGATTCATCTGCACCTTTTCTAATTAATTGTTGATGAGCAAGACTGATCATACTGACTGTTAGATGGTGCCAATGCAGACGTATTGGCTCTTTCTTTCTATATAAAGTTGTATAAAAGTTTCAGATCACTCAGAGCTATTTGGGCATCTTTATGTCATTCTCTCACACAAATAACTTTAGCTGAGGAGGGATGTGATTGCAGCTTACATATAGGTTTGCAGTTCATCTAGCAGATAAGAATGAAATTACATTACTGGCATAAGAGGAAATGGATCAATTTTACTGTTAAAAAAATATACTTGAAATTGGAGACAAACAAGATTTTTTTAATAAGCATATTAAGGACAAGAAACGGAATAGTTTGAAGATGGATCTTGACATTTATGAGCAGACATTGAGCTCAGTGAAATAAAAGAAAACTTCTAGTCCTCTATTCTCCTATTACATTGGATTAGGAATTTCCATGAGACAATAGGATATCATTTGAATCAGATTACATTGAGTACTGTAGAAATATAAAATAACTGAAGTCGGAAGGAACCTCAGGAAGTCATCTAGTCCAGCCTCTTGCTCAAAACAGGGCTAATTTCCAAGTCAGACTGTGTTGGTCAGGGCCTTGAGTGATCTAGTTCTGAGAATTGCCAAAGATGGAGATCCTACGGCCTTTCTAGGTAATGTGCACCCATGCTTAACCTCTCTCAGTGTGATTTTTTTTTTAAATTTATTTTATTTTTAATGTCCAAGGTATTTCTCTTGCTGCAATTTGTGACAGCACTTCTTGCACTTTTGGTGGGCACCACTGAATGAAGTAGACCTTCACCTTCTACAAAACTCCCCTTTACACAGTGGAAGATGGAAATTAGGTTTCTGCCTTTAGCCTGCTTTTCTCAAAGCTAAACGAGACAAGTCTTTTCATCTATTTACAGTTATACCATGTGTTCCTGCCACACTCTAGTCATCTTGGTGATCTCCCACTGGACTCACTCCAGTTTGTCAATGTCTTTGTTTTGCTGATGGGATAAGACATAAGTGTAGCCTCCTGAGTGCAAACAGAAGGTGAAGAACAACTCCTATGATGTGCTAGCTATTTTCTCCCCCTCAACACTCCCCTCCTTCCCGTAAAAAAGCTGCAAAACTGTTGCTTTTAAGCTATTGACTGAATTTCAGTTTTGTCATAATTTTTGAGATTTTGACTCTATGGAAAGATCTATTATTCAGTTACTTTTAAATGAAGTAAAACCTGGCCTAGTGGGAGGTGTCCCTGCCTATGGCAGGGGGGTTGGAACTCGATGATCTTCAAGGTTGATTCCAACCTAAACCATCCTGTGATTCTAAGTATTTTAATAATCTTATGATAAAATATATTATAAAAAATAATGACTACTCTAAGAAAGTAATATAACATTGTAGAAATATTTCATAAAACTTTAAAAAGTTTAGAAGAAATAAATCCAGCAACAGGTGGATTCTGACAGGAAAATTCACACTTATTTCTTTGGAAAACTAATTACTCAGAGAGAGAAAAAAAATCACATATTTGGTTTGAGGAATTACTGGCGACACCAGCAACCAAAGATAGACTGTAATACAGCAGAAAACATTATCATAATTGTAAATAGCTGCAAAATATATCTGATGTATAACCAGAGAAAATAAGATACTTCTTAAATGTAAGATATTGCATTTAGGCAGGAATAATCATCACGGGCTATATCTAAAGATGTAATGGATCAGAAGCAAAATGTGTGTTAAGAGAGCTGATGAATACTAGTGACAATTATTTTGATGACATTTACAGGAGAAGGTTTGGGTTCTGCTTTGTTTAACTAAAAAAAAAAAAAAGGCTTATTTTTCACCTTAGTGTAATCACAACACTTAACTACAACACTCTTAAAGAACTCTGTTCCTGCCATATACTTGTAAATGTGGTTAGTGCTATATAATGGCAACAGTAACTGTAGTGATGTCCAGACAAGCAGACAAGATGATGACCTGTGAATGAATGCATATGTGGGTCTGAAAGTTTGAAATCTAAAAGGGATATATTCAGTAGACAATGCCAAACACATCTTAAAAATTGCCATTTGTAGGTTTACTACATGCGTTCAAGGTAAACCAATGTTCCAGTCTGAACACGGCATTAGTAGTACATCACAACCATTCTGGGAAAATGTCGCTTATGTGATAGAAATATTTTAAAGTCACCAGTTTTACCAGTCTTCTCTTTTTCACCTACTCTATTGCCTTCTACCTAACTGTACATATTTTGTAATAAATTAGGTCTAAAGATTTTTAACAGAATGATTGCATTGGCTGAAATAGATTAGAAATACCCATTAAGATTCATTATCTTATCTATAAAACATTAACAATCAATTTGGGAACAAAGGCTAATAATATTTTGTCTTCAAATTGAAAGAAATGTGCTAGTTCAATTTCATTTACAAGTTAAATAATTTCATTTGTAGGATTCACAGACATCTCGTCTCGCTACTATTTAATTATTCCCTGATACAAAGAGAGCAGAAATGCTTCAGCAAAATAAAAAAAAAATCATTAGTTACAGCACAAATCAAAGACTGGGCCTGAATTTGAATTTTGTTGTAGGTAAGGGAACTTGGATTTAGATTTCTGAATATGGACAGAAGAATGCAAGGGAATGTAATCTTTGCATCCAGGTTAGGCTCATCTGCGCTAATAACCATCTTTTGAAAATTTTGAGCAAATTAACCTTTTACAGGGGATCACAGCATAAGAGTAAATTAAGAGGATAGAAATCCTTCATCATGATATTACAGGTTGAAGCAGCACAGCAGTCCCAAACTACTTTGATGAAAAAATCACTGTCTGTGCCTTCATTATTTAAATGATAGAAGGGTCACACTCTTCCTTCTTTTCTCCATGGATTAGGCCTCTAAAAAAAACCAAGACATTGTTCTGGCACTGTCCTGTACTTCCAGGTAAAATACACTTTCACATAGCTTTTAGCTGTCTTCACTAATGTGAGTTTGTTGACTAAACACCATGAATTTAGAAATTAAAGACCTCAGTCTATTCAGTTCCTCAGATAAATGCCCAGAGTCATCTGAAATGAAGAGGATTCTTTTGGAAGTATATGACTAGAAATGACCAGACAACACACTAAATAAATACACTTTAAACACACTAAGAGTCCCTCAAAGACGTTTTGAGTTTTCTTAGATGTGTGAAATGTAAACAATTTCTTTGGTTTGTGAAATATTTCTTTTGTTTGTGGAAGGCAGAAAAAGCAAACATCATGTTATTTTTTTATTTACTATCTTGAAAAATAAAAGAAATGTCAGTGATAGCCATCTAGAAAGAAGCTATTGCAGTGAGAACATAAAAATTCACCACACTAAGACAATTCAGTTTCAATGCCATAAAGCCCACTACAAAATAATTAATTGCTCCTAAGTTTAAAATCCACTTAAATAAAAAATGTATTGACTTAATGTAAATGAAAAAAAAAAGTATATCCCTGGTAATTCCATTACACCTTCAAATAGCCAATCTGTACAGATAACAGCAAAGGAAACCAATAAAAGAAACAAGACGGAAACTTATAATTCAGATACAGTTGTACAACCCTGGTTCATGTGCAGGCACTTCCAAGTACAGATGAGGATCTTTGTTACAGTTGGGTCCATCTGCATCCATTTATGTTGTTGGGTCCTGTTGTAATAACAACAGTCTTTTTTGCTTTTTTGCCCCGGCTGAATACATGAGCTTTCATTTAATTTAGAAAGACACACTGGTACTCAGGTCTTTCTCAGCTAGCATCAAACAAGTGTCTTCCCAAGACTTTTACAATTGTATTTTTTTCAGGTATGGCTCATTTTGAAGATGTAGTGTATATTAGCATCTAAACTACAGAAGAGTTTTATTAATTTATTTACAATATAAGTATGAAGAAGTATTTAATGTCCCCTTTAAAATCACTCACTTAAGCTGTGTTTTCATTTCATTGAGGAGATAAGGTTGCCCTTAAAAAGACTTGATGACTCTGAAAATGGGAGCATCATACCATTAATTTAGGAACCAACTAGAAAGAGCTGGTGACTGTAGTAATAAACATAAGATACAATGTCTCCCTTAAAAGGAAGCAACATAAAAAAGGCAAAGAAAATGATTCTCCAATCATTTACTGAAGCTGTTCATAGTAAGAACCAATTCTTTTCTCTCACTTTCTTTTAATATGGAGGATATGAATATGTAGGACAAAAAAAAATCCCCAACCACAGTACTTTTCCAGTCTGAATTCAAAACCAATTCATTGTTACAATCCTTCAATTCAGTGAAGGTACATAAAATGCATTTTTCAGTTTTCCAGACAATGAAGGTGATGGTTATCTGTACGGGGTAGAGGTGCCCAGGCTGGGCTGTCAGTCGGTTCCAGCCGGCTCCAACCGACCCACCGCAGGGCACAGCTGAGCCCCGCAGCCACCATGGCTGCGCCACGGGGAGAGCCTCTGTCAGAAAGGGCAAAATGCTGCCCGGCAGCCGGGGCTGAGGGGAACGGTGTGAGAGACAGCCCTGCCAGCCCCCAGGGGAGAGGGGGAGGAGGTGCTCCAGGTGCTGGAGCAGCCATTTCCCTGCAGCCTGTGAAGAAGATCATGGAGGAGTAAGTATTTCCTTGCAGTCTATGAAGAGACCTCAGTGGAGCAGATGTCCACACTGCAGATCATGTAGGACCCCATGCTGGAGCAGGAGCAGGATATGCCCTGAAGAAACTGTGGCCCATGGAGAGTCCATGCTAGAGCAGGCTTATTCTGAAGGACTGCAGCCCATGGTAAGGACCTACACTGGAGCACGGGAAAAGTGTGAGGAGGATGGAGGGGCAGAGAGGAGATATTATGGACTGACTGCAACTGCCCATTGCCCATCCCCCCACTCCACTCAGGAGGAGGCAAAGGATGGAGGAATGAATGAGTGAAGTTGAGTCTGGGAAGAGGAGGACTAGGGGAAGGTGGTATTTTTTTTTTATTTGCAATAAATTCAATTATTTTTTCCAAAGTTGAGTCTGTTTTGCCTGTGACAGTAACTGGCAAATGATCTCACTGTTTTTGTCTAAACCCACAAGGTTTTTCATCTTATTTTCTCCTCCTGTCCTGTTGAGGAGATGGAAGGAGTGAGCAGCTGCATGGGCATATGGGTGCTGGCCAAGGTTAACCCACCACATTATCTCTTACTGCTCTTCTTCAGCTGCAGTCAGAAGTCATAGCAATACAAGTTTTATGTTCCTTCCTACCTAAAAATAATCAAATCTATGTTCCAAAATAGCCATTGTATCACATACCATGGGCTTGCGTGACACCTTACATGTGAGGATGCTTGCCACGCAGAATGGTCTTTTCAGTAATTAGCTAAAGCTCTTGCAGGATTTCCAGCCTTTTAGTATTTGCATGTTTTTATCCAAATAATATTTTGTGGAAAACATATACGTAGTTCCTGAAGCAGAGTTCATAATCTGCAACCTCCTTACTTTTAATTGTGTATAATATCCAGAGTTGTATCTTCTCTGGTCCTTTCTTTCTAGACCAATGAATCTTCAATTTTAGTCCTTCAGTCCAATACAGGAGGTGAGAGATACTAATGTCATCACCGGTAGATTAAGGAGAACACAAAACCCAGGTTTCTCATGTTGTGGATGAATTCACTTCTCACTGGTCTCAGTCCTGAGTATTTGTAAAATCAGTACAAGACCTGCGGCCTGTTACCAGCAACGTTGTTACTGCATTTACTGGGTTACAGGGCTATAGTAGTCAGTGGAATATTTCATATTAAGATCCCACCTCTTTTTGAGTGTACATCAAGCTGCTACAAAGCTACAAGCTGGCAAAGTGACAGCAATTTTGGTCATTTGCAGAAGCAGAATTTTGGGTCCTTGGAGGAATAATTGGTTAAATTTTCAATACCTATGCATTTATAGGAGCCAAGGAGTTTAAGAATGACTGACTCTGACTGAGATGTTGCCTAAATTTAACTTGACAACCACTTTAGCTGGTAAATTTTAACGCCCCCAAATAAATTTACCTATGTGTATCTATCCATGTATGCATGCATACTACCTGTGTACCCAAATATCAGCAAATGTCTGCAGAAGCCTGATACAGTTTTTTTCAGAACAAAGTCACTTTCTTTACATGTATCCATTTGCTGTAACCAAGAAGTTGCACATTACTATAAACTAAGATTTCAGTTTGGTCCTGGTAGAGCAAGAGTAGTTCAACAGCCTCTGGCATACTAATTTCTGCAAGCGGTTGTTAAAACACACAGTTAACTAAGCCTGTAATCAAGATTGCCTTTTATTGTCAAATAAGTAGTTTATAATGCGTGAGCTAAGGTGCCGTGTACTTTAACATAGACTTGAAAGGCAGCATATAATAGCAGTTCTAATGATATTCTTTACAAATCATGACTATCCTAAATTGAGGTAGCCTCCGGAATGAGGTCTCTTCCACATACAGCAGGATTAGAATATAAGAATATGTACAAAAAAGTACATGAGCTAGTTGATATGCTGTAAACTTCCACATAATTTGGTCTCTTGGTAACTTGCTAACTCTTCTCACACTACTGTTTCCCAGATATTATGTCCTTCTACAAGTTAATAAAAATTCCATCAGAATGAGATATTTATTTGGAAATTATTAATTCAGATGTATTTTTCTGCTGGTTTTGTTAACATTGTTGAAGCACTAGAAGTTTATATAGAATGAAGAGTAATGCATTTACGTCAGGGAACATTCAGATACTTTGTAATCAGGTCTTATTGAAGTGTATCACTCATAGAATTATAGAATCATAGAACAATAGAATGGTTTGGGTTGGAAAGGACCTTAAAGATCATCTAGTTCCAACTGCCCTGCCATGAGCAGAGACATTTTTCACTAGATCAGGTTGCTCAAAGCTCCATCCAACATGACCTTGAACACTTCCAGGGACGGAGCATCCAAAACTTCCCTGGAAACCTGTTCCAGTGTCTCACCACCCTCATCGTAAAGAATTTCTTCCTAATGTCCAACCTAAATCTACCCTCTTTCACTTTAAAACCATTGCTGCTTGTCTTGTCATTGGAGGCCCTGGTAAATAGTCTCTCCCCATCTTTCTTATAAGCCTCCTTAAAGTATTGAAAGGCCACAATAAGGTCTCTACAGAACTTTTTCTTCTCTGAACAATCCTAACTCTCTCAATCGTTCTTCACAGGAGATGTTTTCCATCCCACTGACTATTTTTTGGGTGTCCTCTGGACCTGCTCCAACAGATCCCTGTCTTTCTTGTGCTAGGGACCCCAGAGCTGGACTCAATGCTCCAGGTGGGAACTCAAAAAAGTGGAGTAGAGGGAGGGAATCACCTCCCTCAAACTGCTGGCCACACTTCTTTTGAGGCAGCCCAGGATACAATGAGCTTTTTGCCTGCAAGTGTACATTACTGGCTTATGTCCAATTTTTTGTTTACCGGTATGCCCAAGTCCTTCTCCACAGGGCTGCTCTTAATCCATTCATCCCCCAGTCTGTATTGATACTGGGGATTACCTCGACACAGGTGCAGGACCTTACATTTGGCCTTGTTCAGCTTCATGAAGTCTGCACAGGCCCACTGCTCAGGCCTGTCAAGGTCCCTCTGGATGTCATCCCTTCCCTCAAGAGAATCAACTGCACCACTCAGCATGGCGTCACCTGGGAACTTGCTGAGGGTGCACTCAATCCCACTGCCTATGTCATTGATGAAGATATTAAATAGTATTGGCCCCAGTACGGACCCTTGAAGGACACCATTCCTTACTGGTTTCCACTTAGACATTGAGCCATTGACTATTACTCTTCAGATGTAGCCATTCAGACAATTCCTTATCTATCGAATAGTCTATCCTTCAAATCCATACCTTTCCAATTTAGCGACAAGAATATTGTGTGGGATCGTGTCAGAGGTCTCACAGAAGTCAATGAGATGATATCTGCAGCTTTTCCCTTGTCCGTCAATGCAGTTACTCCATTGTAGATGGCCACTAGATTAGTCAGTCATGATTTCCCCTTGGTGAAGCCATGTTGGGTGTCTCTAATCACCTCCCTGTCTTCTGCATGTTTGGACATGTGTCCAGGACGATCTGCTCCATGATCTTACCAGGAACAGAGATGAGGCTGACTGAAGGAGGCTGATCAAATATAAATAAAATGTAATAAACAGACATTATGGAATATGGCAGACCACACTGCCCTGAGACTTTTTTCTTTTTTTTGGAAGCTACATGCAGACTTTTGCTAGTTGTATGATTGTATGTTTACTTTGGGTATATGTCCTTCTTCCCTGACTTCTTGATGTGAAAACAGAGATTCTGAAGCACAGTTGTATGATTCAAACGGGGTGTATGGAAGCTATATCAGGAACAGATCATGGAGTATGTGATATGAAACATGTTACTAATCTGAATGACTTCACCAAGAATTCTTTAGGAAAACACTGAAACCACTATTTACTGTATTTGAAAACTTGGTTTACATGTAGGAGTTCTCCAATTTATTCATGGGCAATAGCTCCAGTGTCAGTAAAATTAGGTTAAGATTAAAGATGCCATTATTATGTAATTTTATCACTGAATATTATTGTTCATACTGTAGGTAAGAAATAGCAAGAACTATTGCAAGAGAAATTAAAAATTAGGTATTTTTCAGGTGGATAGATTGCAAAGTTATTATTGGTTGCTATCAAATGTACAGGCAATCAATTCAACTTCATATCACAATAAAAAGAAGAATTAAATAAAATGTGCCTTTATGAACCTTGTCTCTTGGTAGCTGTTTCATGTTAATGAGTTTATTAGCTCAAGTGCCTTTAGCATTTTGGAGTAGTACCGCAATTACAACAAACTGAGCTGTAAGTGTCCAGAGATTTTTATCAGTGGAAAGAGCTTTTGAAAGTTATCATCTTAATAATTTCAGTCATTTTGTGGGAGTGAAGAGAAGGGTGAAAATATGAATAGCAATAGTTAATTATATGGTAATTTTATAAATTAGATAGGAAAAAGCTTAGTTACAAAGAAATAAGAAATATGTGGCATCTAATAAAAATATTCTCTTTCAAATCCTTCACTTCATTATGTTAGAGTGTGGGATCTGCACAAAGTCTGATCACTTTAAACAATGAAAACAAATGTGACAGGCAAAATATGCTCAATTGGCAGTTTATTGAGCCAACTTAAGAGTAGAAACAATTGTAAAGCATAGGGCTAATGGCTCTAGCTGGTTCATAGCAAAAGAATCCATTTCATTGCAGCACTTGTAGCAAATAAATTAATTCCATAATTCCAAACTAATTTGTCAACTCTTTGCTGAGAAAGACAAGCTTGGTAGAAACATCAAGAGATGGAAAACATATTAGATAAAAGACTGATTCAAAGAAATCATGGAATCATGGAATCTTCAGAGTTGGAAGGGACCTCTAGAGATCATCTAATCCAACTCCCCTGCCAAAGCAGGATTGCCTAGAGCACATTACTCAGGACTGCATCCAGGCGGGTCTTGAAAATCTCCAGAGAAGGGGACTCCACAACCTCCCTGGGCAGCCTGTTCCAGTCCTCTGTCACCCTCACCGTAAAGAAGTTTTTCTGTGTATTTGAATGGGACTTCCTATGTTCCAACCTGTGCCCGTTGCCCCTCGTCCTGTCACTGGGAACCACTGAAAAGAGTCCTTCAACCCACCCCTTAGATACTTGTACACAGTAATAAGGTCTCCCCTCAGCCTTCTCTTCTCCAGGCTAAAGGGTCCCAGCTCCCTCAGCCTTTCCTCATAAGGGAGATGCTCCAATCCCTCAATCATCTTAGTTGCCCTATGCTGGAGTCTCTCCAGCAGTTCCCTGTCTCTCTTGAACTGCTGGAGAGCCCAGAACTGGACACAATATTCCAGTTGTGGTCTCACCAGTGCAGAGCAGAGGGGGAGAATGACCTCCCTCGACCTACTGGCCACACTCTTCCCTATGCAGCCCAGGATTCCATTGGCCTTTTTGGCGACAAGGGCACATTGCTGGCTCATGGATAATTTACTATCTACCAGGACCCCCAGATCCTTCTCAGAACTACTTCCCAGCAGGTCCACCCCTAACCTATATGTGTGCTCAGCTTCTTCAGGTTCCAGAAATATCAAGAGGGATGGTGTCATGTGCACTCGATAAGCGCAGATGGCCTGGAATAACTAGTATTTCATTTCATGATGTGAGAAGAGCATTGCCTGAAAAAAAAACCAAACTCCTTGGGTAGGAATACTGGGGCTTCTTAGAACTGCTATTCTAGCAGCAGATGTTTTCACAGCTATACCTGCAAGTCCGTACCAACAAAAGGCTGGATTTCCACAGGGGCAAGTAACAGTCAGTATTTCTGAGATGAGAAAAACAGATAACCCAGGGGAAAAAAAACTAAACAAACCAACCAACACACAAACAAACCACCAAGTGATAAGTTCCTTTCATCCTGGAATCACAGGCTAAAAAATTGTAGGTGTGGAACAATGCAATCTGCATGACAAAACTGGGTTAATTGCATTCTGTTAGAAGATTTTAGGTAGGTTAATGAACTGTCATTCTTCATCAGTCAAAGGAGTATTCTATAGAAACTCTACAGTTTGAGGATTTGGGTAAGGTGAAGATCAGAGGCCCTGATTTTTAATAGAGAACACCTATGAACACCTGTTCCACTGTGTCCCTAGGCAATTAAGGGTTGAGAAGATAACTTTAAAATGAGATGAGTGTGATAAGAATAAAATTTGCCTAAAAAAGGTAACATTTCAGTAGTAATAAGCTTCTTGTTCTAAAAATAATAATTCAAATTTTGGTAATATCAAGAAGTCCTTGTCAGTGAGGGCCCTGTAGTAAAACTTGAGCCCTTTTTTTCCCAAAGCAGGATTACTTAGATCTAAAGTTTATTCATGAATGAGGCTGAATTGATTAGACCTATGAGTGGTGCCACCTGCTTGCAGACAAAAGCAGGGAGGTAATTCAGGAATCTCTGCAGGAGATTTTACTGTTTACTCTATTGAGAATGCAAGAATGGATTATGGGGACTGGGGTGCAGCTGTGCAGGTCTAAATCATGTTTGCAAATTAGCAACTGATTGTGTTAATAAGGCAAAAAGTAGTTGAAGGATGGTAGGGTCTTTTCAACAGTTTTGACTGTGTTCTTGCAAGTTTACTAGAGGTATGTGAGCAGATTCTGTATAATGAAAATAGTTATCCAAATTGTTGGGTGTGATTGATAATGATTATACTTAAAGACATAATTTTATGGCTGTGGTTTTCAAAAATTCTGCAAGTAATAAGGCTGTGAAAAGTTAAGTTTACAACAGAATTCATCTAGTGGAACAGATGTATTGATCAATGGTTTTAGTGTAGGGTAAAAGCAATTTGGCCATCTCCCTATACTAAGATGTAACTATTTCTTCTTCACTTCTAAGTTCTCAGTATGCTCCACCCTGTGATTGTTCTTGCTCTTTCCTTGAGTCAGTTAGCTTTGGCAAAACTTTGAATGGATTTTTTTTAGGAATGTAAGGAGAACCTTTTAATTCTTCATTGACTAAAGGTCTAATTTTTCTAACTTATGCCTTCAAACATGCAATCACACAGGAAGGGACCTAAGTAGGTGTCTAGTCAAATAGGGTTGGCTCTGGGATTAGACCAGGCTGCTCAGGGCATTGTCCAGTGACGTACTAAAAAAATCTGTAAAGGCCTGGAGAGCCTCTCTGGGCAGCCTGTTGCACTGCTTGCCTGTCCTCATGGGATTTTTTCCTTATAATCAGCCTGAACCTCTCTTGTATCAATTTATACCCATTGTCTCTCATCCCTTTGCCAGGCACAATTGTGTAGAGCCTATTTCTGTCTTCCTGATGATCTTCCCTTAGGTACAAACAGATGGCTCAAAGCCACCTCTTCTCCTGGCTGAACAAGCCCAAATTCCTCGGCCTTTCCGTACAGAAGAAGTCCTCCAACTCCAAATAAACTTGTTCCAGTTATCAATAATTTTTCTTGTACTGTGAGACAAAAACTAGACAGAGTATTTTAGATGGGATCAAAGCTGTGTTGAGTAAAGGGAAATAATAGCTTTTGTTAATCTGCTGGCTATACCTCTGTTGACACAGTCAAATCTAAGAGCTAGTCTTCTGGCATGCACTGCTGGTTCTTGTTTAGCTTCTTGCCCACCCAGCCCCCTATTTATTTTTCACAGATCTGCTCCCTAGTCTCTGTGTCCCAACTTTGTACCATTGCAGAGGGTTAAATCATTCCGGGTACAGGACTGTGCATTTGTCCTTGTTGAACTTTATGACCTACTTTCTTCAGCCTGTCTAAGTGCTTTTGAAGGATAGCTCTGCCTTTGAGCACATTGACTGTGCTTCCCATTTTGTAACACAAAGCTTGATGAGGTGCATTTAGTCTTGGTCAGGTCACTCAAAAAGATATTACACCTGGTAGGTTCCAGAGGAGACTCCTGAGGAACACCACTTATAATTGGCCTTATAAAGTAGAGTATGGCTCATTTACTCCTACCCTTTAAAGCCTGTGATTCAGCACGTTTTTTACCCACCCAGACAGTAACATCAACGTTTGTCCCACCGAATCCTTGTACCCATGTTGAAAGCTAAGGTAGGTAATGACCACTACTCTGCCTTAATCTGACAATCCAGTCATTTTGTCACAGAGGCTAATCAAGTTGGCCAAGCACAATTTACTTTTGACAAGCCTGTGATGGCTACTCAAAATTACCTTGTTCTGTAGGAAACCAGAAATGTTTTCCATGATAACGTGTTCTGTCACTTTTTTCAGGCTGATCTGGCAAGCCTGACCAGCCTGTATTTCCTTGCATTATTCCTTTTATCCTTTGTGAAGGTGGGTGAAACCTATGCTTTTTACCAGTCATCAAGAGGTTTCCGGGTGTCTCAGCACTCTCAGAAGCATCCCAGTGTGTCACGGACTTGAGTGGGCTGAGATTTTTCAAGAAATCTCTGCCTTAATCTTTTTCCAGTACTGGTATTAGTAGCAGTGGTAAAATGAAAAATTAGCTATTTACAAAACAAAATCAGTAAAAGCTGTTGCAAGTTTATTTTATGCTTTAAACCTTTTTAAAACTTATACCATTTGTATAGTCTGTAGCTTGTTTTTTGATCTACCTTTGTACACAATTATATTTTACAGCACGAAGGAAGGGGTTTGTTTTGTTTTGGTTTGGTTTTTTAAATATGAAAACTTGGATGTTTCTGATCAAAGTCAAGGGTCCTGAAAAAAGGCTGATATCAACTGTAGTATGAACTCTAATTCATCAGCATTGTACAATGTAAGCCTCTGTTTAACATGTGTATACTGTCTCAGATTGTTGCATGTTTTCTTGGTTTTGGTGAAAGTTGTAAGGTGCCATAGTCAACCTACACAGCAGCCTGAGGTACTAGTTTGTTTTCTAGACATTAGCTAACTCATTCTGAAAGTAGTAGTTCACTCTGGCACCTCTTTCAGTGGTTTCAAAGGGTACTACTGAGGTGAAAATGCTTTTCCCAATTATTTACTTGTTTAATTCAAGTTTTCACTCAATAGGAAAGGAGTTGTTTACTTCTCTTTTCCTACTTCCTTTAACCTTCTAGTACTGCTGTTGGCACAAGATTGTCAACTGGATAGAGATTCATTCAGAAATGTTTCACTTGCTTTCAAGTTGACAGTTACTTTCACAGGTTGTATGAAAAAAACCCAACAAAACAAAAAAAAAGAACAACCCCAAACCAACCTAAGAAAAGGTGAAGACTTCCTCTAAAATAATAGTTGTGCAGCTGGCATACTTGCAAAATGATGCAAATTGTGTAGAGAATTGTGTTTTCTCTCATCTCCCCACTCTGTCTTCTTCCATTTGCAGTGTTGTACTTTTAGCATTTATCACAACATGGGATGGATCATGTATTGCCCCTGCTGTCCCCAGTTCCCTTGAAGCTAACCGTCAGGACTTTAATTTGAATTCTTTCATGTCCATAAGTACTAGAACTGGTCCCCTTTACATACTACATCTGTGGCTTGTTTGAATTCTTATCATTTTGGCAAGAGGTTTCTACCACCACCTCCCCAGCCCTAATTTTGTTCTAGCACCAATTGTAATCGCATCTAGTATCAGATTCTCAGCCTGGCAAACAACATGGTTAAGTTCATGTTTCTAAGCTTTGAGTGTTTCTTTCAACCTCTTTTTGTTTGAAAACCAATCACTTACATATTTCAGCTTTATTATTTATGTTAGCTTTCACTTTCTCTTGGTGTCTTGTTTAACATGACAGTCACTTTGAACTCAGGAATAGAGGGCTGTGATTGATTAAGTGTTTCTTTTTTGATCTATCAATATTGTTTGATCTGTATTCCTGTGCAATGCTGTTGATTTCAGCTTTCTCATCTCACCAGACAAACTGTCACAAAACCAAGCAGAACTCTTCTTCCCTTCTCCACGGACTGTCTCTCACTAACATATGAGATTATGTTCTAATGTTATGTTTCTAATGTCTTTCTTACATTCTTATGTCTCTTATGTTCAACCTGACTGTTGTGGCAGAGAATCTAAATTGTTCTGGAATTACGTGCTTTGTCTGCTGTATAAATACATAAAATCAGCATTTTTTCCCAGATTTCCCATAGGATTATTCCATCTGTTGGAGCACCCATATGCTAAAAAGTGTATGGGTGAAAAGGATATACAACTGCAATTCTTTCATATACTTTGATAACGAACTTAGATAAGATGACAAGTACAGTAAAACAAATGTAGATTAAGAAGAGTTCATCTTGAAAATAGTCTAACAAGCTTGCTACAAATACAAAAATGTTGACTGGGAAAATAAAAAATTCTCAATGCTAACATTTAATGTGTTTCTACAGACACCATTACCTTAATGATAAATAATGGAAAGAGATTTTTGGTTTGGAAAAAAATTTACGATTGCTTATACATCTCCAAATCCTTCTGATGAGTTGGTGAGCAGTTGTTTCCAGTAATAAAACCTTCAGTGGGCTTTTAGTAACCCACTGAGAATACATATATGCATCTATCTTTTCATTGTTGCAATAAAATACCAGCAAGAAAAAAAAGCATGCAACCTTAAACAGTCATTGGAAATGGCTATTCTCAATATACAAAAGGTAGCAGCTTTTGTAAGGTTAACATCAATACTGGCAATCTAAGACCGACTTCTCATTGAAATGTTAACAGCTTCTCAAGGGAAAAAAGAGGTTTGTTGGTTGTTGGGTTTTGGTTTTTTTAATGTTCCCAGAGACTGAGCATGTTGCTGATGAATCTAAATAGGCATGAGTCTAAACCACAATATTTTTGCTTCCTCTGCTCTCATGAAGCATGCAATTACGGTATGATATCTGACGGTACTTGCAGCTGTATTTATGGAAAGACTAATCAATCTGAACCAGGTGTGTTTTCCTTTTCCATGACAGTGAAGTTCCTGCATATTTATTTCTCCCAGTAAAACACAATTCCATTAACTCTGTTAGCTGTTAACTGCTTTATCTGTTCAGTAGAGGCTTACGTGCAGTAGCTGTAGATCGGACAATAGCTTGAATGTCTGTATCGGCAAAGGGGAAAAAAAATCAACCCAACAACAAAGAGTATGCAAGAGTATGTATGTGTTGACCAACATTATTCAATATGCAATCAGCAGTGGTTTGAATTCTTATTTCCTACAGCACCTTTGTTTGCTCTAACAGTTCTATTCTAGATCTTCAATAAACTTCCAGACAGTTCTAATACTGTCTGTCACAGGCCTCAAAAGAACTGCTGGAATAACTAAGTAGAGAAACTGCCCCTTCACTCACAATTCCGCCATTGTGACTGTGGCTAAAGAAACTGGAAGTACAGCTGGTACATTACAGAACACAATTCTCTATATAGTTAAATGCTCTCTGATGGGTTTGAGTTGAGAGCTGTTTTCCAGCCTTGGAGCTTGAAAAGAAAAAAAAAAATAAATAGAAGTAATGATTAAGAAAGCTGATCAGCCTTTAAAGCTGATGCAAATTACTGTTTACATGCAAAGCATAAATAAGAAAACAATGGCTTCTGTTACAAATAAACGTCCTATGCTGTTCAAAATGCAAAGCTAAACAGAGAGAGAAGACAAACTGCTGACTACTTTTCCATGCAACTGCAGGAATTGGTTTAAGTGGTCATTCTAAGTGAAAGAAAAAATTTTCTGGAAAGAGAAGTGAAGATACATCAACCTCTCTGCAAATCAAAACAGTTCATGGTACCTTTTCACTGCAACAGTCACGGCCATGGTACTGTTTTATTCACATCGTAAACCCTGTTTCATCATGTTTATTTTATGCACATGTGATGGAAAGCAGCAAGAATTCTTTAGTAAAACTGACTCGTAAGGCAGAGGGACACATTTGTTGCTCTGTATTCAAGTAATATCCATTTCAGCACTTCCACAATTGTCTGAACACTAAAATCTCTAAAACAATTATGTGAACTATTACATTCCCTAATAGTATAAATTTTAATTATGAGTTAAGATAAAAAATTTTACTTTCTTTAGAGGTACAAAAAAAGCAGCTGTCTTTTTTCTTTTTTCTTTTTTCTCTTTTTAGTGTTTTTTAAAAAGAGATACTTGAGCTTTTCTATGCATTCCCCTTAACCAAATCTGTTACACTTGTACAATATTCTATTGATGAGACAGTTCAGGCAAATAACGAGTAGTTAGAAGTAAGGAGTGTCTGGTTGTCTGGTTTGGGATTATATTTTTTTAATATGCTATGCATAAGTTTTGTGAAGAAAATGGAATAATCTTAATGCAAGGTCACATAGTCAACACTTAGTGTTCTCACAAAAAAAAATAGTCCAAAATGGTCTGCTACCTTAGGCCTCAACTTATTCTATTTATTTTTGTTTTTCTATAAAATATATAAAGAAGTAGCTAACATACTTACTTCCCATGTTTGCACAAAAATAAAACCCATACTTAAAATAGAAATTACTTTCTTGCAAGATTTACTGTAGTCTTTGGATATAAGCACTAAAAGTTTTGGTAAGCAGGGAAGTATTAATCTTTTGAGAGATCTGTGTTAAGCAGTCATAATGGCTTCTTTTGTCATATCTCAAGTACTTTTTGTCCAGAAAACTACTGCTGCTACTGAGATATAATTTAGTCACTAAACAGTCTTCAATCAGTTAAGGTTATTATCAGTCAATTCTAACTGCCTATATATTGTCTGAGATTTGAAAATGTTTGTCACAAAGAAATATTTTCCAAAAGTCTGATGAAAACTCTTTGAATGAGATATGACATAATGGAAAGAATTAGCAGCTCAGAGGCTTCAGTTCTTTTAGTGACTTTCCTTGGATTACCTAGAAATTGTCTAGTTTTAAAAAGCTTAATATTCTTTTTTTCTGAGTATGTAGACTTCATGTGGTGTTGAACTTCCTTTTAACTTCCTAAAAACTTACTTAAAACACTTCTACCATTTCAAACTTCAAAGCATTAGTGCCTGCAGCAATAACTGAAGGTAAAATCTGTAAAACAGTTGTTTGAAAAACATGGTCTAATAAAGCTGTGTATATCTGGTGTCAAGTCTTCAATATACTATTTTGACTGACTGGTATTTCAGACTTTGAAGACAACTTTAGAATCTACAAAGAAAGCAGAGCTTGATTAACTCTGTTGGGTTGAAAACTGCTGAAAAATAAAAAAAAAGGAAAACTAATAGTGCTAAGAGTAATCTCCAGATCAACCCAATCACCCTTTGAATATAAGTACTCTGTGAGTAAAGAATAGAAAATATCTTTGGTTTTGTGTTATCAACTTACTTCAGAAGAACTGTGTTTTGTCAAAAAAAATCAGACAAAATACATGCAGAGTTCTTATTTTTACCATTGTGAAGGGAAGATAGTGTGTTTTTTTTTAAAAAAAAAAACCACAAAAAGCCACATTATAGCAAAACTGAAAAGTGGCAGGAGTAGGGGAAAACAAAAAATGCAAGATGTGAGCAAACAAGGGATCAGAAAGAGAGCAAATACACGGGAAAATCCTACTCCTGTCTACTAGTGCCTCCTTTTGTTATTGCTGGAACAGCTTTTTTGGCTTCACTTCAGTTTCTCTTCCAAGCCTGGAAGGTTTAAAGAAAAATAAAAACTTGAAATGTCTTCAATGAAGAGAAGACATTTCTTCCTTCAAGTGAAGGAGCTGTGAAGGAAGTTCCTCTCAAACCAGAAGCAAGTACTGAAATGCTGTTCACAGCTTTGGTCTTGGACTTGTGCCTTCCTGACACAATTTCTGTCAGTGTTCTTTCGTGGAAGAAGAGTTTGACTTTGACAACAAAGGTGTCAAGATATATCTTATGCCTGAACTAGGAAAGTTCTATTGGTTTGGCACAGCGTACAACCAAGGAATGATGGAAAAGTGGCATAGTTTGGTCAGTTCCTTTTGTGGGCTTCAGCATGTAACTGGCTATTCCTTTATACAAACTCTTGAAAATTTCTTGTACTGTAACGCCTGCAAAAGAACCAGCCCCACCCCTCTAATGCCTACTGAAACCTTGCATGCAATCTCTTCTCATGTAGTCTTCACTGTCTGTCTAGTTTGGGAGTTTTTCCTTAAGTTTAAATATCCTTGGCTGCTGCTATATTTGCCCACTGAAGAAATGGAGGTGATTCCTTTAAATTTTTCACACTGTTGAAACCTCTAGTCTAATCTTCCCCCTCCCCTTCCAGACTTTAGATAGTAAATAAAGAATACTTTTACACTTGTTTATTTACACTGGATTCATATAATGTTTTTGACTAGATAGCATAAGAGAGAGAGAGTGTACTAACAAATACAGTAAACCAAAAGATTTTAGCAGTAAACAGATTAATTTTTTTCAAAGAAACAAAAATTTTTTCATTTGAAATTAAAAAACCCACATATTTCTAAGTCTTTTAAACATTCGTGTATTTAAAATGGCATATATACTATGAACAGAAAAAGAAAAAATAATCAGAAAGTTTGACAGTAGGACTTAAGCTGGTTTATGGGAGTAGTAAAGGAACAAAAAAATCATGTAAAAATATATAGCTGCCTAGCAGTATTTAAAAGCTATTTTCTGTTTTGTAGCAGAAAAAATACCTGCATTTTTCCTAGGAATGTATGCTTAGGAAATTGATAAAACCACTAAGCTTATTTCACAACTCAACTATAAGCACCTGTACATCAAGAACAAAACCGAAGTGAATCACCCCAAAAAGCAGCTTAAAGGACTGTATTGGTATGTACTGTTTTTTTTACAGATGAGGAAAAAACATTTTTCTGTGTATGGAGGATAAACTACCTCAGTTTATGGATGACTTCTGACACTTCTTTTTCATAAAGCAGCTTCTTTAGTTTTGTTGTTTGTTTTGCTTTTTTTCCAAAGAAACATTTTTCTAGCTAAAATTTTAATATCAAACTACTCTTAGTGAAACTGCATACTGAGTATTTAATAAGGAAGTTTTTCTTCACTGATAGTGAATTGTTAAATTGATTTCCTAGTAACAGAGAAACTAAAATTTTGGGTCTATTGGAGTTAATGGGAAACTCTTTCTAAAGTAGGAAAAAACCCTATTATGTATATTTTATTTTCTGGAGAAATCCTTCAATATTTCCATCCTACATGTGGCTGGGAGTTAGAGTTAATCCCTCTAGCCTCTTACTGCACATATTTGTTCAAGTAAGTTTTTAATTTTTTTTCCCCTTTAAAAGTTGTAATGAATATCAGAATTCATTGATAGTTAAGATCCTGTAGTTATTACAAGCTGAAGATTTCCAGGATCATCACAACTCTACTTATGCAGCTGTACCAGGTCTGGCTGGGGTAGAGTTAACTTTCTTCATAGCAGACATACTGTGCTGTGTTCTGCATTTGTGAATAAAATAGTGTTGATAACACACTGATTTCTTTTTTTTTTTTTTTTT